>VMKM01000258.1:0-453679 GCA_008360985.2 Macquaria ambigua | reverse complement strand
AAATGTTGATAGTTTCACCTATTTCTACTTCTGTTAGCAACTCAAAGCAACAGAAACATCTAGTAACACATATTGAACAGCTTTTTTTTGTGTATATGTATACATATAATTTAGTTTAATTAGCGACTTTTATTTACTTTGTTCTGTTTTATTGTTTTATTTTATTCTATTTTATAATATTTTAATATTTGTTTATACATTTTGTGTAGCGTGGAGGGCGCTACAGCTGCATATTATTGTGCAAATCCTGTGTTGCATAATGACAATAAAGCTGAACCTTGAATCTTAAAGAGTTCATTCATTATTGTACCAAATAATAAAATACAGTAATATTGAATATTATTACTTGCTTGGATTGAGAATCAGACTTTTTAGCTTTTCTATTTAACTTTATCTCAGTTAAAGCCTTTTTGATAAGAAACTCTTTGTATTTGTGAGGTTGTAAAGTTATTGATCTGAGCTGTTGTCCTATTAGAGTTAGAGACTAATGTAAGCGTTCTCCTCCTTTGTTGGCAATAAACATCATAATCTTTCCTCCAAACGCAGCGAGGGAGCTGAACACTCATGTTACCAGAGGAAAAAGGACGTCTGCCATGATGGAGAGTTGGCTCTGCAGCTCTCAGTGTGAGTCACTACTTCCATGAGTGAGATGATTTTTATTCAGGAGTGAAACACTGACAAAGCCAGGAAATATTCATTCTGGACACTCCGTTCTCACTCCACACGTATGTATGCAGGGGTGTAATGTAACTAAGTACATTTGTTTACAGTAGTAGTTATGATATATTTTATAAAACACAGTAGAGATAGTAACGCTGATCTTTAGACTTAACCAAGACAAACATTAATCATCGTACTGATGTGTGTGTGTAAAGAACAGGGTGCGTTAATCTCATCTATTTACAGTTCTATCTGCTCACAGTCACAGGGTGTTACGACTGTACTCAAGAACAGGATCCAAATGCACGACTCGAAGCAGACGTGTCAAGAACAACAAAAACAAGTCTTTACTGTAAAAAAGTTCTCCAACAAAAAACCACTCCAACGGAGGGAACAAAAGCACTCAGGGCTTGAACAAACAAAACAATAAACATGGGCTCAATGGCAAGATACTCGGTAGACAAAACGCTGGTTCTCTGGCAAAGACGAGACAAACTGGCAACAGACAAAGGGAGACATGGACTTTAAATACACAAGGTAATGGGTAACAGGTGGAAACAATCAGGGCGGGGAAATCAAAACACCTGAGACAAGATGAATACTAGCATGTCAAAATAAAACAGGAAGTGACAAGAAAACCTAACAAACATTGTGTGACATAGTACAGGGGACATTTAACACCTTTTATTTGTGCGTCTTTGACCCTTCACCTCTATCATCTATCAGCAGTAACCTGCTGTGATTTCAGGATGTTAAATCAGTCCTGCTGCTCATTGTGAGCCACGGTGAAGAAGAGCATCAGCTGAACTTTGTAGAAACCTCTGTACACAGTGACAGACCGGGGAGGAAAAACAGAGCTGGAGGCCAGAAACCAGCAGCTGTTTATCAGAACAAAAAAAAAACTCATAAAGTAATTTCCCCGCCGAGCAGCGAGTGGTACTGACAGGATGGAGATAGGAGGATACCTGTCCGTCAGCTCAGAGTACGAATCAAAGTCCAGAGACGCTGGCAGCAAAACATGTTTTCCTTACCACCAAACAGGAAGAATATATAAATAAACACATTAGATTTGGTTTCAAGGCCTCTGAGGAGGGAAACGAGCTCCTTGTTTGGCTTCAGAAAAACAAGTTTCAGCGGTCATAAAATGATCAATTCATAAAATACATTATATTGTACATTATTATAATGCAATCTGCAACTTCAGTCTACGAACACCAGTAAAGGTTCCTCTAGATATATGTGATTACAAAACACAACAAATAGAATTACACTGTCAAAATGTCAGCGTTTAAAACTGTCTCTTGATGACGCTTTTTAATCTTCTGATGACTACATGAATACTTGGACAACTATATGGAAAAAGACATAAAAACTAACAGAAGAAGCGACAAGAATTCATTTTTTTTTCTCTGAATTAAAAGATTAAGATTAATCTCAGAACACCATAAAATCTATAAAACAGTAAAGTCAAAATAACTAATTTCTGAAATCATAAATCTGCCTCTACACACGTGGTTACAAATAACGTGATTTGGGCCGAACATGTAAAAGTTTTCTCTTCAGTTTCACACACCTCTGGCTTTCCTCCTGGTTTCTGGGTAAAAGGTGAACTGTGTAAAGAGAGCGATTTGACCCGTCTCACAGCGAAGGTCACGGCCGAGCAGAGCATTAAGTAATGTGATGGTGGGAGCAATGAACCAGCAAAGCCCCATGTGAGTAAATATCTAGACTCAGACGGAGGTTAATACCAGGACAAAAAAAAAGGTCAACCCGGGTTTTATTTTCAGAAATGGAGCAGAGGTCGGCAAGTTATTTATATTTCATGATGGTGAGTTTTGAGACAGATTGTCAGTTTCACTTTTGTAATGTTGAAACTAAGAACCAGTATATAGTAGTTTTTTTTAAAGCTAGAAAAACAAACACAACCTCTGGTCTAAAACAGCCTTCAAAATCCAGCTGCCTATTCAGCATCAAGAGAGCCTGTTCAAGTTTTCCACCGACAGCTGCTCGAGTTAGTCTAAACAAGACTAAACGTGTCAGGTTGCTTCAGCAGAAGAGCCTGTGGGATGGTCAAACAGTGTTGGAAACCCCCTCCACACACACACCTTCCCGACGTCAGAACTGGGAGCGCTGCATCTGACAATTTCTGTCACTCTTCATGTTTACAACCGAGTGCAACACTGTGAATGTGGCCTGAAAATGTTATCTGTTATTACCATTCAAACTATTGTCGCATCCTCTCTGCACTGGCCGGCTGTTTACCCTCCGAGTGAGGCTGCCCACAGCAGCTACAAACACTTGGCCTGCACACGTGGTCGTTTCGAGCGTACTCCCGCCTTAATAGTCTACAGCCACTTTAGCAGCTTTGTGAGGCTGTAATGCTCAATGTCAAGAAAATCAAACGGTAAAGCCTTATTCGCACGGGACTAATATTACCAGGGGACCTCACGGGATAAGCGAATTTACTGACATTATCCCCCAGATATGATGTTAAGGCTCTGCGTAACATCCGCTTCCTGCATGACAAGAGCTGCTAAGAAGAAAAACAGGTATTGTACGTACGAAGAGACACTCAGTTTAATTGCTGTGTGGAGTAAACCACGTTACCAAAAGCAGTTTGATCAAAGACCTCTTGCTCCGGTGCCCGTCTGTCCAGGACATTGGATGCTCTCAAAACTCTTATTTATTCTCAACTGGGAAAGAGGCATAAAAAAGGGGCGGAGAAAACAAAAAACTATGAAAAAAATAAAAAGTAAAAAATATGACCCCAAATCACAGAGATGCCGATTCGCACGGGACTGATATTATCACGTGACCTCTGTGTTTGGTGAAATATGGCAGGTCATTTGCGGTGGAATTTTTACACAGGATTAAGATTACAGACGACCTCCATAATTATTACAAATTACTAGAGGTCCCCAGGTAATACTAGTCCCGTGCGAATAGGGCTTAAGATTTCTTGGCAGTCCATCCAATAGTTGTTGAGATATTTTCAGTCTGGATCAAAGTGGTGGACCGACCTGACATCACCATCCCTACAGACAAAAAAATATACAAATTACACAAAAAACTTCATTACAAAAAGCTAAATTTGCTAAAACAAAAAGAATAAGCACAGTACAGTACTTTTTAAAGTGTGGCAGATAATTTAACACGATGAAACTTTAAGATGAAGATGAAGATGATGAACCTCAGGTGTTGATTTTCCGCTTCAGATGCTGATTTAATCACCTAAAACTATACATACAGTGCTTCACACACACACACACACACACACACACACACAAACCTCATTAACGCACTCATGAAAACAGGATACAGTCACGGTCTACACAGCAAACCTCTGACTTACATGCCTACACCTCTATTACACTCGTTGATCAGGGAGTGGATGCCTCGAGGGGGAAACAACCTTTCTAGGTTAAAGTGCAAGCCGGAGAATCAGATTGTAAAAAAAGAAAAAAAGAAAGAAAAAGGCAACAGGTCCCAAAGCCAGCAGGAACACAAGGATACAGATGCTGTGTGAGTGTGGAATCTGGGTAAAAGGTCAGTGTGATGCAAGCGAATGAACAGAGAATCAACCTTTGAATTGTAAATAACAGCTGCTTTCAATGAATCCTCCCCATGACATCAACATGAAGCTGGAGACGAGCGCTACCTTTCACACACTTTTCTCTTCTGCCAAATGTACTGAACAGCCTCCCAACAGAAGAGACAAGCCAGCCAACTGAAGACTGTTTTACAAAACGTATGTTCATGAACACATAAATAAATAAAATGTCAAAACACTGAAGCAAAGTTGAGTTATTTTTAAAGGATTGCTGGTTTGTGTCCTCTGGTTAAAAATAAATAAATAGAACATTTGATAGCACTCTCACTGAATTAGACATAAATGTGATGAAATTCAAGTAAATGTTGTCTTACTTGTTTACTTTCTGAACTGAATCAATGGAGGAGAAACATTTAAATTGTGAAAAACAGTGCAAAGCTAAGTGTAGTTAAAGGAATAGTTCAATATTTTGGGAAATGCATTTCATTCACTTTCTTTCTGAGAGTTAGACCTTGCTTTCCTTACCGCTCGTAGCTGCATATGTACGGTAAAGATAAGACACGAGAGCGGTATCGATCTTCTCTTCTCTTCTCTTCAAGAAAGTGAATGAGCATTTTTCCCAAAATTTCAAACTATTCCTTTCATCTAAACTAATTGCGTATGCCAACACGGAGGTGAACTGATCTCTGTAAATTTCATTATAAGCTCTAAGTGAAACAGTTTTAGAGATAAATAAAATCACACACTGAGGAACAGGTAGAATAGTTTCACCAATATCTGACAAAAAACAAAGTTTGTTGTGGTAAAGCTGCGATGCAAATATTATAAATCAATGTCTCTGCTGCAACGTCTCTAACAATCAAACCAATCCCAAGTCTCTGTTTTGCTAATTTTAGGTTTTCTGTTGATGGTTTTTATTTTCCTCGTCTTGGGTTTCTGTGAACTGAGCGTGTTTTATTTGAGGTCACTGATAACGACTACACAAACACTCGAGGTTGAAGATCACGACAAAAGCTAAAAATAATTTCTGATCCAGCTGCAGGACTCCTGGATGTTTTTGTCGCTCTCGGTTTAGTTTGCCAGCGTGTTGCCCTCCAGCTGTGCATGTCTGATCCTAAACAGAGTCGGGGGCGGGTATTTTCTGCCCCCGAGAGGCTGATGCAACATACCAGACACGTGACAACACCTTCACCTTTCACACACTAACCCACTGGTGCCTAAAAATACGGTCTACCCCCACCACTACCACCACACCCCGACCCTCTGTGGAAGCTCATGTACTGTGCTTGACATGTTGTGTTATTGTGATCTGCCCTCGAGGTTCATCAACAATTCAGGATGTTTCAGGATGTGTTAGAAGATGAAAACTGTCCTGACTTCCTACTAATGCCAGAGTGTGACGTGTTGAGATTTATAATCTGCAGATAAACACAGTTTATAAGCATGTTTGGGAACTATATTATCATTTTATCAGATATCTGACGGTCAGCGTCATCCACCTCTCTCAAATCACAGACACAAAAATGCAAGTGTAAAACTTATCTTTTATGCTACTGTTATCATTTGAAAGCTTAAAAAATATCCAGGGATATCACTGCAATCAGCATCTACATGTGAACTTTGCCACACTGACACATTAAATGTAGGAGTATGTAAAGGGACGTTTTAAAGCAAGTGCGACAGTGTAAGAAAAATGTTAATCCTTTATTTAATCCAAAGATTTCCCGTCACTGAAAAGGAGCCAGATTCAGTGTTTAAGGTTGATTTAAAAATGTTTTTAAATCAAAATGGAGAACACTAAGCTACACACATTTTGTAGCCACCTTTTAAGTCTACAGAGGATTTCATACTGAAAATAACTTTATTTATATAGCACCTTTAAAAACAGAGTTTACAAAGTGCTTCGACAGACAAAGCAAAAGCAGGATACCCAGAAAGCAATATAACAACAGAAAGCCAAACAGTAAAGCAAAACAAAAGCAAGATAAAAATGAATGCTCAATAAATACAAATAAAAAGAATTAAAAAACAGTAAAAGCAATGAAAAGATGATGAAAAGACGACATCACATAAAAGCAAGTCTATAAAAATGGGTTTTAAGAAGTGATTTAAAAGAAGTTACTGATTATGCGAGCCTCATAAAGACAGGTTTCTGGGTGGATAATCACTTTTTTGGTCACTTGTGGGCAGCACAACAAGCTGTAAACAACACTGACATATTATTGTTAGAACTTGTTAGCAAACAGTTGACTATTTACACATCCAGCAGTTACAGAGCAACATTATCATTAATTAAGTCGTGTTTCTGTCCACCTGGCGAATGTTAAGTCCCATATTCACTCTCTTTCAGCTCTGTTTCTGGTCTCCTCCTGAGGGAAATATCTGACTCTTTAGCTGCTAAATGCTAAACGTTCACCAGCTGGTCGCTAACTGTGTCTGTCTGCTGTTTGGTGCTGAGCAGGTAATGTACAGTGAGTTTGAGCCTGCTGAGGCCGAAAACGACACTGATGAGAGTGAACCAAAACAGTAGAGTTGTGGGTCGGACAGCTAAACAACGAGCTGAAACTATAAAGCTCCGTAAAGACGAGCGGAGCTGCAGATTCAGGTGATAATTCTGTGTAGGTTCATCACTACGAGCGGCACCTCTCAGATAATACGTTCTCATTTGATCCGCTGTTCATATAAAACTAATTATTAGTGCAGCTTTAAAGTGGCTATAATCGAGATTTGTTAATAATAATGTATCAAATGACAACGTGAAAGGGGACACGAACATTGTGGAGTATTTAGCAGAGTATTTTAAGAGCCAGATATTTAGCAGTTGAGACCAAAAACAGCTAAAAGTAGAGAAAATACTGGACTTACATTCACCTGGTTGGCAGGACAGGACTCCAAATTAATGCAAATCAGTTCAACGCTGCTTTAGGTAAGTCGGAGCTATAAGAAACTTTACGAAATCATAAATACCAATATCAGTGGGTCGCTCGAATGGATTCCTTCAATGAACACTGAACGCACCATTAGATGCGAAGCCCAAGTGTCCACTGGATATGCCAGTAAAGTTAGGTCTGAACTTAATACGTTGAAATATCAAGCTTTGCTGAAAGAAAATGTAATCTAGAAAGTTTTTTTTTTAAGTTAGCCAGCTAGTAAAAGTAACGCTGGATACAGTCCAAGCAAAATCTGCCACCTATTGATAATCTGAGCAAATACCACTTAATTACAAACACTAAAATTAGGAAATGATGATGTGCATTATTTAGGGCTAAAATGTATTGTTTATTAGCTGCATTTGGAGTCTTGACCGTATTCAAAACATCAAAGCAACAACTGATTATCACTCAAACAAGTCACATAAATGAAGGAAAGCAAGGATGTTGTGGCTTATTTTGAATTTTGGCCTTAAAAAATAATTTGCAGGCAGTGTCAATAAATATATGAGAGTAACTAAAGTAACCTTGAAAAACGCCGTCAGATTCCCAACTGGTTTCATAACATCCTGAAGATTTAGTTTCAAGATTTTGTGATGACTATACCACCACACATTTAAATGAGGGGTGATTTTAACACAAACACTCTGTTATTGTAACTGGGCCACGTCCAAGCACAACCTCATCTACAAGTCGAACATTGTGTTCTGTTTCAGCTGAGTAAGGACGGAAAATCCATCTCGTCCAGCTGATTCTGGATGGAGCTGCAGACACAATGCTGTGCCTCACGTGCTGAGAGCAGGAGGTCCGAGGATACGTGCAGAACAGCAGCAGCACAGATACGTGCTCTGAATCACCAGCCAACAGGAGCTGCCGTGTTCCCAGTACAGTCTCAGTGTCATGTTTGTGGGCAGCGCTCAGACCTTGGCAGTACAAAAAAATAAATAAATAAATAAAAAAAGCAGGTACTCTGATTCATATTTCACAAGACTGTCAGTGTTTGTTAGTTTTATCTCACTGTACTTTGTAACTGTGCAAAATGCCATGCAAATGTACTGTAGGCTAGTTCCTCTTTGGCTGTCTGGTTTCATTTTGAGTCTTTACGTTTTTCTTTTTACAAATGAAACAAAGGTTTTGATGACATGGTTTAAAATGCCTTCAAGCCACCTGACTTTGACGGGCTATTTTGGGTTTGTGTGGTGAGTCAAAGGTTGAGGATAATTAATGACGGCAGAGAGGGATGTGACTTTTCTTTCAGTTTTAGTTGAAAAGATCAGTTATTATTTTGTTTTACACCGTGACAACATTGTGTTACTCAGTGACTTCAGTCAAACTTTGACCTTTTTCTGTTGTTGACATTTGTTGTCAATAAGTTGTTTTGCTTCACTAGCAGCGCAGCTCTATGGATGGCAACGCTGGTCTGTCGGTCGGTCCACCAGACTGAAATATCAATACAACTATTGGATGGATTGCCATGAAATTTAGTTGAGACATTCATGATCCTCAGAGGATGAATCCTACTGACTTTGATTCTCCCCTGACTTTTCATCTAGAGCCAACATGAGGTTTTGAATGAAATGTCTCTACAACTATTGCCTCAGCTGTACTTTGCTAATTAGCAAATGTTAGCATGCTAGCATGCTAAACTAAGATGGCAAACATGGTAAACATTATACCTGCTAAACATCAGCATGTTGGCATTGTCATTGTGAGCGTGTTAGCATGCTGACTTTAGCATTTAGCTCAAAGCACAGTACAGCCTCACAGAGCTGCTAGCATGACTGGAGACTGGAGACGTGAATTAGTTCTTCATGTTGCCATTTTTTTTAATACATACGATTAGGGCTGCAACTAACGATTATTATTATATTATTATAATTAATCAGTAAATATATTTCTTGATTAATTGATTGTTTGGTTTCTAAAATGCAGGGAAATACACCATTTCCTAAAGCCCAAGGTGACGTCTTTAAATTGCTTGTTTTGTCCAACCAACGGTCCAAAACTTAAAGATATTCAGTTTACAATCACATTAGACAAAAAAAAGCAGCAAATCCTCACAGGAAACAGGAAATGTTTGGCAGTTTTGGTTGAAAAATAACAATTATTTATATAGTTGAAGAACATTTTAAAGAGTTTACAGGGAATTTAAGTTCTCTTTCAATCTTACAACACAATCTGTAACTTTCTCTTCTCCGAGTAAAATATTTCTTTAAGATGCCTTTGTGATATGTAACAAAGCTGTGGTTTACCTAAATGTACCGCATGTGTGTGTTTCAGTGTTTGGCATCTGTACCTCATCAGTACACCACGTGCAGCATGTCTCGGTGTGTGTGTGCGCGTGTGACTGCTGGATTTTGTTGTCAGGAATGAGTGTGTAAAAAGGCCGGAGGGTTGAACTTTCCCCTACTTCTCACACGAACTCCTCCATCTTTGAATGCTCTCCAGCATTCCTGATTCGTGCTGAAGACACACGGGCACTCGAAGCTTCACTCACTGAAATAAACGACAATATTCAACAAGTTTTACTCGTGGAGGACAAAGATACAATATCTGACAACTGAGTGTGTTCATTATGTCTTTGTCTACGATTGTACAAAACTGCACTAATTTGTCTTTTTTCAATCAATCTGCATTTCCACACAAAACTTTATAAAAATACAAAAACTACACAGAAATCTTGGTACTGGGTTAAATCATTTTGGATGAATGAAACTGAAATATTAGAAACACCGAGTCTAATAAAACACTTTTTATCTACAGTGTGTTGGGGATGTAAAATTGGGAAATTTTAGGGATCAGTTGTGGATACTAAAGTTGGATTTATACTTTGTTATAGGTTGTATTATTGTAAACAGAATGGGAACAAATTAAGCCTTTGAGCTTGTGGATTATTCTGTTAAACAGAATTAGATCTACAACGATCGGTCGGTCAGTCAAAAGAAAATTAATCTGCAACTATTTTGATAATCCATTAATTGTTTAACTCATTTTTCAAGCAAAAATCTCAAACATTTACTGGTTCCACGTTCTCAAATGTGAAAATTCGCTGATTTTCTTGGTCTTACATGATAGTAAATTAAATAGTTTGGGGTTTTGGACTGTTGGTCGGACAAAACAAGACATTTTTTGTTTTATATTTTTTGTCTGTGTTGTTTTAATCTTTCTATGTGAAACACTTTGGGCTGCATGTTTGTATGAAAGTTGATTTGAGTTGATTTAATGATGTCAGCTTGGGCTCTGGGATATTGTGATGGGCATTTTTCACTGTTTCTTTATGTTTTATAGACCAAACGATTAATCAGTGAATTGAGAAAATAATCAGCAGATTCATTGATAATGAAAATAATAGAACATTTGAGTATTTAAACAGCAACTACAAGGAGCACACTGGAAAAAATACTAACGACACTAAAAAGTGATATTTTACTTATTTCACCAACAAAAAACTACAAACTGTGTCTCTGGAAAGAAATCAGATACTGACTTGTTGCTTTGGTAGAAAATAAAACTGAATCCATTTCTCATCCCTGTATCAGTGAGTGTTTTATCAGTAATTCAGACCTTTCATTGCATCATGATCCTCTGACGGGTCACCACTATGAAAGACTTTCCACGCCTCTGACCACCCCTCCATCCCCACCTCCAAGCTCCAACAGCCAATCAGAGGAGCCCTCTGCTGCAGCTCTGATCTATAAAAACCCAACAGTGCCATTCAGCAGCACACAACAGAGACAGAGAGAGACCAGAACCAGCTTTCATATTGAAACAGACCACAGACACAAAGATGAAGATGCCACAGGTTCTCATCCTCCTGCTGACCATTTTGGTAGCAGCCAGTTTCCCCACAGACAGAAGAGCTCTGCCGGGCCGGGACAAACAAGCCTCCTGGGACGACGTGAACGTGGTGGCTCACGGCCTCCTGCAGCTGGGCCAGGGTCTGAAGGAGCACGTGGACAAGACCAAAGCCCAGATGAGAGACGTCAACGCCAAACTGAAAGCCTTCAACGACACGGTGGCCGAACTGGCGAGGAAGCAGCAGGAGCAGCAAGATGAAGCTCTGAAGGCAAGAAGCAAAGAGGCGGAGGAGAGGGAGAGGATGGCGGCAGAGCTGGCCGAGGAGGCGAAGAAGCAAAGCGAGGACATCCACTCCAGGATGGACAGACTGGAGGAGAAGGTGGATGAGGTGCTCAGAGAGCCGACACTGGACAACAACAACAGCGATCACACAGGAGTCACATTTATCCAGGTGAGAGAAAAATATTCTTGTTGTAATTTCAGTTTACTGGAAAAAATATTAGTCCTGTGTGGTTTTTCTTCAACTAGATAGAGAGTCCACATCCATCAGAGATCATTTAAACTTTTTAATAGACTTCAACAGCTGGTCTGAAGCCAAATTAGATCTTAAAATCAATCGATACTCAAGACAAAAAACTTGCAGAACTTTCAAAAACCAATCTTACAGTAATGTTGTAAAAATGTCCTAGAGAGAGAGGGATGTTATGTTTGTAACAAAGCTGTATTTTCCTGCTGTTTCCAGAGGATGGTGGCGGCTCAGAACAGACGCATTGACCAGCTGGTGGAGAAAATCAAGCAGCAACAAGACAAACTGGAAAAGCAGAGTCTGCACCTGCAAGCACTGCAGAGCATGGTGAGTTACCCCACAATCAAATGTACACTACACAACAGGAAACATCGCCCTCTAACCAAAAGACTGCCTTAGAGTTAACAAGATTAGTTTTCTGTTTAGATACAAAATTTTAGTTTTCTTGACGCTGTGACTCTGTGATCCACCAGGTTGCACATAAGAGAGTAAAATCCCACAGACGGAGGGATGAAGAGACGGCACTGAGGGGAGAGGCGGAGCAGAGCAAAAACACATCAGGTGAGAAAACAAACTGTCTGATAAAGATTTGAAAGCGATGAAGACGAGTTGCTGGAATAAAACAGTTGTGAAACCCGAGCGAATGTCATTGAGCAAGAGAGGGGATTTACAAGCTTGACAGCTCTGAGTACACAGATGCATGAGCTATAGATCATCCTAAAGTGACATAAGAGCAAAAAAAGTCCACCTTTGCACCTGAATTTATAATATTTAACTTGCTGGCAGAGCAGCTCACATCACAGTCCAAAGATCAGGGGAAAGGAGGACAGCAGCTTTTAAAAACACAGTATTGTACTCTATGTTTGCACGCTCTGATCTCAATATACAAGCGTGTGACACAAAAACCAAAGATTCATTAACAATTTCTTCAGCAGTGACTGGCTCTGAATCATCTGATGACAGTTTTCTGTGTTCTGTGTTTCTCAGGTTTGGCCAGAGACTGTCACGATCTGTTTGTACAAGGCCAGCGAGCCAGCGGCATCTACACAATCCAGCCAGAGAGCTCCCAGCCCTTCAACGTCCTCTGTGAAATGACTTCAGGTGAGTCAGACAGGAGCTTTCCCTAAGGTCCTCTATTAAGAGGAGATATTTTAGTTCAAAGGATTGCACATATGAGCTTTATATGATGCCCTAAGAAAGTTAAAGGGCTCTCGCATTTTGGCCGATAAAGAGTGAAGTTCTCCAATACATTAAGGTTCTTTAGCTCAACCTCTTCTCTCTCTGCTCTCTCTCTGTAGAAGGTGGATGGACCGTCATCCAGAAACGTCATGATGGATCTCAGAACTTCAATCAGCTGTGGGAAAGCTACAAGAGAGGCTTCGGCGACCTGGATGGTGAGTTAACCAACAAAAAGCTCATTAAATATCTGCATCACTAAACCTCAGCGGCAAAAAATTAATCTGAACATTTCTCTTCTCCCTTCAGGTGAGTTTTGGTTGGGCTTGGAGAACATCCACGCTATCTCCAAACAAGGCCAGTACGTCCTGCAGGTGGAGCTCTCTGACTGGGCGGGACAGCAGCAGCAGGCGGCGGCGGCGGCTCGTTATCGATTCCAACTTGACGGAGAAGAGAAGAAGTTCACTCTCCACCTGCAGGAGGAGTCTTCACCTGGGGTTCAGGAGAAAATAATGACGACTGGAGCCTCTGGTCTTCCTTTTTCCACAGCCGACAGCGACAACGACCTCGCTGCAGACGTCAACTGTGCTGAACTGCTCTCAGGTACAAGCGCTTCACTTCCCCCTAAACCTCAACACACACAAAATAATCTGTCTGGATGGCTTAATACGAGGAAACATGAGAATAAAACTAAAAGTCAGTGGCAGTCTTCTATAAAAACCTTATCTTTTGTTGCAGGTGGCTGGTGGTTCAGTAGTTGTGGTGAGTCAAATCTCAACGGCAGATTTCCCAGAAGGCCGAGCCTGCTCAGACGACAGCAGTCCAGGAGACAAAGGATGTTCTGGACGTCCACGAAGGGACAAAACACCTCTGTGAGGACCACTCTGCTGAAGATCGCACCCGCCACAATAAAGCAATAAGCTGATCAGTCTCAGCACAAACAGCAGAGGACCAAAGAAAACAAGTTAAATATTAACAAAAGACTGAAAGCATCACATTGTTAATTCCAATGTGCACATTAATGATCTCTCCTGGTCATTCACTGGATCCTCAGATATTTCTATGCTATGCCATATGATAACTCATTGTCTCAATGGACACTTTCAGTCATATTGACAGTTGTAATTTTATTCCCTTTATAAGGGTTTTACTTCCTAATCTTATTTTGTAATACTTGCTGTACTTCTACTTTGATAATACTTCTACTTTGATAATGTATAGTGTATTATTTTCAACATGTATACACTTTTTATATTTAATTTATATGAAGTGGATGAAAATAAAATAAAGTTTTTAAAAGGTATAATGGCTCTTTGTTCATGCTTGAAGGCACAAACACAACACACTCTCAGCCTTTACATCAGATCCTGAACATCACTAAAATAAAAAACATAAAAAGAAAAACATATTTTAAACTTCAAGATCTTAAAATTACCGTTTTATGCAGAGTAGCCTACCTTACAATGAGTAACGGGGATTATTATTTAGATTATTACTTGTTTTAACTCATGAGCCTCAGAATAAACCACAAGCATTGATCAAATACATGATTATAGAATGAATTATAGAATAAACTGATGTGGGTCTTTATTATGAGGTGGAAATCTGAGGTTTTATAAGTTCCTTTTAATCAATTTATTTCTTTTTTTGTCTTTCAAAATTAATTTCTCTTACTAGAGAAAATGTTTTTCACTCAGAGTGAGTCCTATGAGACAACATGCTGCAATCACATTTCTGAACATAAATGTAATTTTGATGTTTGCTGCACCTGGACTGATAGATTGCATGTTTATGTTATATGGTTGCCATGGGAGATTTTATTTTCAAACCAATTTTTCAATTAATGGCTCTCGGAGGCTTCCAACACATTTTTTTCCTCACATACTGTAATTTAGTTTGAACGTTTTTGTGATTTTCAAAAGAGGTTGACCAGGATTTGTTTGGCACTTCTGCTCCCTGCTGGTGTTTCTGTGTCAAAGTTAGAGAGATGAAAAGCAACTAAACGTCTCTCACTTTGTTTTACATGTTCTGTTGTGGCTGTGTTTTACCTCTGTGCCAGGCTGGATTAATTAAAACATTACAGGAAATAAATCTATCTATAACCCTGATCATCCTGATTGTCAGATTTTAAAGCCCCATGAGGCAAATTTGTGATTAGTGATATAGGACTATAGAAATAAAAGACTTCTTCCTGCTGCTATAACTGCCCCGATAACATTAGACCATAAAAATAACAGCTGTATCGAGGTAATTTATATTTTTGTTGAGTGTTTGTTGTTGTGTTGTGTTTCCCAGTTTGAATCGGGGGTCTGAGGATGTGAATCTATGATTATGGGTTATTAAAATTAACCTGACTTTATGTTATGTTATGTTGAGAGGAGCTGTTTGAGGCTTGTCTCACGCCTCCTGGCATTTTGTTTCTGAATCTGGCGTATTAATTGAGTTTGATTAAATTGGTTTGCATTGTAATTTTAAGACTTTGATTGCGTTTCATCTCCTTTCTCCTAAACTCAAACATATATCAAAAGGCCCAAAACTGTTTACCTACCAACTGCCTGACCTTTTAGAAGAGAAATACTTATATTTCATAAAAATTACATCTGAAATGCTTTTTAAAAAAAAAAAATACATTTCATTTGGTGACAAGACTTTGAAAAACATTGTTCACTTCTGTTTATTTCTTCAATATCTGAGAGTACATTTAAGCATGTACAGGTCATGATAGCTCATCTTACAGATGGTCATGAGACACACGTAACAAGGCATTTCATTGTCGTAGGTCCTCAGACAGATTCCCTGATATATACTATACGAGCAGGCGCTCTTAAACTCTTGAAAGGCACCTCAGACTGCCAACACTTGTGTCATACATCATCGTATAGGTCAGTTTGTTGGCACCAAGGCAAATATGTAATATGTGCAAAAGTCCTCAGCAGCAGAAGAAAAAGAATCTCCCCGGAAAATTAAAGCAAGTGAGTGAAACAGCAACAGGTCGCTACATATTTCCATTTATGAATACATAAGAATCCATAAAAATATGTTTTTTTTTTTTTTTTAATAACACACAATAAAAATGTGGCATGTAACTTTTTTTCTTGTAGATCTGCCAAAGTGCCACATAAAAAGTCATCTATGATATCACATGAGAGCCCAGGCACAAAGCAAACAAACAAACAAACAAACAAAACAAAAAGACTACAGAGTGTACGACAAAGGGGGTTAAGAGCTTTCTTGTGTGCCCTTATAGAGCTTTACATTTACTAACTTCACTCCAGTGTTTATTCACAGACACAGGAACATGATAACTTTATCAGTTGGGTCCCAGAAAAACAAAGGAATGGCACAAAAAAAACAAGAGAGAAATCGCTTCCAAAAAAGGTCCACTTACCTACTTTTTGCATTGCTGACCACGTTCTGTTGAAGGTGCAACGAGCAGCATTTTAAACATCAATGTTGTCATACTATGATTTTTTTTTACTTGTTCCACCGTCTGCCATCACCACAATCTCATAAAGCTTCAGCCCTGTTTGTTCTGGACGAACAGCGCCCTCTGCTTGTTTGGGGGCTTAAAGCAATCCAGCAGATTTCCCTCTACTGTAAAATACGGATTAAAGACTCAGTGATGGTCTCATTTATGGTGATTATACTAATATCTGAATATTAATCTTATAATGATTTATTGATGCTAAAATGCTTCTGGACCTGAAAGACTGACAAACAACTCTTGAGGTGTGATGAGGTTTGGCATAGCTTGAATTTAACACATCATAAAATCGAGTGAAAGAGAAAAAGTGATGCAGGTTTAAATTAATGGAGGAGTAGTAAGGAGGAGACAAGGAGAGGAGGGAAGGAAGGAAGCGAGGGAGGGAGGGAGGGAAGGTCAGCGTGTAGAAAGGCTCATCAGAGGTTCTGCTGGAGGAAGTGCAGCAGCGTAATCTCGTAATGTTCTCCAGACTCTGGACATCGGATGCTGTGTCGCTCATTAGGATAAACCTGGGAAAAAAAACACGTTCTGTCATCCTGGAATTAGCTGGTTTTTCTACATCAACCTTACTTTCAAATTCCAATCAGTCAAACAATATGATGCGTGATGTTAGTGGTTGGTGAGGAGGATTTTTGTCAAAGGCAATTATCATTAAGTTTGTAGACGACAACAATCTCCAGGTTTGTAGATTTACTTTTCTTGATTGGCAGTAAATGATCAAATACAATTTCTAAACATTTCCAAACAAAGCATATCTTTGATTGAAATACTGAAAAAACTGCACAAGCTTTGCTCTAAAGCTTTGCACCTTCCTCCTGCTGCTGTCTGGCTTTAGTTAATTAAGGACAGAAGAGATAAACAAAAACAAGACCAAACATAACACGTTGTTTTTTGTTTCATACTCATCTTATTTAAATGTAATTTATACAGGGTTCCCACACATTTTTACCAATGAATTTTCAAAACTTTTCCATAATATTTTACCTCATTTCCACAACTTTATTTAAGTAGTTTAAAATAGGTAAGTCATAAGGCATATGTGGATACGCAAACTGCTAGCGCTAACTTCAGACATTCCGGCCGCCAACTAGCTGCATTCACCAACGGTCACACAGTGCAGCACTAGATTTTAAATTAGTAATACGATGAACGCATTTCATGTAACGGTATGTTTTGGAATTTTAAACAATAGCCAAAACAATGTATATTTAAAACTTTTTCAAAACATTCTGTTAATTCCAAACCATTTCCAGGCCTGGAAAACAGTTTTTCTAATTCCATAACTTTTCCACAGTCTTCAATAAAGTCAGTTTGGGAGTAAATCCTCCTACCTGCAGGTTGTATGGCTTCCCTGCCCGGATGAGTTGAGACACCAGGAAGTTAGTGTGGAAAAAGTGCACATTCTCATCTAGAAACCCATGCAGGATCAGCAGTCTGTTGGGCCTGTGTGGAGCACAAAAATGCAAGTTTCTCTAGTCGTGTTTACACATGAACATGTAGCAGGAAATATAACGATGATACTAAAGCTGACAGGAACGCAGAATCAGAATCAAATCCCTCAACTTCTATCTAGATAAAAGAGGTAGATGACACAAGGTAAGTATATTAAGAAGTGTATTATATAGTGGCCTTTTCTCTCACAGTCGTCTGGTGCACATAGTAACATGATGGTAAATTTTAAGCATAAATACTAAATACAGTGTATTTTAAAATGAGAGCTCTCACTCATTGGGGAGTTTGTTGACATGCAGGGCGACAGAACAAGCCTCATATCCCTTCTGGTTTTTCTCAGGCGTGTCCAGATATCGCTCTGTGTAGCCGGTGTCATAAGCCATCCACAAAGTCACTGGAGCTCCTGCAATGGCAACCTGAAAAAACAAAAACAAAAAATAAACAGGAAGTCAAACAGAAGCATTTTTTTTATTTTTATTTCTTCCACTAGAAGGTCTATTCGGAAAAACAGCTAAAAGTGCAGAGTGAGTTTAGAGCCTGATGTTTTATATTACCAGATTTATGAAGCCATTTGAGACAGTAAATAAATCAGTGACTTATTTTAAATCACTTCTTAAAACCCATTTTTATAGACTTGCTTTTATGTGATGTCATCTTTTTATTGTTTTTATTTGTGTTTAATTTTGTCTTGCTTTGGTTTGGCCTTACCGTTGTTATATTGCTTTCTGTGTATCCTGCTTTTGCTTTGTCTGTCAAAGAACTTTGTAAACTCTGTTTTTAAAATGTGCTACATAAATAAAGTTATTATTATTATAAATAAGAGTTATAAAAAATTAACTGTTAAGGGTAGTAACACTTTTAAGGTTTAAAAAAAACACCACAGCTCATAAACAAATATAACAATGCCAGACATTATTTAAAAAACTATTTCTAATGAAGTTGAAATGGTAACTAAAGTAATTACTACACTGATCCAGTTTTAGTAGAATAAAGTAAATGTTAGTGGTTTTGACCTTGAAGATGTCCGGTTGGTGGATGAGGCCCATAAGGGAGAGGAAGCCTCCGTACGACCAGCCATGGATGGCAACACGACTCAGGTCCACAAACTTGTACTTGTCAGCTACGTAGTGCAAACCCTCCACCTGGTCTTCGATCTCCACCTGACCCTGATTGGAGGAGAGCAGAGAGGTAACTCACCTGGCATTAACACCCTTTCACTACCAATTTACACACAATTACTTATCCAAGTTTACATAGTAAAGTGTTCCTAAAGTGGAACACAAAAAGTGGCTAAATCTTCTTGTTTATTTAAATATATGTGAATTGTAATCACAGTATGATGATTCTATAAAGAAATTTAAGAGTAAAATGTGTCAATAAAACACTCTCTCTTCATCCCTCTACGTGAGTTGTTCGCAGACGGATGATTTATGTGATAACTACCATTTTGTCCTTCACAGCTCCTTCAAACTTGAGTCCCCGCTGACAGGAGCCCCGCCCATCGATGACCAGCACAGCGTAGCCCAGAGACGCCAGTGTGCTCAGCCGCAGGTACTTCACTCCTTTATAAGAGTTATTCACTAACTGGACCTGGACGGAAAGAAAAACATGGTCGCAGCAATGTCATTAGGTCAAAAAATGTAAGGATGAGCATATATGATGATGATTTCTGATCTCCATTAACCTCCAAAAACACTGTGTGTTACTTTGACATCATCACAGCCACAAGTTCGATCCCTGTTGCAGTTATACGTCCTGCTGAAGTCAGGGTTCGTACATCTTTTTAAGAGTAAAATACAAGGATTTTTTAAGAACTTTCAAGGTACCTTAACCAAAAATTTCCAGACTCTTGAAGTCTACTTCATCACGTCTAAATTGTTACTATAAATGCCAGGAGACATCAAACAAATATGAGGACAGGATAATTTCATTTTAAATATTAAAAGATTTTGGGTTTACGAGTGTGTCGATGAAACACCAGATTATGTTGAAAGTATATTCAAATTCAAGCATATTCATAACCTTGAAAACATAATGGTTAAAATTAAGCATTTTCCAAACTTTCAAGACTTTGTACGAACCCTGTCAAGTGTCCACAAGCAAAAGCTCTTAGTGCTTGCACACAAGCTACTACACAAGCTAATACCAAGTCCATATTTTCTGCTGATCACATTCTGCTGGGACGCATTCAGTTGACAAAAATTCACAAAAAGACAAATGTGTCATTGTTTTATAGCTTCTAAGTCTACACATGAATGTAATGCGACAGCGGAGGAGCTCAAACCTGTGGACCGCCGTAGACAAAGACGACGGTGGGATGCTTCCTGCCGGGGACCAGGTTGTGTGGTTTGTACAACATGCCATACAACTCGAAGCCCGACTTCCCTGTGAAGCTAAAGATCTCTGGAGGAGTGTAGTCGAAAGGAAAACCTGGAAAAAAAACAGCAGATACAAAATAAAAAGTATATATTTACTGATGTAATATAATGTAAAACACAATGTACAAACAGTCAAGTAATTTAATTGTAAGTTTAAATCACTGGATACGAGTGTCATCTTAAGCAGAAGAAAGAACAGTCACAGCTGCCACACAACATTTCATCTGTTATAAATAAATTGACGTTTAAAAAGACGCTTGTTTTCAGTACCAGAAGACTCCATCATGCTCGCCCAGAACTGAGGCTCTTTGTGGAGCGGGTCGTCGTCTGAGCCGTTCAGCTTGTAGATGTGAACACAGGGTGCTGTGGTCAAGCTGCTGTAATGGCTGATAAACATGTCAAAGGTCTGTATGGAAGAAAAAGAACAATAAACAAGACAGGGTTAAACAGCATCCCCAACAATTTACATTTCCACTGAAATCTGTAGAGTAAAACTAATACAGAAAAAACACTTGCAAGCTTAATGCAGGAACACAAACTTGTTTTTTTTAAATTACGGTTTTACTGGTGGGATTTGAAAGCTGATGCCAATACCAATATTTTTCTTTTGAGGGTGCTAATGGGTGATATTTTGTGCCAATATTATATATCATATAACTGTGTCAGAAACAGGAGTGAAACAGCATTTAAACGGCATGGGAACACTTATAACACACATATAAAATTAACAAATAAAAGTACAGTTTTATATCTGTTTCAGGTTTTTCAGGCTGTACTGTAGCTGTGGTCAGACAGAAGCCTCCATCGTATCAGAGGTGAATGACACTGACTGATTAAAATAAAAAACGAATGTCCAGATAATCAGTTAAATCTGTAAAACCCTAATGTCAGTCACAAATTTAAAATGTACGACAAGTGAACGTCGCACTAAACAAGTTGTAATAAGAAACAAATGTACCACTGCTAATTGACTTTTCTACAGAGGCAAAAGTAAACAAGGTGACTGGTCAGCATCGGTTATCTGACATTAAATTGAAATGAAAATGAAATTAAACATCAAATCATACAAATCTTCTGGTTTCCTGAGCAGCTTGTTGTGTGAATGCAGAGAGAGAAAAGTTGAGGAAAAGTTCCCACTCGCACTGATTTACATATTTAAAAAGTACGAAACTACCCTGAAACCTACTGGATCATTTTGAGTTATCCCAGAACACAAGGTTGTGTGTGTGTGTGTGTGTGTGTGTTAGGATACCTGGCTCACGGAGCAGCTGTGGGAGAAGCCGGGTTTTGTGAGTCGGACGATTTCACCTGGCGAGTCGTAGTTCACGACATAAAGGTGATGCTCCAGAGGAGAGTCTTTGGTTCCCTGGAAGTAAACCAGCTTTGCCGCCTCGTCCACCCAAATCTGAGGACTGGACGAACGCTGCACAAACACCACAGAGCAAGAAACTGTTTTGTTAAGACACAAACAAGAAAAATATCTTGTTTTGAAGTTAGTTTCTTCATTAATTTGTTTCAGTTGCTGTACATACCTGTCTTATTCCTTAATTTGTTCTTAACCACATGTTTGTACTGTTTGTTATATGGCGCTTTTATTTTTTAAGCACTTATAAAATTTACTATTTCTACATTATTACTACAAAGGCTGGATTATAAGTATATGGAAGCTAAAACCAGGGTTCAGTGCAGCTTGTGATTCAATATTAATAATACTGAAATTTTCAAAACCTTATTTTTGTGATTTAATTTAAAGAGTTTATTGTTGAGTATATTCTTCACACAGACAATTATGAGTATGTGATATAATAGGGGTTTATGTCTGCCGACAATATGTAGTTGTGTGTGCACTGGCACAGTTCACTTTTCACGCTCTTGTTTTTGTGCATTTTGCAAATTAAGACCTCATAACTACCTAATTAATTTCACTTCCTGTTGCAGGAGCTCTGAAGAACAAACCCTTGAACCGTGAACTCATGTTAGTGCTCGCTGAGATATACTGTATGTGGCCATCATGCAGTGCATCTCATATGTAATTTACACCTCAGTGTATTGATGAGTGTGTGTGGTGGTTTATTACTGCTGCTCTGGATATAGTTAAATGTCAACAACCTTAAAGAGACATGTGGGCTTTACCTTCGCTCCGTGATTGGCCAGCACCTCCCACTCCCCACTGGTTACTGTCACCTCCTCTTTGACCGGACACTTGAAATCATCTGGTGAGAAAAGATGAGTGGATAAACTGATAGATCAATTCACTTGTTTGACAACACAGGGAACATTAAATGACTTAACCGTTATACATCCCACTGCATGGCATAAGAACTTTTAAAACATCTTTGACTGTGGTACCTCATGGACATACAGAAGTATTGAAATGAGTCAATGAGGAAAGGATTTATTTACAGAAATAAAAATAAAACTGAAATCAGTCAGAAAAAATTACAATAGAAAACCATTTACTCAAAACTAAACGAGCAAAAATGAGACCATTCAAATAGAATAGAAAGTCAAAATAATTTTAAAAACTGTAATTAAAAACTTAAACATTATGGCTCATAAATGTTTAAACCATTTTTATTTTTAGAAAATGAGGAAACTCAAAAGGAACCAGTGAAGATTATTGGTCAATTCTTCCTTTTTTTCTCCAAACTGGGCTGAAATCAAACTGGTTGAATGAATTGGTTGGTATGGTACAGTAAGGTTGGGGTTAAATTATAGACCAAACTACAAAATGTTGAGTTTTCTTTCATTTATTTTTCAAAACTTTCACTATTAATTAATCAATTTTCCTAAGTACTGCTGCCTCCTCTGAGGACATTTTGTCTGAACTATGTATTTATGTTGATAGCGTTACCTTCAGAGTGTGTGTAGCCGTTGGCCCAGTTGTAGCTGCCCCGCTGTAACACGGAGGTGATCTTATACAGGTGGCAGAAACCTGTTTTTGATTCGTTTACTGTTATGAAGGAGATCTCATCATCACTGGTTTGGATGAATGGGTGGAAGATGTCATGGACCTGGAAGACAAATACACGATCATGATGGGGTTTTTCATTTTCCACTGAAACCTGAACTAAGCAAGATTTTAAACATCAACTCATCTCACCAGCATAAATCATAAAGTGGGGTAGGTGGGGGTGAGTAAATGCTGCTCACAGTGATAGAAAGCATCACAACCGAGTCAGACATGAGGGGGAAAAACCTTTAGGCTTCAATGTGAACAGAGCTTTAGAAAGATGTGGTGTTGGGCCTCACATTGATCCAGATGTCGCTGGTCTCCTGGTAGATGATGAAGGGCTGGACGGTGTCTCCAAGGGCCTGCAGGCTCTCTTGCCTGCTGGCCTCGTCCTGATGTGCAGGGATGAAGAGCTCCGGAGGCAGCAGGACCAACTGGAGGCGCTGCTGCCGTCGGCCCATCATGACCGCCCATGCACTGACACACAGAGAGAGGAAGAGTTGTGACGGGTGTGCAGTATACAGACTCCATGTTAGTCAAGTCTGGGGTTTTGGAGCTTCTGGAGCTTGGCAAACTACAAAGGCTAATGGGTGGTGCTTTTAAAATCACAGGAGAACAAAATTACTATCGGCCGTCTTTTGTCCATCCGGCTCTGGTGATGTATTCGGCATCGGGGAACAGGCTGGTGAAGGGAACAGGCAACACCTTTTCCTGTGTGCTGACAATCTGAGGGAGAAACAACAACAAGCTGACATTTGAACATCTCTCTGAAGAACCTTCTGGTAAAAATTTAAGTTTTGTGGCACTGAAGAAGCACTCACTTTCCCGAGACTGTCTGTCCTGATTTCTGCTATTTTGAGAGTAATATCGGGATTCTTGCTGCCTGGATAACAAACAAAACCAAGTTAGGTACCAAAATATAGAATCACACATATAACCTCTCTCATATGAACAGAGTTCTGCTTAAACAATGTGAGAAACAGACCCTGTGCCATTATAAAAGTCATGCTGTACTGAATGAGCTATGCAAGTAACATGTACAGAGTTTTTTTTTCCAAGGTTCCCTGTGGAGTTTTTGACCTCCAGTAACGATCTGGAGCAGTTTTCTTATAAGTGAGTCCCGTTTTATTTGTTTCTTGCACCAGCAAAAGCAGGGAAGAAGAAGACTGCTGGCTAGTAAACAGATGTAAACGATGCAGGTTTCAAAATGTTGCAAATAATCTGCTTTGCAAATGTTTTATGAGAAAGGAAACGCATTCAGCACTTTTGTTAGACCTCCAGGATACACACATTGAGTTTTGGTGAGAAACATAACTTTTGTTTGATTACAAGAAAACTCCACAGGGCACCTTTAAATAAACTTTAGTAAAAAGCAAAGTGCTTTTTATCATACAAGAAATGCATCACCTAATTTATAGTGTAAATCAAAATCTTTTTTAGTGTGTGTGTGTGTGTGTGTGTGTGTGTGTGTGTGTGTACCTGCGCGTGGGTATCTGTAGACATCCGTCTTACGCTCCTCCAAAGCCGGAGATGGAACATGAATGATCTCGACCTCAGACTCGTCCACCTCCTCGTACAGAATCTGCAGAGTCTTACCACCATCTGATTCTACACCAGAGATAAACCAGTAAAACCAGTCAAAGACGAGTTTACAACCAAGAACACTGCAAGCAGGTTGGTATCAGAATTATTTTAAAGACTTTGTCTCTGGAACAAACTACACCGGTAAACTCATTGTTATTTTTACGACTGGTCCATTAATGACCCCATTTTGTCTTTGTTTTAAAACATTTGTAAACTTTTAGAAAAGTATGAATACATTCTTGTTATTCATGCATCTAATAATAATCGATCTTCATTTGAAAACTACTTTTATTATGATTACGATGATTGTTGATAATAAGCCTCCTTGCTAAGAAAATGTGTGTCTCTATGACTCACTCACCTTCACGAGCAGCTGGTGACCACCAGTATCCGGTGAAGCGGTCAAACTCTTCCTGTGTGACAAAAGTGGCTACACCGGCAGATTTAGTGTCCTCTTTTGGGTTATCAATACCTAAAACAATACAGAGAAAAATAAAAACACAGTGGAAAAAAATTCAAAGTACCAGGTAAGACTCTAAGGTCTCTCCAGGATCATCTGATCATCTCAATCCTGACCTTTATGGCAGAAGGTGAGCCTCCTCTCTTCACCCGTCTCAATGCTGGTCACCCAGATGTCGCTGTTGTTGATGAAGCCAATAAAGTTGGGGTCCCCATGGCAGATCTTGGGGTCCATGCGTGTGCCTGAACTCTGGCTCTTAATCTCGACAGGCTCCATAGGAGAAGTCTGCACAAAGTAAGAGCGGATTTATGAGATCAATATTGATATTTCAGAGTTCAAAAAAGATGACAAGATATCTAACTCATATTTGGCTTTTAATATAACACAGCTGTCCAGTAAAACCAGGTATCTCCAAATTTGGTGATTTGGGATTTTTAAAATAAACTAAAAGATCAATAGTTGCATATTTTTCACTATTTTCTGACATTTTATGGAAAGAAATAATCAATCAATCTAGAAAATAATCATCAGATTTTTTAATAATGAAAACAACAGTTGGTTGCTGTCCTAATTGTGAACAAGATATGTACTGAGGGGGAAATTTTACAGTTGAAAAATAAACTTGTGAGTGCTCTCTGGTGGACAAACTATGTAATAATGACCTCAAGTATATCTTTGGCATTTCTGTAGTGCAACTACATGTTAATTATCGGCAGACATATATGCCAATACTGAACTGTGATAAGCTAATATTGGCTGATAATTACATTATGGCTCTATACTAGACCTGCTTCTGAGCCCTCTGCAGGGTCGAGGGGGTCTGGAGATAAGTTTAGGTTACACTGGCTGTGAGGCAGAGTACAGCCATTTTTTTAAGTTTATATGTAACTATTAATATTCTCACTGGGGAACTCAGAAGAGTCCCAAAAGTGACTTAAAAAAGCCAGAATTCTCTCCCTCTGGTGAAGGAGTTGTTGAGGCATTGTCCTATTCAGCAACCTCATCAACCGCTGCAGGTCTGTAACAGTCATTCTGTGCTGTGTGGCAATGAAAGTCTTACTTGAACTGTCCTTTAACTCACAATGAAGCTGTTGTTTCCACCATCGCGGCAGTAGTACAGACTGCTGTTGGCCTGGAACAGGAAGAGACCGCTGGGTCGGTGGTAGTCATAGGAGGTGATGCCAGACACCCCCAAACGCTTCCTCTCTCGCAGCAGCTCCTCCTCCCGCGAGAAGCCCCCGTGGTGAGGGCTGGCCTGAGGTCAGGGGTGACAGGAGGACACACAGCGTGACAATGCTGGCCGAGCGAGGTCAATGTCAAAGAGAGTTTGTTCAGGGCATGGAAAACAAACAAACGGTAAGAAAACATTACCACACTAAATTAAAGAGAATCGCCATCTACCAATAAATAAAACCACTTATCTTCTCTCTCTTCAGCAGGAACAAATTCTGTTTATGAAATCAATACAGCACAGTGTGACAGTTGGATAGTAATGACCATCAATCCCAGGGTCTGTGGTCTTTTTAAACTCCACGAGGAAAGACGTCGTTATGAGAGGAGTGGCTCACAATCATCCTCTAAACAATTAAATGCTCAGATAGGCTCAATCACATTAAAATGTCAGAGAGTGGAGGAAGAGGACTAAAAACCCTCCTCACCTGAAAATGATCCAGCAGCTGTTTCCATGACAAAACCAGCAGAGCATCTTTGCGGACCTTCTTGGGAATGTCTGAGTAGAGTAACGCATTTTCCCTGCTGGCATAAGGCATTCCTGTAAGAACAGAAAACACGAACCAAGTCAAGCTGACGTGTCACGTTTTAGACATCCGATTACTGGTCGGCTGCATGTACAGTGAGTACCAACAAGCTCAGCCTTCTTTGTTCTGGTTGTTCTGTTGTTCTGGTCTGCCTTCCACTACAGTGCGTATAAAAACTGGTTTTGCCTTCTCCTCTCTCTGTATGAACGCTTGTGCAAAATGGCATACCATTAAGGCTGAGTCCTTACCGCAGCGGCCCAGGTTCGATTCCAGCCCGGGCCCTGTGCTGCATGTCATCCCCTCTTGCTTTTCCGCCTTTCCTGTCTCTCTCTGCAGCCATCACTATCAAATAAAGGCAAAAATGCCCCCCCCAAAAACAAAACAAAAAAAAAAGCCATTGCTTTTTTTATTCTGACACCAAAACCGCTTAACACAGATGTTTTAGAAAGCCGAAACATTTTCTGGTGTCAAATACTACAGTATTCTAACTGTGCAGTCCAGAGGAGAAACACATTTTAAAAGTGTTGAGTGGTTTATGCTGGATTGCTCAAGCTGGGGTAGTTATATTTGTGAATCAACAAATGCAACAAATCAACAACATATCTATACAATCACAGTATTTGGGGGATAAGGCTTTAAAGCGAGACTATGTAACTTTTGCTAGTCCTCAAGTCAGTGAATCAATTTAGTAATGTCAGTGTTACAGCAATATCTGTCTAAAGTTTGCTAACATTAGCCACCACATGCTACTCGAACAAATGAGGCTGAAGCAGCAAAATCCCTGTCTGTGTTGAACTGAACCAGTGTGTGTTTTACTGCGTACGAATTCAACTTTTCATTTGTAAAACACAGATTGTGTTATTTACTTTTCAAAAGTTACATAGCATCACTTTAAAATTGTAAAAAGCTACCAGCTACTGACAACAGGCAACAATTGCTTCAAGGTCTAAATGTTAAAAGAGCATTTAGAGCCATACTGGTATGAATGCTTGTATATTCAACAATTGAGCCACCATGGGTACAGGTCTTACAGACTCTATGAGGTGCACATTAAACCACTTGACACAGCTCTGGAAATTATATCACACACTAGAACTAACTGCTTCAGACATGGGAGCAAAGAACAGCAACCATTTTGCAGAAACTCACAAAGCAAAATGGTGCTTCTAGTCGAGTTTCACATTTTCTCCAGTACACACTGACTAGATCCTCTGCAGCTCTTTGGATATCAAAGCTTGAAAACAGTTGCAGGCTGGTAACTCTGACTCGACAGCTGTATCCACAGATTATTCACAGAAGCACGCTACCTTTCAAAGTGACTGAGAGGAAGCAACTGAATCTGTAGGCCAACAAGTCAGCAACCGCAAAAAACACCTTATCTGAGCTGGGTTTTATTAATTTTTCCACAGTAATTGTAGAAAATGACATTATTTGGTACTCAGCATGTTTTAATTTCTGACTTTGCCTGAAAATGAACATTTTTCAACAACTTCCAGCTTTCAGGTCCCTGAGCTCACCAAGGTAGTAGATGCGGTGGGAGTGCGGACTGGCCTCGTCCTTCTGGATGAACTGGAAGTCATGTGGTGCCTTGTTGATGACCACGCCTGTGTTCTTGCGGCTGTTGTGGATGATCTTGCGCAGGCCATCCCATGTGTGCTTCTCCACCTGGAACTGGGTGGGATTCACGTCCTCCATCTCCACCACCTCCGTGCTGTCCGAGAGTTCATCCACCCCCATCATGCCTGCCACTGCCTCTCTGACGCTGCGGACAGACACTCAGACTGATCAGCTCAGATACGTCTACAGTAAATCACAATGGGAAAGTAACACTAGAAAACTGCCAAATATGGGTATATCTTTGATTGAGGACGATTTAATTTATCATCTAAATCAGATGCTCTGACAGAAAACTAACTACCTATCGATCTTCTAACCACATTGCGTATGTTAACATGCAAACATGCTAAGCAGGGTGGACAACATTGTAATAATTATCTGCTACTCATCAGCATGTTAGCATGCTAACTTTAGCATTTAGTTCAAAGCAACGCTGTGCCAAAGTACAGAATCAACAACATGGCTGTAGACTCTAATAATAATAATAATTATTATTATTATTATTAAACCTTATTTATGAAGCACTTTTCAAAACAGCTATAAAGTGCAAGATAGAAATCAAGATAAAACAATTCAGTACAATAAAAATTCAATTAAATCAGGTCACTAAATGCACAGAGAATAAAACAGAATAAAATACCCAACAATAAAATAATATAGCATTTGATAAAAACAAACAAATAGAACAGATGAAACAAATTAGACCTACACTGAAACAAACAGATGACATTAATAAAAAGGCTTTTTAAAAAGATTTTAAACTGATACTGATTCTGCAAGCCTTAGTCAGCATACAAACTGCCTCCTTTCATTAATACATTTTCCAACACTATTAAAATGTGACAGATTTTGCCCTTCAGCTCATTTTCTAATCTTTTAAGGCAACAAACACAATGGAAAAAACTTGCTTTGACTAAAATGTTTCATTTAATCAAAATGAATGAAAATTAAAACCAAATGAATGTGGTTCAGACAGCTGTGAGGGGGAAAACAAAACGTCCCATACCGTTCTTGGCCGTCTTCTGTTCTGTCTTCAATTTTCAGCCTCTTTACTCTGTGCATTAACCGTTCAACAACCCTGAACCAGACCTGACACCCTGTGGGAAACCAGGTAAAACACATGAGAACTGAAGCGGTTTGTTTAAAGTCAAAACAAATCCCAGACTGTTTACATGGCAGCACCTGCTCTAACTGACAAACAAGTTATTTAACAGATCTGTGAAAACCTAGTCGATGCCCTAAGCTAAGCTCACATGCTATGAACAGTGAAACTGTTACTGAGGTGACGGCCCCGTTCAGGGCAGAGGTCTCTGTGCTGCTTCATCATGGAGCTGCTGCTGCTGCTGCTGCTCTTCAGCCGACTGCCAGCACACTTCCAGCTGCGTGTTCCTGATATGGAGTCTCACCGAGTGTGACTCAGCTGCATGACGCTGACACTTCAACGCCCATGTCATAACTGTGGCAAATGTTACACTGTTACTCCACATTTTACTGTAGGTTGTTCTGTTGCCTGGGGCCAAAATGAAGTGCAAATTCTACAGAAGTTCATTCCCAGAAAACACTACAGCAGCTCCCTGAACACCACTTCATGTTTTATCAGATCTGCCAGAAGAACAAATGTCACACTTGGAAATTTGACTTGATCAGAGTGAATTATGATGCAGGGGAACGTGACTAAAACTGAGTCTTAAAAGTTCATTTTGTGACATTCATTCATTCTCCAAAAAGTTTACAAAGGCACGCAAGTCCAAACACGATGAATACTAGGTGCTGGTCAGAAGTACATGTGAAAAACTGAAAAAATAGAGACTGTGTGGACTTTTTTCATTCATATACGACCACCTGTTATTATGTGATGATCACTGGAGCCATCTCTATGACAACTGATTAAACTCCATCCGCTGATGAAGGCTGTGAGATAAGTGGACCTTGAGTTTAGATTTTTTCGTCAAATGACTAAAACATCTGTTTGTCACAGATTTTTATTAAATAGAAATCTATATATTTTTCCATTGTAACTGCAATGAAACAACACTATTCTTTGGTCTGTCTATTCTGATATTATTATGGGTATTATGATTATGCTGAGATTATGATTATTATATTTTTTATTATTTTATTCTACTTCACTGTAGTCTGATTTACAGTCTTATAAATTATGTTTAATGTGTTTAAATTATATATGAAAAGCACTTTAGACTGCCATTATGTTTGCAAGTGCTACACATATATAAACACGTCTTGCCTTGAAATGAACATTGCCTTTTACAAGTTATTACCTTATGCACAATCTGGATGTTGGTCAAATTAAGAAAAAAAAATCACTATATCACAATATTATTTTTGACATTTCATAGACTAAATGATGATTCAATACATAAAATATTATTTGAGAATAACCAGTGAGATGAAGCACTAGTTATTCTCAAGTATCTTGTTTATGGATAATTTGAATTTTGTTTTGTTTACACTACTGTGACAACTTCTTTCAGTGAAATAGCAAACAAAGAGTGTTAAACTTGAAAGCAAAAATACTTCCTTGAATATAGTGTGATGCTGAATATTATAGATATTTTGTCATAAACTGATCAAATAAGACACCCCATTTTTTTTTCGACACTATTTTTTACATACATATCTCTGGCATCATCCTCTTAGTTTGTACATATTGTATGTTTTCTAGCATCCATGCAAGATTTTGTCTGTTTTTGTTACAGACAGCAAATAGTTTTAGTTTCCTTTTTGACACATCAGCTAGATGAGGCTAAATGTCCACAAACTGACAGACAGCTTCTCACCACACAGACAACATCTGGCTGAGTGTGTCCTCCCCATCAAACCTGACAAACCCTCATTAAACAATAATTAAAACCCTCTGTGTATACTGTCCGTTGATTGGAGCTAGCTAGTTAGCCGCCCATTAAACAGGGACTGGCGAGTCGTTAGCTAACGTACTAAAACAGCACTCATAGACAGAAACCAACCAAAACATTAAACACTCATTCATTTTTAGCTTACACTTTCTGCCCAAAAACCTTGAAAGCTTTTCTCCTGTTGTCGAAGAACCACCCGTGTTGAAAACAACGGTCAGGGTCTGAATAAATTACACAAGTCAACTACTTTCCAGAGCAGGTAGCTAAATGCTAATATGCTAACAACGCGGAAATAGCTTGTGAAATCAAACGTTCCATTATAACCTTTAACCCGGAAATGATCCGTCAAGTTCGTATCTTCCTATTCCGTGAATGTATTTGCATTAACAGCTTATATTTCTTTTAATCTGCTTTTGTAACGTTTTTTAGTTTACAGCAAAAATAACCCTCCTGCTATTCTGTGGAAATATGAAACCATATTAATAGAAGAAATTCCGAAATCTGTTTTCTTCTTAAAAGCACCTGAATGCTGGTGGGATTTCAGTTTGTTTACACCCCAGTTTGACCTCAGAAAAGGTACCAACGACTCCTTTCTTTGCTTTAAGGCTGCAACGAGTATCATTGTCATTATCCATTAATCTTTAAGTATTTCCTCAATCAATCAATCAATCAATCGTTTAGTCAATGAAATATCAGAAAAATAGTGAAAGAATGTCCATCAGTGTTTTTGAGCTCAGTATGACATCTACAAATGTCTCATTTTGTCCAAACTCAAAGATTTACAATGATATTAAATAGAGTAAATCAGAAAATCTTAACATTAAAGATTAAAGATGCTGCAACGACATTTTTGCTTGATAACTGAAACGATTAACCAATCATCAAAAAGGTGCAGATTCAATTTCTATCAATCTACTAATTGATTAATCGACTAAGTGTTTCAGCTCTACTTGGCAGGTCTTCCACCGAAACACCAGAAGCAAATACATCCACAACCAAATACAAACATCTGGGACAAACACTGTATCCTTAAAACATTTATTTTTGTAATAATTTGTCCTTTTTTTCTTTTTGCGTAAGTGCAAAAAATGCACCCAAAAGAGCCACCTGAGGGAAGTCTACATCTTTAAATAAAAAAACAAGCAAAGTGTACATTTATAGTACAAAATTCTCTTTTTAAAAAATTGCACAGTTTGTGTATAATATATATATTCATAATCTCATCTTAAACAAACTTTAAAGGCTCAGAAAGTAAACAAAATTCACCAAATGAAAAATAAAAACATTTTTTCCCTAGAATTTAAAGCTGAGGAAACTTGAGACCCTGTTTTCATTTGTGTCCACCATAAATATACATATTTATATGCAAGTCTCTTTACATATAGTCTCTGTGCTAGTGTTTGACCAGACAATCAAAATTATTGCAAAGTAGTTTAGTTCTACTATAAAACATGGGGTGGGAGGGTGGGGGATGAAAGCTTCTTTCTGCTGAAGGTTCCTTAAGTTATGCAAAAAAAAAACCTGGGTTTCTTTACACCCCTTTTGTATTTACTGGAATCCCTGCTTTCACAAACTGTGTGCATTCAACATTCCCAAAGAACAATCCAGAACTCCAGTTTTGCTTTTTAGCAAGAACACACATTTCCCTGACTTCTTTTTTTTTTGTTTTTGTTTTTGAACTTTACACAGCGGCCCTGGCCAGAGGTGGTGGTCAGCGTCGATACGGGTGGAAGCCCTGTACGTTGTGGTTCTGCCCTCTGCCGAACGCACTGGCGGCGGGCTGGGGGGCGGCGGCGGGCTGTGCTGTCGGGGCCCCGTACGAGGCCGTCGGCTGGTTGGGGTCTGCGAAGCTGTGGCCGAAGGCTGTCAGGTCCTGCCCGTACCCTGAGGGAGACGACAGAGGGGAAAGAGCCGGAGAGAGACAAGAGGATTTTAATGTCAGGGTCACCAGCCGGTGTTTAGGGAGAAGCCTTACTGCTCTAAAAGTAAAATGGTTTAAGATTTTCATAATTTTAATGTTAAGGAAAAATCCACCCTCTTACCCTTACACTATCAGTGTATTCCAATTGTTACTTTTGATTAAATATTTTAATTTTTGGTGAACAACAATTGTGCAGTCACACTCTACTGCAGCTATTGGAAGTGTTGGTACGTCACATCAAAATTATCATCATCATCACCACGTATCATCAATTTTACCAATTTCGTCACAGCATCTACTTTATCACCAGCCTTTAATACCCATTAATGTTTTTCCAGTAGATTGGATAAGTTTAATAGGCTGTTTTGTGTTATCAGCTGTTTTTGTATTTTAACTTTGTCATGTAATTAAATCTTGACTAGATCTAAATAGTTCTAAAAGATCTATTTCTTGTTAATGTTTGTTTGTCTATGACGGGCTCTGAGATGTATTTGTGATAAACTGTTGTATACTTAAATGAACTGTGACACACCAAACAACTAAATGGACCAAGAAATGAAATGTGCATTTTGAAAAAGAGTTTTAAAGGTTTCATGGTGGATTTTTCCTCTAGATTCAAATACTGTATTCCTTCAATGAGCCATTTAGTGTTGAAAAATATTATGTAACAATGTTAAAATGTATAGAGACAAAAATGACAATTGCAAGTGAATTTAATTGTTTCAATTTAATCATTTAAAATGGGCTTCATTGAGGAAAACAATCTCTAGATTCTCTTGATGATCAGTGCAACACGCACAATGTTCTTCAATTCAGACACTGGATGGCACCACCTCCCTGCAAACAGACATGGGAACCAAAGTGACACCCAGGGAAGGAAACTAATCTGCCTAAAAAAATGGCTGGTGCAACCCACAATTCAGCAGCCACTGTCCAAGCCAAAGGGCCTTTACGGATGAAAAAAAAAACAGTGATTTGCTACCAAATGGCTGGTAGAATATGATAACAGCCAGTGACTGGTTATTTTCCTGCCCTGGAAACATCCAGTTAGCACTGATTTCCAAATGTCACCAGTAAATACTGGAGTGGGGAACGTTATAGATAACTGGAATGGAAAGACAAGAGATAGAAAGACAGAAAGAAAGAAAAAAAGGGGGAAAAGTTAGAAAATACAACACATTTCTTTTGGGGTGCTCAAAGTGCTCCATGAACGGAACAAAAATAAGAAATCTGAAGAACAGGGAGCAGTCCCAACAGGACCACCCGGCAGAAGAATCTGAGAGAAATTGGAAATTTACTGGCATTGTGTCCTTCTTTAAATCTTCTTTCCTTTCTCACCCCTTTAGCTATAATGTGGAGACAGTACATGGGGAAAAAACAACGGGTGAATGGACTGCTGATGCATAGGGACAACTGAACCATGAACACATTTTCTGACAATTAGATCATCCTTTTATAATCAGCAAAGCAATGCGGACAGAGAGAGTGGACAAAAAAAGGAGGACATAGTTAGTCTTGGTATAGTAAAGCGACAGCCGGTGAGGAGATGATGCTTAGAGCTCTAAAGGCCAAATTTCAATGTAAATTTCTTTCAAATCCACTCAGCTGTGAGACTGTCGATGGCTGTGTTTTACTACACAAGAGTACACGCAGTGATTTGTATGTACATGCAAAATGTACATGCAAAATACAAAACACAGAGCAAAAGAAAAGAGAAAAAGAACCAGGTTGCAGCTCTATAAACACTACAGTACTGAACAAATGCTACTTTTGTGGTTGGAGAAGACGATGCTGGCACCTACCTGCACTATATCCTCCCTGCTCATCCTGACCATAACTGTGAGAAGGACGCGTTGGTCCGTAGGCAGAGGGGTCCTGAGGGTAGTTACCCAAGCCTATCAGGGAGATGAGGAGACCAGGTTGACTGAACCCAGATACTGCTGGCCAACTACTTTACATAGTTCCCCTCTTACTGAGCTAACAGAGCTGTACATTTATACTCATTTACTGCGTCTGCACTATGCTTGGAGAGGCATCGCTGCTCAGCTTCATCTGGAAGTCAAAACAAAATGGAGTGTGAGTGCGTGAGCTATCTGCTAGCACGCCTGACGTTTTATCATGCCAGCCTGGTCTCATGAAATTTTGTGAAATGGGCATGATATGCTAAGATGCAAGTAACGTGAGAAATACATTCTCCTACCAAAAAAATATTACGAGGAGGCAACCAGAAACAGGAACTAGAAGAATCATACCAGTGGTTTTGCATGTTGTAGTCCGTAAATACGAATTGTATATACGTACGTCACTTTGTTGCCAAACATTTTCCAAAGAATGCCTTAAGTGTCTAGATTGATCTCCTATATTCGAAGCCACCATTTCAGCATGCTGTGACAATCAACTTGAAATTGACTTGAAAGTTCATTCATCTTTGTGTCACAATACGTTGTTTTGTGTACTCCAATTTTTCAAAACCTTCAGTTCTGAGTAGAATGACACCAAAACGAGTGCTAAGAGAATTGTGCTTGCTGGGTCATTCGACGACATTTCAACACCCCAAAGTTGCCAAAAAGCATTCCTATGAGCTGTATTGTTGAAAAAATCTAATTTATAAAACAAACATGGCTATAACTCAAGGGACAATGTGAAGTTTCTTGCATTAAAATAAGTTGCTCTTCAGCAGTCAATTCTCAAATTTCTTGATGCACCAAGAACGACCTTTGACAAAAAAAGGATGAATAACCTGTCAATCGAGTTTCACAGTGTAATGTTGTAAAAGTAAAGCTAGTGCCTTCCTGGAAGGTGGGACTATATGGTATGCATTAGAAAATGATTGGCATTGAATTAAATATTAATGAGTTAAAACATGCAAAACGACTGGTTTGATCTTTACTCTAACCAAATTACTTTAACTCCCTAACTCCACATAAGCCAAACTTAACCTTAACTGAAACCAAACTTGCTTTATTTGTCTCAACCTCAACCATTTACTGATCTTACACAGGTAAAAATATCATATCCAGTTCCTGCTATTGTCACATAAACTTTCATGGTAGAGGTGTGTGATTTGTGTCCACAACACCAACATCATCAGCGTTTCTGATTTTCTGCTCATTTCACAAAAACGTTGTGAGACTGTGTTGCTACTACCGACTTTGATTACTGGTCTAAGTGCCTGAACGGGCTGCGGACACTAAATGCAAAAAGCTGGATGGAAGATAAGCACAAGCAGGAAACACTGAACAGAATGGGCACCTGTCATGACTGACAGCGATCACATGGCTGCTTTAAATGTAGATCCAGCAGTGTGAAGCAGCTGTAAGCCAAGTCAGAAGAAAAATACCAGCCAGCCAAAAAACTGAATGTAGCCTGTGAATGAACATCTGACTCTTATCTGACTGTGTGCTTATGTGACTGAATGGGTGAATTTTGAATGATGGCCAATCTTGTTCTTTTTCTATGGATGCTGGTTAGTTTTCACAGTATCTCCGTCTTCATTTTGGTTCAGAGCTGAAAACCTCCAGCTACCAACCTCCTCTTGTGCTCTCAGCATGATTTCAAAGCCTTAATCCTACACGAGTAGACAGTATGTCACTGGAGAAGCTATGCCCTAAATGTTTTAAATCACAGATATTATAATAAGGCACATCATTCTCTAAATCGTCACTGAAGTGGCTTGATGAAATGTCTTATTTTCATGTCCCTACACACTGACTGAAATCTGGCCAAACACAGTCCAAAGGTAATGTTAGACTAAAGAGCAGTCCAGCTCAAAGACCACAAAGACACAGAAAATAAAACCTACACACACATTAGTCAAAAAATTACTTTCACAAGAGTCTAACTAACTAACATCTACACGGATCTACAAGGCAGAGAGGCAAAGTTCACATTTTGCAGACAAGCATGCAAAGCTCCGGAGTGATAAACTGATGGACATGTTGGACATTTTTTGATAGGTAGCTTTGCAGGTTGGACATGCCTAATTCTAGAAATAAGGTTTCATGGGCATAATACTGTCATGCTTGTGCTCTTCTATGGCGATTCGTGCCGAGACCAGGAAAAGAAGCCAGCACAGTCATCAACAGGGAAGAAGAGGAGGAGGTGTAGGAGGGAGTAATTAAAAGGTAGGAATATTTGAACCAAGTCAAATGTCTAGTACAGTCGGTCAGGAGAAGGTTGCACTCCCTTTAAAATCAAAATAAAATAAAAATGCAAAACAAAACAACAAAAAAAACATTGCAAGGCAGGATGATCTAATTCAAACCTACCAATCTTTTTACCAACCCACAGCCCAGCTGGAAAAACTTGACAGAAATGACTGCTGAAGACTCCTGGATATGGTGAAACTTCAGCAGCATCTTCACGGCAGAGCCAGAGGGGTTCATGTATGCAAGAAGCATGTATGCATGTGTAGCTGTTCAAACTAAATGGTACCAAGAGCAAGCTCCTGCTTGTCTAAGGACTGTAGATATGCACTTAAATAAGCTGTAGTTGCATCCAATAAAATATCCAGGGAGATGGGCAGGGCCGAGGGGTGAATAAAAATTAAATGGGAGAGAAAAGGGCAGCAAACTACTTAATGCACAATGCTTTTCTTACCATACTGGCTATAAGGGAAGTCAGGCTGCCCAGTGGGAGCTTTGCTCAAGTCCTGAGTTGGTGTGGTGGCGGGGGCAAAGCCAAGCGTTGCCGTTCCTGGAGTGGTGGGCGGAGGAGGAACCTGTGGAGCATACTGGTCTGCTTGTGGTGTGCCGAAACTGTAACCTGTTGGAGAGTAATAAGATCATTTCTATGACGTTTACCTAAAGATAATCTTAGTGTTGCTTTATCACAGATAGTATACTATGTATGAGTACAAAGGCCTCAGACCAGACGAACCTGCTCAAACCCCGGTGTTGGTGTCCCTGAGTAACAACACAAAATCTTTGACTTCAGTCTTCAGTCGCATTTTGAATGTAAAAAAAAAAGATCTAGTTGACCACCCCATACCATCACACAAAAACCACTACAAGTCTCCACCAAATCTCTTCTCATTTTAGGCTGTAAGAATACAAGTTGTACGTCCACATGTCTATGAATATCAGCTGCCAGATCAAATGGTGACCATTCTGCCAAAACACTTGTGATGGATCGTTTTGGGCTTCTTTCCCACTGGTTTTAGCTTGGTACGTCTGCTAACAGGTTTAATTGGTGGAAGATAATAATCCCCCTCACAGGCTTTTTAGCAACATTTCATGAAATGCTGGATATCTGCGAGTCACGCTGCCCATCTCTGATAAGCTGCCTGGAAAACCTGACATAGATTCAATTAACACTTTTTACACACCCATTTTAGTAAAAAGAAAAAAACGTTCATGATCTAAATGTAGTTTGTGAGGCTTTTGCACTCTGAAGAAGGAAACTTCTAGGGATAAAAATGTGAACACTTTTTGGCAGAGAAATAGAATTTGGACACAGCTGATAATCTGTGACCTTAGTCAAAAATCAATATCAGTTTTCAGAAACACCTTATTCACAGTGTTACCTTTACATATGCTTTATTACCTGTAAGCACTTTGCAGTGATGTCAAAACAACACCATGTGTAAGTGCATCAATATTACTGACCAAACTGAGGTGCTGTGCTGTAGCCCTGCTGAGGGTAGCCCTGAGGTGCAGCGAAGCCGCCCGCCGGGGTCGTGACCAGGAATGCGTTGAAAGGTGACGGAGGCTGCGTGGGGGTTCCACGGCCTGCTGACAACGGAGGTCCATACCCGCCTGCTCCAACACAGAACAGATCTATTTTATAGAAATGTTTTTACATAAATATATGTACGTTTCAATCAACAGGACTTGAATTAAGTACACATGTAATAATACTAATGATGAAAAGAAGATAGTGAATTGAATTGCATCCATTTGAATTTGTCACGGTCTTATTGAACAGCCGAATAACAGACATAAAGTTGATAAATAAATGGTTTTGCAGAACACAATCTGAAGCTGAATGAAACTGAAGTATCTTCTGAAAGAGCACAGGGCCGACACTGCAGTGAGCGTTGCAGGTTGACCCGGAGGTGGTGATATGAAACCGAGCCTGACCAATAGCAGGGGGAGGCTGGAATCTATTCAAGGCTGCCATCTGTCTCAAGCAGCAAATTATCAGCAGCCTCAGCCATTATGAATCAGTGATAACACGTGCTGTTAACTGTCATCAGCCTATTGGCCACACAGAGTGCAAGCTCATTTCTGTGACACAAGCGTTTCAAGATAAGCACATGATCACACGGCAAAGACACAAAATCTACATGCAATTTGATCAATTCACAGTTATGTAACATAAAGAAAAACAAGTAATTCACTAACATGGAAAGAAAGGATATTTTCTGTGTGTTGTCAAGTGGAGGTCGAACACCTACCTATGGGTTGGCCAGTAGTCGACACCCACACTCCTTCAGGAAGAGGAAAAAAAAAAACCTTTACACTAAGGACAATACTGTTGCCTGAAATGTAAAATGTTTGCAGAATCCAGTTTAACATTCAAACTGACAGTGCAGGCAGTGACCTACATGCACAAGGTTAATGTTAAAGCAGAGGGTTTAACACATTTAAACAGTTACTACTGGGTTTTCCTCTGAGCGGTGAGCCTCACTAGCTCTGCTCTGGGACTTGTTCCCACTCACCCTGTGGCCCGTAAGCCTGTTGCCAGCCCTGGGCAGGCTGTGTTGTCCAACCATTAGCTGCACTCAAGATGCCCCTGGGTGCCCACTGGCCAGGGCCAAGTTGGCCAGGAGCTTTGCTGTCACGAGGTTCGGCCTTCTTCACTTCCACCTGGACAAAGGACAAGGAGGGCACATTTGGCAACACCAGTATAAGATCCATGAAGTCGCTCACCTAGACAGACCTGTCCTACCACTGATTATTTAATCTCAACATTTTGGGCCAGTTTGAAATCTTTCACTTTATGTTTATTAGAATAATGAGGGGTTGTTGTTAATTAATATTACTGTGTAGCCAGCAGAGCTGTACAGCTATGTGTCTCAGGTACTAATTATCAAGCGGGAATTTCACAGTGGCCAAAATCATATTGCAAAGACAATATGATACACATTTTTTAAAAAATGCATCATCTCCAGATCATAGCCTCTTAAGATGTACCTGAGAAACATATTTATTTCTATAAATCCTCAAATGAATTGCCCTATATATATGATAAAGACGTCTAATGGAAGGTCATGACTTACCTTTCTCCGGCTAACGCTTATAAAGAATCTCATTTTTATTTTATTTGGAATAAGTTTTAGGGGGGGAATGGATGTAGAGAGAAATCTGTATCTCAGGTCTAACAGCATATAAAAAGGTAAACATGCAGATAGTACAAATAAACAGTCTTTTCAGTCAATCTAAAATTGAATCTTCATACTGTGTCAAAGGTGAGAAAAAATATTCAATTGAGTACAAGTGACTGATACACTTTGACCCCAATATAATGTCAAATCGCTGCTGGAGGACAGTTAGAGACAATTATATTATAACAATAAACACTTATTGTTTGAGAATTACTGCCTTACACAATTTGTTAACACTCAGAAACTGACTTTATCCATCCATTACATTACTTAAATTTGACTTTCATGTATAGTTATCATCCATCGCTGTTATAGTTTAACGTCTGGGGTCAAATATAAATTTACTGCCCCATTAACAAAACTTTCCTTCCTCTAACTAGGCAAAGCTACCAGCAGTTAACCAGAGCAAAGAAACAGGCTGAGACTAAGGGGGAGCCAACCAGAAATAGAATGAGGGGTTGAGTTATTGGGGTCACCTTGCAGGAGGAAAACGAATCGCAAATTCCTCCCAGCTTTAAGGTGTTGCCACCTTCCCCAGCCTCCCCTCTTCCTTCTCTGTCGACCTAATTACATGCACATGTTTCCGGCAGTGGCCGCGCCGCCGCCGGCAGCTACCTGAGCACTTTCTCCCGTGGGCATCACAGCTACGAGTGATGGATACCATGACTTCTGTACAGTCCCCAACAGCAGAACTGGGATTTGTTCCACAGTTTGATGTGCTCCAATTTCTAATTTTGTAACTCATATCTCCCAGCCTCCCTCAAGTCCCAGCGTAAGGTAATGTCAAGTCAAGAACAATGGATTAAGTCGAGCCTTGATTCCTGCTGGAAACGAGGGCAAAGTCAAGGGGGGCGGGTACCACTGGAGAGTGTACAGGTTGGGCTGAATCATTTACCAAGGAAATGGGATTCGGATAATCTTTTTAGTGTAATAATTTGTGACATTTCAATAAAAATCTTGTGTTGCAACTTAATATTATTGGTTAACATAAGAATCCAGCTTAAATCTAGTTCAGAAAAGATTTTACCTTTTTTTATTATTTATACAAAACAACCTGTCTGGTGGCTCTATCCTGGGGGGAAAAATGAATTGGCACACAAGAAAAAAACACTTTTATTTATAGTTTGTTTACAATAACGAGGGGACGGGCTCCCAGGGGTCAGGTCAGGTGGTTTAAGGTGCTGACCACAAACTGCAACGTCCCTGGTTCAACTCCAGCCAGGAACCTTTGTTGCATGTCACTCCCCATATTTCCTGTCATCTTCTCTACTGTCCACTCTCAAATAAAAGCACAAAAGGCCCCAAAAAATCCCCACTCACTATTGTAGGAAGTGCAGAAACACCACAACAAATAGCAAAAATGGACACTGCTTTAAGGTTGTCAATAAGAGTTAAAAACCTTAAACGCCAAAATATCCATAAAGATCTTTTGAGTGTCAAATATCGCAGACTGACCTTCAAATATTTAAAAACACATATGCAGCCATGTGAAGATCAAAGATAGGAACTAGATACATGTGATGATACGATATGACAGAGTGGATATAACTACACTGTGTTTGACTTGGATCATTTTCTTATGCCCACAAATCATTACTGTCGACATGGAAGGCAAAAAGGAGACTGTCTCTCCTCTAGTATCTCTGCAGAGTGGTTTAAAAGCTGCTAATTACAAAATGTCTATTGGGGAAAAGGGGGGTTGTTAATGAATTTGAGCTTGAAAAGTACATTTCATGTCAAGACCAGTCCTAGCCAGATATGTACCAAGTAGTACTTTATTTTACTACAGTACTTTAGTTTTTTTAATGGTTTGTTTTACTCAGCTGAAGTGCCAGGTGGGTGGTGTTTGCCACGTTGCAACAGCACAATAGAAGGAATGCCAGCAGGTTAGGAGGTGTGTTTGGATATATAACACCGTGAACAGTGAATTTATTGTTTTTACCCGGATGGACAGCTTACCTGACACTATCTGGACTGTCTTTGTGCAGTAAACCCCATCCATCTGGTACACACACTGAGTTAAAAAAAACACTAAGAAGAGGCATGCAAATATTATTGTGCGACTCACGTCTCTTCCTAAGCAGCGTTTTAGAGAGAACTGCCATTTGTTATTTAGAGAACTGACAGACACAGTATGGAGATTCTTCAACTGAGGTCACTGAGTTGAGCTTTTTCTTTAACTTTTCAAAAAAATAAAAAAATAAAAAAACATGTTGACGTGTAAGTGACCTGCCAACAAAATATCAGAAAACAAAAGAAACAGAACTGATTGGACCAATCCTTTAGGTGATTTATATTGAGTGAAATTCTTTGAGCTTTGAAGTCTTAAGTTTATCGTTTAGTTTGCTTTATTATCTTTTAAATATCAAAAACCAGACCAAACCATGTAACTTTAATATTTCAAGTACAATCCAATGCACTTAAGACATCCTAAAGGAGTGGTCAATTTAAACAAAGCCTTGGGCGACAATAGAAACTGTAATATGACAGCGTTTGTGAAGGATCATTGTGCCTCTGGAAACTATAAGCAAGAAGTGTAAGGGTAGTGCGTATTTAGAAAATTAGTGGCATGATCATTTTAAGATGTTAAAGCCTAACTTTGTGCTATATGATGCTGCAGTCGCTAATAGGAAGCCACTGGAAAATGAGCTCTAATAAAACAACATCACAGTATAATAGCATAATTCTCAGTCTGTCGCCCAAGCCTCCGTTTGATCTTAAGGGTAAAATAAAACTACAACTACACACTTTTTTGCCCATGATGTCGTGAAAATGCATGTTGACAGCCTGGTCCACTGATTGTTCGGCCTCGAAAGTAATAAATCCAAAACCTAGCCAACGACCAAGAGTGAATCAAGGTAGCAGGGGGGTTGTGACAACACAAGATGAAGAACAGTATTGGGCTTCAGCAGAGTGAGGATCCGTCAAGTCTGAGCAAGAGGCTCCTGGGGTTCGGATGATGTCGCAGACTTGCAGAACAACACAAATCCAAGACTAAAGCCTGGGGGATTGAAGGAAACTTTTCTCTTTACTGTGCAGTGAAATATTTTGTGAAGATAACAACACAAGACTGCTTAACTGCTAAACATGAAGACTGATGAGCATTTGATTTCATGTGAAATGTCACACACAAAAAGGTCAATTAAGTCCATCTTCCACCCTCTAACATTGATAAATGCCAATTGAACCAATACTACATTTTGTTACTTCATGCCGTTTCATCCAAACCCCACCTTGATCTGTCCCTTGGTATATTGCTGTGGAGCACACACTCGCAGCAGCCATTGTTAATGCATCACAAAAATATGGAGAAACACAAACTGTAGAATGCCTAAAGCTTTCTCCAAGCTTTCCCAAATTCAGTGTTTTACTTTTGAGTCAGCCAGGATAAGCCTAAAATGGACAATTAAAATATTGCTCACAACAGTAACACAAAGATATAGGCCATAACCGGTTTCCCAAAGTGGCGAGTTACTGATTTTGATCAAGAGTTTTCATGGGGGATATACAAAGTTCACCAACAGGAAGGCAAAGTCCAAAGAACTTTTTGGTCCAACAGTTCGGCCACGCCAGCTGCTCAGTAAACCTTTTCCTCTGACTATCTGGAACAGAACTTTTCAGAGCGTTAGCAGGCCGCAGCACGCTGCTGTGATCTACTTTCAATTTGATTAACTTTCCTCTATGGCAGAACTGGGTTGTGTGCACAACTCTACTTGGGGACCTAACCTGAATCCAATTAAACGTCCTAAGAGACAACTGAGATTTTAGAGACCTCTAGTACCATGCCAAGCATTCCCAAGCCTCGTGATCTATTGCTATTAATAACACCCGTCAATGGCCCGTTCTTAATCTAAATTTAAATCCAAGTTGACACATTAAAGAGTTTGACATGTCGCAGTTACACTCAAGTTGAAATTTTAAAGACTTGTTACTGAAATCAGATATCAACGACTGATGAAACTGATACGTTCTTAAAAAATGTAAGAAGACATGAAAATAAAACTTACTGTGGACAAACTATCACTCAGACTGATAGATGTAGAACTGGGAAATAATTTGACATTATCATTTATAGTGCCACAACAACTGTTAGATGATCGATTAGTCAATCAACAGAAAATTAATCAACAACAATTTTGATAATCGAATAATCATTTAAGTAATTTTGTACGCATAAATGACAGAAATGTGCAGGTTTTGGCTTCTTGAATGTGAATATTTTCTTGTTTTCTTACTTTTTTAGATTGTAAACTGAATATCTTTGGGTTTTGGACTATTTGTCAGACAAAACCTGACATTTGAAAAACATCTCCACGGGCTCTGGGAAATTATAATGAGCATTTTTCACCATGTGCTGACATTTTGTACACCAAACAATTAATCTATTACTCTTGGAAATTATTGTTGGATTAATCGATAATGAAAATGATCATTAATTGCAGCCCTAATCATTTATTCTCTCTATAATTATGTTATTGCACAATTATCTGATTACAGTATTTCATTCTTGTAAGACACTAACCAAGCATTTGATTTAAAGAATGGGATTTTGTAGTCTATTTTTGAGATCTTGGTCTGATATTTCCCATCATATTGTCTGTCAATCCAACTAAACATCTTAAATTTAAACAATAACAACCATTAAGAGGATGCGAGTCAACATCAGGTGCATATTTTCTATCAAACACACAATTTAAGAATGAAAACTTCAATTGCTGCTAAACCTGGAGGCAAATCCCCAACAAACTCTTCCTCTGTAATTACAGATACATTTCACAATTTGATGCAGCTTTGTGTACACCCCATTCTGACCAAGTAAAAAATTTGGGTGTTTTTACATTTGGCCTGTACCTCTGTGCTACCAGTCAATGCACAGTAACCTAAAGGAGAAAAGACAAATCTTAAGAGACACCGTTAATCACATTCAAACCATTCACAAGGAGAAGGGGGACAGAAGAAAGAAAAATAGAAAAGGGCTTACTTACAAAAATACTTAACTTTCTACATATGGGAAAACACATACTATGCCATTTAAGATACATGTATCAGTTAGGTCTAAATCAAGGTAAAGAAAACTTATTCCAATGTTGAAAGTCTAATGGTTTTAGTAAAAAAGCTGTTTATACTATTAAAGATTATGTAATGGTTGTTACTGGTGCAATACATCATGTTAAATTCCAATGACAAACTATTCTGGGTTTCTCCCAATAGAGAATGGATGGGGGTTTTGGAGGAAGTAGTACTTGTTGTGGGTCAGTGGCCGCTGCATCATTGCTATGTAGGACAAATGCAGATGAAACAGCTGTGACTGTAACTCAGCGGGCAGAGTCTGACACCAACACTGCCGGTGGCGTGGGGTCTGATTCCCAGTGAGGCCATCCATGCTAAAAGTGTCGGCACATGTCATAAACTCATGATACATTTATGATTAACTGGACAAAGTCTTCTGAGATTTTAAGGTCTGTCATTTCTACTGTCAGGAAATAGGTTAAGAGAGACTTTTGAAATAGCAAAGGACACATAAAAACCTTTTAAAAATGATTCCATTGTTCTAGAGATAACAATGTAATATTCACCTTCAGCGTTTGGGCTGAAACAAAACCGCTTTGAAGGACAAATCCCCCCTTAGATACTCAAACTGTGCTCAATATGCCAGTTGCATGTTGTGATAAAGTACTGTATTTTTTGGAGCACCTACTTTCCTGCAACCTGCCATCTCTCCCTCAGTTACTGGTTTCCTTTGCCTTCCACAACGCCTTTTAATAACCTTACAATTAACTTCTTGCATTTAATAAGTTTTAGTGGAGATATTTTCCAGTAGAGAAAAAAACTTCAGGGGACGCACTCCTTAAAATATGATACATATTTTAGCTATTTTGAGGATATTGTGGGGACAAACCGGCATCCTTGCTTCTGAAACTGACTTTTCTTCTTTTTATCTTTGATGGTTTAAATAGCTTAACATTTTCTTTTTGTCAAACTTCATTTTAGAGATTGACCAACTAGTTGATGGTATTTTGCTTATCAACTAATTGTTTAAGTAATATTTTAAGCAAACATGGCAAAAAGTCAATGAAGATGGACTGTTGGTTGGACAAAACAAGCAATTTAAGGAAAATTTCCATGCACATTTTTTTACTAATAGAAATAAATAACTGGCAGATAAATCAATAATAGAAATAACTTACTTCATTTTAACTGCAGTAACTATTTGGATGTGGTGTAACATCACATTTATATTTGGCCAGTTATCCACACTAGTGGGAACAAAACAAACCGCAGAAAGGAGCTAAAAACGTTTAGCTCATCACCAGCTAACCACCATTTGTTTTAGGGTTCGTCTTTAAAGGTTGGGTTCACATTTTTTCAAATCTGTCTTGAAACAAGAGCCAAGTGCCCATTTATGAACATTGAAACCGTTTTTGCTTGCTGTAATTTTTTCCTCCTGTTTATACTGGCCGTTACAAGATCCTTTCCTAAGAGATGAGTTAGTTACAGTCTAAAAGGTCCTTTACTTTGGAAGATACCCATTTGATTTGACTTACTCAGACTGCTGAAGCCTCATATTACTTCAAATAAACACTTGAATACATTTTTGCGTTGAGTGAGGACTGTGAATTTTGTCCATTATCTCAAACTGGAAACAGGTTAGGAAAGGATCTCTTAACAGCCAATATGAAAAGGGGGAATAATTACACCAATCAAAAACTGTTTAAATGTTCATATGGGCACCTGACTATTGTTTTAAGACAGACTTGAAAAACTGTGAACCTCTCCAAATGCTTGTGGACTTAAACCTAGAAATTCTTCATTTTTACTATTTCCGCTCTGATGCAGACCCTGTGAGGTCGAAACCAGTCAGTGTTTTAACCAATAATCTGGATTAAAAGCTTTTAAGATAACTTCTGTCCTTGCTCTGCCTGAGAGTGCCTGAGGAACACAATATACACAATATAAAACAATATATTTAATGGAGTAGAAATGTGTCCGTGGAGCAGACTCATGTTGTCACACAAGGTCATGAAGGACACTGCATCAGTCCGAATCAGAGCCTGCAATTTCTGAAGCAGTTTTTAGATTTGAGCATGTGACAAAGGCTGAGATGTTGTTTTAAAAGGTGCCACCTACTGTTGTATTATGCAGGCAAATTGCATGTAACATTGCACAAATTTATAACCATCACATAAAGTGAAGGTGCCGTCTTAATGCCTGTTTAAGAATTTCATGTTTTTCACAGGAGAGCAGCGTATTTCGCATTACACTAAAATTTAATTCCACCTCTAGAAATGTCAAGTTATATTTTCCATTAGATGAACGCTGTGGTGACTTGGTATGAGGTTTTATTTAACATGCTTTTGTGTTTTATTGTGTGTCTCGTTCATGTTATGGGTGACAGTGTTTAAATTGAATATCTGGCGCTGAATGGGCTTTTTTCTCTTTGGGCCAGAATAGTTTGTCATGAGATTTAAGATGGTAAGGTATGAAGAGGGGAGAGAAAAAACGGGATCAGCTTTTACCTCGGGGCCTCTGCTTCTCCGCATCATAGATCATTACCACCTCTGTGACCTTGAATGGGACAAAGGGAAACAGTGGCTCCATTTAGAAAACCAGACAGGGTCCGTTTCTTAGTCCAATTAAATATTCTGCCTCAATTTGGACAAATAATTAATTGTCCTGTCCCATCCCACTAAATTTAAATTTTTTACCACTTTTTTTTTTTTACCCTGTTCAATGTCACATCCATTCAAGCAGTCTTAATGACGATATGAACTGACTTGCTTTATGCACATGGCAATACTCACCACTCCGAATCTATTGAAATAGTCCCTGAGTTCAGGCTCGCCGCAGTTATGGGGGATTCCACCTACAAATATCTTCTTTGATTTATTGCTATCGGCTTTGCTGCCCTTCTGAAAGAAAACAGGGAGTGTATGGATTTCAATTTCTGTTAAAGGATCACTCTGGGAAGGGGCCAGTTAGCCATCATCTATTCAGACAGTGCAGAAGAAATTAGGTTCTCCTCTTGCCCTGGGGTATAATTCTTAACATGTCATGTCAATGCAAACACTAGTCTCCACAGATCAGAGAGCACGGCTCCCTCCACTTACTCTCAACCACTAAGCATTTCACCATTGCTGTGCACTGCACTCATGCTGTAAAGGCTAGAGGCTGCTGACGACAATAATGAGTTTTAACAATTACATCTTCTGCTTTGTTAGTAAAACATTCAGTAGCAGCTACATGACTTGAAGTCAGTGAAAGGAGTTCTGGTAGCAGGCAAAGGGCCTCATTTATAAAAGTCTGACTTATAATCTATGCTTGCAGCCAAATATGTGACTTATAAAAATGTTTTATTGACAGCAAAGGTGTAATAACTAAAATCTTGGCTGCCCAAAGGGACAAAATGACTATAATAGATCAGCAGCGGCTTGATAGCATTGTTGATCGACCCACAAATAACCCAAGTTGGTGCAGAGATTTCTGAATTCAAAAAAAATTCACTGCTGAAAGCAATTTTCACCAGCCTACTCGTCTCTAAAGCTACTTATGTGAACAGTTTTATATTCACAAAAGGTCATGCATACGTTTTATTATAATTCCAATATTTAGCATGGTGATACAGGCCTTTGACCTCTTCATGAGTCATGTTTGTTACATCTGGGGAAATGTGACCTTATTATGTGTCAATCCCAGGCCAGTGTTGTTCACAAATAGAGGTCGATACAAGTCATAGATTCGTTTATGCTTCTGTGATTTATCAAAACCCCAAACTAATTTCTAGCACTCTCAAAAGGTATGAAGGCTGTACACTATGATCGTTTAAAAAAAATATAGCACTCTCTGAAGAATAAGGAAAAAAAAATAAAAAATAAAAATCAGAAAATGAGATTTAGGTCAAAGTCAGAGTGTTTTTATAAATGAAGCTCAAGGTCTCCTCATGGCCCATGAAAAGAAACTAGTCCCACCTCTTATTCCAGCAGAAACACCTAACCTAGCCTCCCCAGTAGAAATCAGATTCCTCTTACCCAGCCCTCCTTGGTTCGAGACTTTTCAGGTTGCATTCCTCTGGGAGTGCATGGCTTCGGGTCAATCTGACAGCAGAGAGGGAGAAAGCGTTCGACATTAGCCCCAAATAAAAGGCACCTTCAAATGTTCTTCTTCACTGAATCCATTACAGTATATTGGCTCATCTCACATAACAGTACAACATATGTACTGACACACGTTAATTTGAGTATGTGGCCAATAAAGTTTTATGCCCTTCTCCGCCTCTGTGAACAGAACAAAAGAGGTAATATGTCATTCATGGGGAGCTGACTGTATGAGAGCATTAATGAAGAGGGGAAAACTTGCTCAGAGAAATCCAGGTTTAACTGCCAATTTTGCTAATTTGACTTTGAACAGGTAAGTCTTGTTGGGCAAACAAATGTCAAAATTTTGCAGAATGCATCATCAGTAGTAATGTCTGCAGGCAGGTACAGCCCAAAGCAAAACTGTACTTCTCCTTGAAAAACTTCTATCTGCTTTGGATGATGAAATACAGCATGAGGTTTTTCACATTGCTCACACAAAGCGCAGGCAGATTACTTGTGTTGATTAGCCTATCTGCTCCTTTGATTTAAAATACTCACATTTCTCCCATCAAGATTATGCGGCTTTGTCTCCAGCACTGTCCGTACACAATTGGGGTCTTTGAATTTGACGAAGCCGAAGCCTCGCGACTGATTTGTGGTTTTGTCCTTCATGATGACACAATCTACTACTTCCCCATACTGTGAGAAGTAGTTTCTCAGTGTCTCTGAAAAAAGAAAGATAGATATGACATAACAGTGGTGCTTCATAAGAATAAGCACATAACCATACAGCAATACTGCAAAATGTGAAGTTATAATCGGAGATATAACGCAGCCCAGTTTGCCTCCTGAACACAAAGAAGTGTACTCATGATTTATAGAACTCATGCTTTCATTATGATAAATGATGCTAAGAAAATATCTTCAGCACTTCAACCTGCACTAGAACTGTAACTGGGACTAAAACAGGTGTGGAATAAAAAAAGCACCACTCCATATAATTACATAGGGAACATTACAAGTCTTTCAGTGACCTTGATTTTGTCTTATGGCAGAATATTGGGAATTGTACCAATGTTTTTTTTAATGTAAAGACATAAAAGCACAGTGCAGTCACATTCAAGTCACATATCGACACTCCTAAAGAGCAAACAAAGGACTGACCCATTGTCATGTTACATAGCACCAAATGTACATGTACAACTACTGTAACGCCTGCACACGCCCACAGAAGCAAGGCGTGCAAGTTTGAACAAATGAGGACTCACTTTGGAGAGGGTTATCGTAATTGCTTTTCTCATTGCTGGGAAGCCCTGTGGCATCGCCAGGGAAACAAGCTCAGAGTTACACAGCGCTGCGGTTCAGATCTTAAAGTTAACAGTGCTGTTAACAGAGGCAAGCCCTTGTGCAAAGTTACACAATGGCCAACTGAGCATGAGCCAGTAAAGGGCTTTAAACAAACTAGTCTGAATGAGAGGACAATGTGTACGCACACCCGATGTAGTAGACTGTATAATGTAGACTCTACCAGCAGTGTTTGCGGTTTGCAACTGATCATCAGTAATTACGCAATGTGAAAAGGGGGAGAGTATCAAAAATCACAATGACAGTAATAAAGAGGAACAGTGGCCACAAGTAGACTCTACCGACGACACTGTCTGGAACTACAGAGTCTAAAAATATATTTCAGTATTTTCTGCAAGGCTATAGTATTGCACTGTAACACGTTTCTATTATTTTGTCTACTTAATCTCATATGATTTTGATATATCAATACCATGATTTAATATTCTATAAATGTATATGTATCAGTGATTTTATATTGTCCACTCCATGTCATATTAGTACATCAATATCATCATACAACACTTGATATAATCTGAAATTAAATACTTATTGTACCAGTGTTACATTACGGCTACATACTAATCAGACTTTTACTGGTGCCAATTTGATGCCTAAGATTTCATACCAATAACAAAACGATGCTTTCCATACTTTACCTTAGTGAATATAAGTATGTTATTCCACAAAGCTCAACCAAGCTTCTGAAATGCATCAGTGTCTAAAGGTGTCTTAACATATGTGATGAAAGCATAAATAAGACTATCTCTATCTGCTAGACCACCACAGCCATGTTAGTAATGATTTTATTGTCACACACCCTTATTTTAATTATTGTATGAAAGCACCAATTGGCATATGCAAAATATCATATACTGATATCAATATTAATATCAAGGCAGGAGTAAAAAATACTATATTTTAATAGCGTTGCCCAGCTCTACTCTGTATTTCAAAGCTAAATATGCCCTGATAATCTCCACAGAGTTTCTTCAACTTTGATTCACACTCCAAATAAGAGCCCCAACAAGCTACCATCCAGATCCTTCAGTCTGACAACAAATCCATGCAGCTTCATCTGTGTCACCTAGACAAATTCCTGTTAATTAAAAACACATTGTGCATGAAGTGACTGAGCCTTCACAGGTTCAACGGTGTGACCTACCTTGTGTGGTACTCCAGTCCAATCCACCCACAAAAAGTTTCCTGAAAAGAGTGGATAAATTACCATTAAGCCAGTCATTGATCATCACTGAGTCAGAGTAAATGATAAACTGTTATAAAAGCATCATGACAAAGTCTCATACAAAAGGTGCGATAGCAGCAATGGGAGAATTTTGCCTGTCCAAAGGCCTTGAAAAACTAAAAACACAGGCGTCTTAGTGGAGAAGATTGAAAGCACAGTTTCAGAGCCATAACAACGCTACAGCTGACTAAACAGCCAAGTACACAGATATTACACAACATGAGGTAACGCTGCCACCAAAGCTGCTGCAGCTTGGGGAGATGTATACACAGCTCCCGTTAAAATGCCTGTTTTTCATGTGACTCATGTTAAGGTCCAGTTCGGGCTGTGGATGTCACTTTGGTCTTCTAATACTGAATGCAATGGCTTCGACAATAACGGTCTTTTTATGGACCTCCTGCCACGTAAGTTACCCCGGGACAGAGCCATAGCGTTTAGCAAGCTAACAACACTCAGCTGACAACTGACTCCAGAAGCTGCAGCAGCCACTGTCTACCACCGGCACCAGCCTTCACCGCTGAAACCCCGAGTATTTTCCCTTCATTGCGGAGCGGAGGAGAGGAGAGCGGCTGCTCGGCTCCCTGCATGCGGACCAGTGAACTCGGATGCTGGTTGCAAAACTGGAAGTTTAACGGCAGTTTAAGCGGCACTGCTATCAAACTAGCTAACGAGTTAATTACTATTTGATTTGAGTATGTAACGTTGTGTAGCGGCTGTGACAAAACTAGAGGGTTATTGAAGACGAGGATGATCCATCCTCCAGCAGTGCCCGCTAAATGTCCTCGCATTGGCGAAGTCAAGAAGAGGAGACTTTCGCTTCGCTGGCAAGCGTTAGCTAAGCTAGCTCAGTTGCTTCGAGCTAACTGAAAACAGCACTGAAATAAGTAACTACACTTTCACACATTCTCTGACAAGCTAAGCGACAGCACTCCAGACAAACATGGTTTGTAATAACGTAAGTAATAACAGTAACAACTGAGCTACTTTGAGAACTACTTTCACTTTTTGGCCGTCTTTCCTCGGGCTAGCGATCTCGCTGAGTTACTAAAGCTAGCTTAGCTTGCTAGCTAACGTTAGCTGTCAAATGACAGCTTGACAAGAGAGCACGCTAACTATAAGTTACAATGCAGCTTACAATTTAATGCGTCCGCAGTGGAAGGCTTTGTTAAATGGATCTTACCCGACTTCATCGCCGACTAAGTTGTTGTTCATTTCTGAGGCTAAAGCGGGGGACTGTAGGAGCTGTGACCGGCTTATTGCTTCAGTGCTGCCCCTCTCAGACTGAGAGCGGAGGAAGGTCACTCCGCTTTTTGGTTCAAACTGTTCTGCGCAATGACGACGCTGCAGGGGGCAGCGGCCTTTAAAGGAACATTACACCCAACCAGTCCGCACTCACTCTTCACTATTTTCATCCATCCCAGAGGGGTAGCTAAATGCTTTATACCCGGAGGTCTTTTTATTTCGCACTTTTAAGCATTCATATCAGCAAATGGCTTTTACAAGGAAAGCCTGGTGAAGAAACATAATACAATACATTATAACTAATCAAAAAATTTAAACAACAGGGAAACTATGACAAGCAGACAGCCCTCTTAAGATATAATGGGTTGATGACAGAATAGAAGGATATTAAAAGTGTGGCCGGATTATTAGGCACATGGTGGGGAAAAAAAGGAAAGTTAATGTGTTTACCAAAATCAATAGTTTTCTTCCTGTTGGAAGCATTAAGATAAGATACGATAGATAAGTTAGAACTGTAAGTCAGTTAATTCTGTCTATAGGTCAGAAGATGTTATGTTAATCCTTTATTTAAACAGTTAGACTGATTGAAAACAAGATCTCTATCAAGAGGCACCTGTGTACAAGAAAAAAGCCTACACAGTATAAAAGCATAAGCAAATGCAATTCAATCACAAAATGACATACACAATAGACAAATTAGTCCTACATTAAAGAAAACAACAAGTGGCATTCAGAGCGCCTGACTGTAATGTTATGAAGTCAAATGGAATAAGAGATTTTAACTTCATTGTTTTTGCAACTCATTCCACCTACAGGGAGCATAGTATTTAAAAAAAGTTTTTTCCAAGCTCAGTTTGCACACGAGGTATGGCTAAAGTTACAAAATGATACACCTATTACCAAATTTCCCCTTGAGAATTAGTAAATTGCTATCTTATTATATTTAAAAATGTAAAGTTTGAGCAGTGGCCTAGAACAAAGGTCCTAATGAGCATCCTGGTATTGAATATTAAAGGCTGTCCTCCTATTTGCATTAATGTGCACAACAAATTTCATGCAGATGCGGCCATTATACTTTTCTGTTGCTAAAAACTGCACCGAGATGATCACATGACATCCACCATTTGGCCAAGTTAATAAAACACCGCACAAGTGAAGTGACAGTCATAAAACAGTGACATTTAAATCATGAAATGGAAATCCAAGTGACAGAGGTGACACATAAAATAGTGCGATTAAATAACACCTTTCAGCACACAATACCCCTTAATTTGACAACATGAGCGACTGGAGTCTCAGTGTTCTGCACAACACAAAGTGTGTGAAGCTGTGCTCATGTTAACAAGCCACAGACGCACAGCAGTGTCTATGCATGAAGAACCAAACAACTTCCAGATATTGTATTCATTTTACAGATGGAGATAACAGAGCTGAAGAATTACAGCACATACAGAAACAGTGACTATGTGTAAGTTTTCACATTTCACTGTCACATTTCTACATTATCTGCAACAGACGTTTTGACTTGTCAAAGCAGGGAAAGCACAGGTGGAATTAATAACATTAATGATGGCTGCATTCCATTTAGGAGGGCCAGTTCCAGGGCTCTCGTATTGTGTATGCTCATTCAATGACATGGCTTACTGGGGCACTTCATGGAATGGAGCCATCATTAATGTTATTAATTCCACCTGTGCTTTTCCTGCTTTGACATGTCAAAATGTCTGCCGTGAAAAGGGTCTATTGTAAAAGAAATGAGGTAAATACCAATAGTGGAAAGTTCTGTACACATTTGAGGTACTTGTACTGTACTTGAGTATTTTTATGCTATTTTACACTCCAGAGGAAAATATTGTACTTTTTATTCCACTACATTTATCTCACAGCTGTAGTTACTAGTTACTTTTCAGACTATTTTACTCACAAAACATCAGTTCATAAAATATAATGTAAAATGTAGATTAAACTATCCAAAGGTATGTAAAGTAGTTCAAACTAGCTCCACCTCGATCAACTACACCATCAAAGTCCTGCTTAAATGTCCCAACAATACAATAGTACTGACAGGGACCACTCTGCATAATGAGTACTTTTACTTTTGGTTTTTTAAGTACATTTTGTTTCCAATACTTCTGCACTGTATTTCTTTTATATTTTGGTATTGCTACTTTAGTAAATTCCCAAAAAACCTTTACCACCACTGGAAAACACATTATATATTGCCATATGAGGTTGTGAATAATCCTGTGTTCTTACTATGCTTACTGTTATTTGCTTCTGCAATGAAGCAGTTTTTGATGATCATTAAAGTTTTATCACCAATCAACAAAATAGCCTACTGTTACCAAAATGTACTTAAAATGTGGGACCGAACTATTTTGTTATAAGCCTCTTAGGTATAAAAATGTACACACAAGCAGGAAGGCTTTCATTTTCAGGGTAAAACTGTGTTAGAAAACTAGACTGCATGTTTTAGAGAGCAGCCCTCTGCTACACTTTTCAGTTTTTGAATAGTTTAACATCCTATCATAGATGTCTTATTGAATTAACGCCTCAACACTTCCTGAAGGTTCAACAATACCTGCATTCAAGTCAGGTCAGATTTAGTGAAAAAATGTTCTGCCACATCGGAAAAACCATTCATGTCAGCCTCTACTGGTTCTAAGAAGTAGGACATTTCTCATAGACTCATATATCAGCAATTGTGGCAGAGAATCTACTAAAGTTGGCTTTGTTTAATTTGAGAATATATCTGTTAATATAAACATACCTTGTGTACTACTTAATTATGAAAACTAGACCATCACATTCATACACATGCTGTCTATCTATACGTCTATCTAGCTATCTAGTGTCATTTAAGGCATGTGCAAAGTCAAATATGTAGCTAACTTCATGCAATAATTTTAGAATTAATTAACAAATAAAAATAGAAGTACACATGCATCAATTTGGTAGTATTCCCCAAGCTTATACAGAGCTCTCAGTGGGGACTATAAAGGTCAGAATGAGACTCACCTTCTCATTCAGCTTGATGTTCTTGTCTCTCTTTATCTCTTTAATATAATTTTTGGAGGACAAAATGAGGTCACACATCAGTATGTCAAGATTTATAGCAGACTCTCCACTGGGACTGGAGTCCATCAAAACAGGTTTTTTTCAAATTACAGTGTATGTGGGGGAAACAGCTTGATCGTGTTTCTCAGAGGAGATTGGCTCGCCTGTAATGGATGCTATATTGTTAATAAAGAGTCAAAATAGAGCAGAAGGAGGAGAAGGCAATGTCATGATGGTGTGATTACCTCGTGTCCTCTGGGCTGTCTGTAACTGTTCCCTCTTTTAGTGTGTTTTAAAATCTGGTTATGTTAAAATGGCTGCTGAGATATAAACATCAATCAATAATCAGAACTGCCAAATCATGTTCAGCTACATTCACACTGCAGATCAATTGATTTTTTTATTTGTAAGGGACCATATACAATATGACATAAATGTTTATCATTTGATGTATTGTACCAGAGTTAGCTTAAAGCTCATTTTAATCTGGAGTCCCTTAGCAGGTCACAATTAAAACATTGCACAGGCAGAACTGCACTAAACAAACTAGACAAACAGGACACATGATACAAAATTACACACAGCAGTACCTCACACAGCATGTCAGCAGCAAGTGTATGTTAGACAGATTAAAAGAAAGAATATTTGTATACAAAGCCAATAAAATGCAGTCAGTGGTTACAGAGTTGAGTGGCTTTTAGCACTTTTCAATTCAGCTTTAAAGCCACTAAGCCACTGAACTGCAAGTCTTTGTGAAAAGGGAGCCAGTTCAGATATGACACAGATACAATGTTTTCTAATCAGTGGGTCATATTTTTTTTAATTACAATCTGATGTGGATCAGTGCTACAGTTCAATTCAGATCCCAAGGCATTCGACCTACAGGCAACTTTGCAACTCGAAAGTCAATATTGCATCATCCACCTGAGACAATCGCCATTGCCATATATTATTTCTCAAGCTTAAGCTCCAGTGGCTTTGAGGAGAAAAAAACAGCACCCTCTTCCTGTTGTGTGCTGCACAGCAATCCAGCAGCTTTCCCTCCAAATCTGAGCTGATGATACTTATCCACTGGAGAAACACACCAACATGAGAACCAGTAAAATATATATTATTCGACACCACTGTTAATGGTTCAACATGTGTTGAACAAACTGTGTCCACCAACCTGCTCCTCACAGCAGTTTGCCACATGTCTGTGATATGACAGGGTGAACATGGGTTACTACAGCAACTATAGAGTCACCACAGGGTTACTATAGCAACCATAAAATATGTCAGCATACATTTCTCAGACTTAAAGTGTCAGTTCACCGAAACACACACACACACACACACACAAAGCAGTTTCTCACTGGTGGTATCTAGCCATGCAGACAAGGTTTTATGTTTACAGGTTTTGAGATATCCATCTCTGAGATTTATGCCACCAGCCTAACACAGTGCAGGGGAAAAAGCATTTTGTTTGTGACTATCACAGCCTTGAAAAATTCAACAGAAACATCTCTTTCAAACAATAATATCCTAGTTACTCTTCTAGATAAATCACAGAACACATTCTTAAAAATATATATATAATTATATCTATGACAAAAATATCTACATACTAAAATTAAATAAATAAAACAAAATATTAAAGTATAGCAGCTAGCTTAGGTTAACAAAATAATGCATTTTCAGACTCAATGTTTCATATTGTAAAATGAATAACATATATTGATTGATAAGCTGTTAAATGGGTGTTGAAGTAATAAAAGTCTCTTTTGCTGCGTGAATACTACAAAATGCAGATTTAACTTTTGCACATGCTGCTGTAAACACTCAGTGTTTGATAGGTTTAATATTATAAGGTATTTCCCATAGTGGATATATTGCAATTTGGAAATAAACTCCCCATATCTTACTTACTCAGATATAGTTTTGACAGAGCAATATAAACTGTAATCTCTTCAATATTAAATGTGGTTAAAATCTTAACTTCCACAGTCCACATGATCTACACAGCAGTGTACAATAATCATGGCCTACACCTTGTTCAACAAACAATCCCAGTCTAGCTTGAATTATGGACGGATATAAACTGAAATCTGACCAACTACTTGTGTATTGACTTATTCCTTCTTCACTACGGCAGCTCGTAGTATAACATCCTGTAATCCCCTCAAACTGCTCATCTGGTAGAATAGAGGGTTCCTCTGTACTTCCCCACTGGAGAGGAGCGGTGGTATACTTCTTATTCAAATGGGATTTTATTCCATATACCAATATATATTTCCATAATGTGTGAGGTTTACTTCAGAGTAAAAGGGAACAAAAGCCAGAGGGTTTAAACCAGAGGTGTGGACTCGAGTCACAAATTTGATGACTCGACTTGACAAAATCAAAGAAGACTTGAAACTCGACTTTCAACAATACAACAAGACAGGACAGAAACATACAAAAGTCATTCTGTTGTGGTGCTGGTTAACAGTGTTATATACTATGAAAGTGCAATGTCAGCACTACTTTTCTACTTTTTTATGATTAAGTTCAGTTGCACTTGTTTTTTTGTTTTTTTTAAAATTTTATTTTAACAAATAAATACAAATTTTAAAGTATTCATGACTAGCTTAAATTTAATATATTACTCTGTTGTTAAAATGGCATTACATTTGGTGAAGAGCACATAATGACTTGTTTAGGACTTGAAACTCAAAGTTTAGGACTTGGAACTTGACTTTGGACTTGCCTGTCTTGACTTGGGACTTGACTCTGGACTTGCCTGTCTTGACTTGGGACTTGAGTGCAAAGACTTGAGACTTACTTGTGACTTGCAAAACAATGACTTGGTCCGACCTCTGGTTTAAACTGCTTACAGTTGACTGAGAATACTTATCTGTGGCTGACAACTGGTTTAAACTGTTCTTGACAGTAAACCTTGTGACAGTTGGGCTCTGAGATACTACAGACTGATTCAAATGCTTTACTGCCTCTAATTAGGTAGATTTTTTGTGTTTTGAGGGTCTTGACTTATGATGTGGTTGGCATGACATTGGCATGACATCTCATTGCTACAACTGCAATGTTTAACTTCAAACATGTACATACGAAATAATTTGTATTTTCAAATTTAAAGTCAACCATAAATAAACCAAAGCAAATACCGTCCATTTTGTATAACAGATCATTTAGATTTTATTAAGTTTGCTGGATTTGCTGCATTCATCAAAGCCTGCTTTAACACATTTTTACTATTTGTTCTGCCAAGTGGGAGAAATCAGAGTGAAAACCATCACACACGTCTTGATAGTAACTACCACCAGGGGGCTGCTGTTCGCGGTTTGTTGGAAAGGCATATTTGCGTAAAATATGATACGACATAAATGTGTAATGTGTTTTTTAACTCAAAACAATTTGTCATAAACCTGATGGACAGTTAAACTCAATCCATAAATAATGTGATGACAAAAAGTTTACCATACCCTGCAGTGTGTATCAGACCTCATTTAGTAGGTAAAATATGGTATTAAAGTACACAAAACAGCATAAATCGATACCTAAAATGACCACACACTGATCCGGACTGCAAAGATATTTTTTCTTTATCAGAGACTTACACAATCTAATCCTTCACCACAGTTTTCTGTAACTTGACACAAGGATTAAAGTTATTTATTTTCAAATGATAACCATCTCATTTTTACGTTCTGGAAGATGAGATTCACATGTTTGTTTCTTTTACTCAACTTCTGTAGGTGAAGTCTGTTGTGATGTGAATTGGAGAAACACAAGGGGACTCTGAACTGACTGATAATGAAATGAGTGATTATCGGGCTGACCTGTGTTAAGACTTCTTCTGCCCTTTGACTCTGATTACTGGATGTTACCTTTAGCATGAGCCGGTTAGAGGAATACTGAAGACAGCAGCATGTTATGTGGGAGGGGGTAACAGTGAAAGAGCAAAGCAGGAGACCTGTAGTAAAACAGGTCACGTAATAAAGTGCATGTTGTTTGTGCACTTCTGAAGAAGAATCTGTGATAATGTTAGGAAACAAGAATATGCAATGAGAGGAAACTACAAATACTATAGAAATATTATAATGTAATTACAGTGAAATTAAAGTAATATTGAAACACCAGAAGAGATTTACATCATGTAAGGTTTAGGAGTTATTGAGTGGTCTTTGAAGGTATTTTCAGTGAGTTCCTCAAGTGGTTGCAGGGGTTAAGGAGTAAATAAATAATTAAATATTAGATAGCCATGTTTAAAACAATAAGAGTATTTAAATTATAACCCCAGTTTGTTTTTATGATGTTGTTTGAATGGTTCTCTTAGTGTTTTTTAACAGTTTTAATGTGAAATGTAGTTTTGTGTTGTTTTATCTTATAGGTATTGATTTTCTCTGTTTTGGTAATCAGCATTGGTTGATTAGGATGGGAGCACTCTAATTTCCACAACAATGCAAATCTGGGTCTGGTTCTTAAGATGTTTATTTAGAATATTTTGCAGTGACTTAGCCGCCATGTGGCTTTGAGGAATGCTAATCCAAAGTAGAGAAGGAAAAAACAGCAAAGGCACGTTCACCTTTAGGTTTTAGTTTAGACCTTGGATCAGCGAACAATCCCTGCTCTGAGGACCTGAGGGTCTTTACAGTGGTGTGAAGGGTTAGCAACTGTGTAATGTTTTGTAAGTCCTCTTCTGCATTGATATAACTGATATCCTTCAAAGTACTCTAATTAAAATCACTGGAAATGATCCCAGTTGGGTTTCACTCTCATCTGCCCAAGTAGTTCTGCAATTCAATACCAACATTTACCAAAGTAGGACATTTCCCGGAGCTACATCGCATCAAAAGGTTCCTGATGGGCTTTTTGGGGTCTGTGACATGACAACGTTCGAGAACGGCACAAAAAGAGTAATGGTTTATTGTTTCCCGTGTCAGAGTGCTGTGGTTGCTGCACGAATGTGAGCTTCTGTGGAAATAAGTATTATTCAAAGGCAGTGCGAGTGAAGAGCCTCGTGTAAGAGTGGTAGGTGGATGAAAAACTGCAATTCGATGAGGACCCTCACTGAGGAGCCGGTCCCACTCAGCTTCACCTAATGGGACTGAAGTGGTTGATGGGTAACCAGGGCAGAGGGGCTGTGAAGATGATCAGATGATCCATTTTTGACTGTCGTTCTGTCTCATTGTGCAGTGAGTCATGTAACACATAAGAAAAGTGACGTTGAAAAATAGTGAAATTATGGTTTATTAGGGTTTGGGGGCCTTGTTTTCAGGTCCCCTGTCATTTTAAAGTAAAATGTTTGACACCCGAAATGACAAATGGAATGAAATATGATCCTAATACTATTAACATGGAAACAAGTACATTTACAAGACAGTTTTAAAATGTTAAAACATTTCGTGCAGTGATACAAAATATGCTGTTTTTCATAAGTATAGCAGCTTTTAATATGTCTAATAAAGGCTCTTCTTTTGCTACACCTCCACCTCATCAAGCTGCTCAAATAATATTATGCAATATGAACATGTGTGAATAAGATCCAGTGCAACGTTGACTTCAGCTGTCCATGCCAACACTCAGAGAGCAGAAAGAAAACATAGAGCTCTCACTCTGCTGCTCGTTCTGGGTACCAAACAAATAATCCACAGTCTAGTCCAAACAGGAAACACCATTTGACAAGACAATCCCAATTTTGTGCATCAACACGGCCCATGATATGCCCGCAGTGTCAAAATAAATGATGACACCTCCACCAACTTATTACCTGGGGGGAACCCCTCACTCTCTAAATGAAGCATGATTCAGTTAACTAACCTCAATAAACAAATATCCTTCTCTTTTAAAGGAATAATTTGTTATTTTGGGAAATTGCTTTCTTGCTGAGAGACAGATGAGAAGATCCATACTAGTTATATCTGTCCAATATGAAGCTACAGCTAGGTGACAAAATCCATCTGCCAGTACCTCTAAAGCGCACTAATTCTTATAATAATTAACACATTAGATCTAATTTGTTTAATTTGTACAAAACCTCAAGTGTAAAGACAACAAGTTTGGGTTTTAGGGGGGTTATGCGATGCTCTATTTCTTGGCCAGACAAAGTGACTTCCTGGAGTCTCTTGGAAATCCCTGGAGTCCTTATGACCCATAGTGGTTACTCCACTGTTGTCCAAAAAGTATTAAAAATCAGTGGACGAAGTATTCAGATCTTTTTACTTAAGTAAAAGTAGCAATACCACAGTGTAGAAATACAAGTAAGGGTTAATACAAGTAAATGTTAAAAGTAAAAAAGTATTAACATCAAATTTAAAGTACCAAAAGTGAAAGTACACATTATTGCACGCTGGCCCATTTCATAATAATGTATATTATATTATTTGATTATAACAAATGATGCATGAATGTGTACATCACTAACTAGCTTGTGAATTTCCCCCCTTAATCTATAATATCTATAATAATACATCATATTATTATTTGTTGATTATATGTTGTATTATTAATCTGAATCTGCAAACTAACTAAATTAACTAAAGTTATCAAATAAATGTAGTGGAGTAAAAAGTACAATATTTCCCTCTGAATTGTAGTGGAGTAGAGGTATAAAGTAGCAGAAAATGGAAATACTCAAGAAAAGTACCTCAAAATTGTACTTAAGTACAGTACTTGAGTAAATGTACTTAGTTACTTTCTACCACTGTTAAAAATACATAAAACAGCCATGCTGAAGAGCTTCATGTCAGGTTTCGCTGACACTTTCGCTTTTCGTAAAGTGTTTATGCTGCTTGCTAGTTTGACAAGCAGAGAGGAACAAACTACACTGGATGTGTTCACTGAAGGACTACATCTCCCAACAAGTTTCCTGGAGGATTCACATGTTGCAGAGCTAAAGTGAGCCCGTTATTTAGCGCTGAGTGAATCATCGTCTCTCCGGAGGATCTTGGGTCTTCTCTGGGAATATGTGTGTGTGTGCTTTTGACCTGTAGTGAAACTCCCGCGGTGTCAGCACTTCTGAGCCCGATATAAGCGGCCGCCTCCTGCCTTTCACCCTCTTCTGTGCGGAGACAACAGTCTGCCGAACCGTTTACCAGAACCAAACAACAACCACCGCCTCTTCCGTATCAAAACAACATGACCTCCGCTGCTCAGCCCATTTTCTCCAAGGGAGAGGACTGCAAGGCCTCCTGGCACGACGCTAGCGCCGGCTACAATGAAACTGACACACACCTGGAGATCATGGGCAAACCCGTGATGGAACGCTGGGAGACCCCGTACATGCACTCCCTTTCGACCGTTGCAGCCTCAAAAGGTAAAAGCGGCAGTTTGAGTAAATCGACGGTTCACGGCATCCATTATCGGACACGGTACACTGTTGATCGCTGCGTCCGATAATGGACTATAGACTGCCCCCAAAATAGTGAGGGTGAGTTTTGTGAGGGTGATTTACAGGTATAACAACAAGTTAATGCCACTGAGTGTCATCAATTATTGATATTCGTTTTGGAAACAGTTGTATCCCATTCATATGTTACTATATAATTTAATATTTTGCTTGCTGTCAGAATATAACCACAATACACAGAAACTAGTAGTAGGTTGCCCCAAAATATTAAGTGTTATATATTATAAAAATATTAAGAGATTGTGTTTAAAAAGGGTGGGGGGTATTAAAAAACAAATTTTAAATACACATTTTAACTTTTTTTAAAATATGCATTTATGAAAGTTTGTGCGGTGGCATTTTTATTTTTGAGAATTTGACAATACCATTTAGAGATATGTGATAATGTATTTTGTACCAGGGTCATTTTTTTTAGTTTTTGCACACATTTTAGCCTTCTCCTTCATTTTTGGTAATGATCTGGAGGACACGTGTGAGAGTGTGAGCAGCATGGTGCTCAGCGCTCTGTGAATACTACAGCAGCTGTTACTCTACTCATGGGGAGCGGCCAAGAAGTCTGCAGGGGGAAACAGCTCATCTGCTCTTAGCTTTATGTGAAAATAGACCGATCCACACACCCTCGCAGACATGTGGGAAGAGACAAGCATGTGCACAGAAACCATCCACACAACTCTGTACAAATGCACATTTCTCTTGCATTAACCGTTTAAAACACACTTGTATGAAGCATGTCGTGTCACTGGGAATTTTGGACACTGAAAACGCATTGTGTTACCATGATGTTGATGTTGTCCACTAATCTGCATTATTTCTGCAAGTATATCCCAAGATACAATCTGGCCAGTCACAAGATATTTGGATTAATTCTTGAATTGCAAGTTCAAATTGATTGTTTCAGTATTTATTGATATCCCTTAGACAACTCCACTTATGAAAAGATACATGGATTTAAACCACATGTGTTTTGGACAGTGGTCAGTTTTCACATTTTAACTGACAATTTTAAAACCAGATATTATACATTTTTTTGTGTTTTTGTCTGCAATTACATGCAACAATTTTGAATGTGAACATTTTATTTTTCATAATTTTCTCATGGGAAATGTCACATGATGAGTGTATACAAAAATGAATGAAATTAACATGAATACACTGAGCTGCTGATCAAAGGCCCAGTAAATCATTATGAAGGGGTCAAGCACCAACAAATAGCCTTTACCTCTCATCTATTTATATGCCTCTCTGAAAGGAAATGAAACCCTTTGGCCTTTCTGTCCAACCACATGTTACAACCAACTGGCTTTCCCTCCTCACCCAACTCAGGGAGAAAACTCAAACCTTAAAAAACAGAGAGTATGGTCTAAGGTCTTTCTAGTCCATGAGAGCAATGGCTCACAAATAATGTAGTCTGAGTGCCAACACCCTGCTTCATCTGAGGTGGGGTTGTACAAGTGGAACCCTAAATTACTTTTGTTTAGGAACATTTTGGTATCTTGTTAGTTATTAAACATTGTAGAGAGACAGCTATGCCCGGCTGGAATTGAACCCATGATAGTTACTTTGTATTGTACATTGTATGCACACAGTTTGCCACAAAAGTAGTGAAACACCACAAACTCCCTGCCTACTCACACACAACCACACTATCACAGCACCCAAGCTATACTTTTAGAGAAAACAAACATTTTCTGATTGTGTTGTTTTGTTGTGTTTTGTCCGGTTAGGTGGTCGGGTTCTGGAGATCGGTTTCGGCATGGCCATCGCCGCCACTAAAATTGAGTCTTTCCCCATCGAGGAGCACTGGATCATCGAGTGCAACGACGGCGTCTTCGCCAGACTGGAGAACTGGGCCAAGTCTCAGCCACATAAGGTCAGCAGACCCGAGTGATAAATCATCAGGCCAATATTATCTGCCTATTTTGGATTATTGGAACATATTTTTTGCAGGCAGGTCTGGTTTACTGTTACTGTCTTTAAATGTGAAGATGCAGATGAGTGAAGTTGGTGTTTATGTTGCTGCAGGTCGTCCCTCTGAAGGGCCTCTGGGAGAACGTTGTTCCCACCCTGCCAGACAACCACTTTGATGGTAAGAAATCAAACCAGACGGTGGGGGAACTTTGGTCACATGTGGAGATATTCAGCTCAATGCTCAATGCACGATCCTAAATTTACAGTTTGATATGTTTTGAAGGTAAATCGAAGCAGACAGTTGGTGCAAATCAAAAAAATCTGTTTACGTAACACTGTCAAACCGCGTCATCCCTTTACGGTTCATCAAAATATGACGAGTGGAGCATCAGTGACCACATCAGGGTAAAAAAAAACATGACTGCAACCTGGTTTGGCTGCTTAGTTTAAAGTTATTGATTGGTGAAACTCAGTGTGAGGATGCATAATCCATTCAAGGGTCCTCAAAATTTCGACCACTGGTGTCTGAGATGAACGAACTTTGAGCCATTGTTCAGTTTCACTACTTGATGAAATAAAAAGATATTGAGAAGCGATATAAATGTACTTCTTGTATGCACACTGCTAACACTGTGTCCCCCTTCTCCCAGGTATCCTGTATGACACATACCCTCTGTCAGAGGAAACATGGCACACTCACCAGTTTGACTTCATTAAGGTAGGTACACAACAACACACCTCTGCTGTGGGGGGAAGCAGGATAATAATAAAGATTAAAATTCTAGAGGAGGATAATCACTGAATACTTGAAATTGTTTGCATGAAAAGTGGATTAAGGACACTGAATAATAGTACAAAACATGTGTCAATAAACAGTGTTAGTGTAAAGATATTGGCATCAGTACATACCATAGCCTGTCTGTCTTCTTTAGGTCATATCCCAACAGGCTAAAGGACTGATTGATATGGTGATGTGTCTGTGTTTGTCTTCAGGGTCACGCTCACAGGCTGCTGAAGACCGGCGGCGTCCTCACCTACTGCAACCTGACCTCCTGGGGCGAGCTGCTCAAGAACAAATACGACAACATTGACAAGATGTTTGAGGTTGGTCGCCTTCATTACCTTCGCAAGGACAAGAAATTTAACTTACCCTTCATTCATCCAAAACTTAACTGTATTACTTCTGCGTTGTGCTCTGTCTTCATCCATACTTTGCCTATGCAACAGAAATGTTGTGGCAGTGTGAAATCACTACATGGTGGGCGTTTTAGGGGAACCGAGAGGTGGTGTAGCATGTATGATGTTTTCAACAACTACCAAAACATTTTATGTGTCCCAATTCCAGACTACATACTAATTGTATACAGTACATACTTTATATTATTCATCATAGTATACTGTATTTTTGCATTTAGCATTAAAGAAAACAACATTTTACCATTTTATACTAACAGGAAATGATACAATACGACTGCGACTTTAGAAAGTCACTGCTGTTTAAACTGCACAAAGAGAAAGCAAAATGTCTTTTCTAAAGATTTAATACTTTTTTCTTCCTGGAGCTGTTTTATTATAATGTTTTGCAGCAGCTGTGAGTAGCTCCAACATTTCCTTTGTGCAATGCATTGTGGGACAATAGTGTCCATCAACAACACACGCGAAAATCAAGAGTTTTTTACTGTGCATACTGACTTTTTTGAGTAATTACGTCACTTAAAACCTGCTTCAAATTCGTATATAGTGTAGAATTGGCGCACAGCTATTGTCATTAAAGTTATTTTAATCGCTATTCTTTGTCTAGATTTTGATCAGGATGAACAGTACGGGTTTTAATTGAAGACTTTCAACCCTGAAAATGTCATAAGGTTGATAGTTTAGTGACATGTGTTGCAGTAAATATAGTATCTTGTAATTATTTTTAGCATAAGAAGGGTAAAAGTTCATGTTACTGGATACTGATACCAGTAAATATCAGTATAATCATTCAGTGCCTCATTATTGGTTCAACTGTACTTGTAGGTGCTTTATCTGTGAATCATCAACATGTGTTTTCTGATTGTTATTCCTGGCCTGAAACGTGTATTTCAACAGGACTGTTTAGACTTTTGTTTTAATATTTATCCATGTAGCACAGCCCTGAGTGCTCATCAGAGCTGAGGGTGACCTGAATTACGTGCTGCTGTAGTTTCAAGGTTAATGATAAACAGGACCGGGCTGGAGTGGCCCGATAAAGCCGCGAGCCGCCTCACACTGACCAGCTCTGTCTGTTAATGATTTTCAGGAGACCCAGGTGCCTCATCTGCTCCAAGCTGGCTTCAAGAAGGAGAAGATTAGCACCACCACCATGGACATTGCACCACCCAGCGAATGCAAATACTATTCCTTCAATAAGATGATCACTCCCACCATCGTAAAGGAGTAAAGTCTGAAGACACAGCTGCAACCTTTTTTTTTTTTTTTACTGTAATGTGCCTTCTATCCTGACCCTCCTCATTCCGTTTATTTCACTGTCTGCTATCTTTCAATAAACCCAAGTCCGTCCCAACTCAGTTTACAAGGTGCTCGTGTTTATTATATATGTATTTTGTGGTTTCAGTTTTAAAGTTTACAGCCTAACTTCTTGATTTGAGCTGAAGTTTTGGTGTTCAATATGGTCGTGTAGCTGCTCCATCCCAGCAGACTGTGCTACATTTACCCATTGATACATTTTATTCTTCACAGCAGAAAATATGTGAGACAACAGCAGACTGAAACCACATGAAACAGCCAAAAATGCATTTACACCCCACTGAGTCTCATCTGTTTTAGGTCTTAAATCACCCAGTATCTTTTCTTGCAACGCATATCCCAATTTTAGACCAAGCAGTGGATGTATCACAGCATGTTTAAAGGCTTGCTTTGTCGTGAACTTCGCACAATATAGTCTGAGATTCAGACATCTACTCTCACTGTTCCAACACTGCAGACTCCTGTTATTCCTGTGGGAACCTGTCTATGAAATGCCAAATTAGTTGCAAAATTGCTCAGCGGCATTTGTGTCAGGAGTGTGCTTTTCCAAACATAGTGTGCAGTTTTTTACAAATAACAATAAGCATGAACATTTAAGGGAAAACATGTTTGGAATGACAAAAAGATGATAAATATCTTGAATATGACTTATTTTATGATGCACCGGTTTTTGCATAACAGTGTTTAATGTTCAGCCTTCTGCATAATGAAAAGCCTTCATTAAAACAATAAGTCAGCTGTTAAACAGTCCACTGAAATGGACACAGCACAGTATACAGTATGTTTTCATTTATGGTCGTGGATAACGGTGCGTGTTATCTGAACACACGTGGGAATAAGTTACCACCTGGCCAGGACGCATTAATCATTAGATGGATGGATGATGCAACACCAGGCCGCAGTCAGGTGGGAAACTACAGCAGCTGGCAGATCTCAGATCTGAATCAGGAGCACATGACTCATGTTTTAAGACACTGTTAACACTCACAGAGAATATGAAGAGGCAAAAACAGGTGTTATAGCTAAGAGGACAAGAAGTTACTGAAACAATTAGTCATTTTTCAAGCAAAAAATCCAAACACTGGTTTTAGCTCCTCAAATGTGAGGATTTTACTTCTTTTTTTGTCATATGTTGCAGTAAACTGAATATCTTTGAGGTTTTATACTGCTGGTCAGATAAAACAAGGGATGTGAAGATGCCTCCTGGGGTCTGGGAAGTTATAATAGGCATTTTTCACAATTTTCTAACATTTTATAGACAAAACCATTAATTAATAAATAAATAAATAAAAAAAGCTGATTAACTGATAATGAAAATAATAGGTTGACACCCTACAGTACTTCTACTTACTGTGTTATCTTTAGGGGTGGGTGGCACCAATATCTTGATATGTTCTGTTGTGATAACGAAGCTGTTTATGGCTGCTCCACCACGCTTGACATGCGTGTATTAAAGCACGATCAATACATCAGCATGGCCGATATTAACAGAAGATTTTAGCTTGTCACAGATATATTGGAGAATATAAAATGGTATTAGAAAATTAAACATAATGGTAAACTGAGGCCACACTGTTGGGATTTTTGTTTTTGGAGCACCAGTCTTAGTTCATAAGTTTTCAGATATATGTATCAGCAAATATGTTGGCCAAATAAAGGAAATTGTAGTAAAGAAATGCATACAGATATATACAGATATGTTTGAGGTAATTTAGAAAGTCTCACCATCGTATAGTTTGTTACCAGAGAGCACTGACAAGTTTATTTTTCACCTGTAAAATGTCCTGCTGAGTGCATATCTTTCCATTTCAATTTAATTCCTTATTCGTTATTCAAAATGTTTTTATGTTAAAATCAATGTTTTTTTTACTCTAAAATATCAAGATTCGCCTCAAAGACCCAGTATCATTCAATGACACTGAAACTAAATACAGTATATAAAAATAGTTTTAGACTGATTCCTATTTTTTTAGAAGACAGGTCTCCTGTTGCCTCTTTAATGTGTAAAAGAAATCCCAGTAACTGGGTATACATTATGTAGATGCAGTTTTAAAACATAACACATCAGTCAGTCTTTAACCAGTACATATAGTCATTGTCAACATGACAATGTTTCACTTTAATCATTCAGGTACTGCACAGCCATCACAGCACAAAAGTACAGTTATTCAGAGCAACTTACAGGCGAGAAGAACTTAAGTGTCTCACTGAAGAACCTTTAAACAGCACGGAAGACTGTACCTGTGATTCTGTTGATTCACACTGAAGATGCATAAGAGCAACTCTGCTTTCTCTCTCTGCACATAATTATAGTAGCTGGTTCACAGTTCTAGTTGAATATACTGTACAAAATACTGCAGCTGATTTTGTTCAGAGAACAATTTTCACACAGATTTGTAAACAGAAAGTCACCTTTGACTTGGGACTCTGGTCTTTCACATTGTGGGTTTGCACAGTGTTTTAGCAGACCATGACTTCTGAGTTAAATAAACAGTTAGCACACAATAAAAATGCATTTTGCTTCTAACCACTACTGTGGACACAGAACAGTGAAGGTCAGAGTTGGTGGTCACAGGAGCCACCTAGTGGCTCAAACTTGGCTTTAGTGGTCCCAGTGGAAAGAATGACACACCAGATGTTAAAATAATGAGAGCCAGGTTTATTCAACATAATATTTAAGATAAAAAGGATGACACTCTTATCTTACGGTCATAACTCACTGAGGCTTTGAAAAATGAGACAAATAATGCATATGGCTACTTGAACAAAGATGAATTATAATTTAAACTGTGGCTTAAATTCTGACAAACCTTGTGGGTAACAAGCTTAAACAGTCTGCAGATATTAACACTGAACTGAAGAAGCAGAAAAACTGAACTGAGTGAGCGCTGCTGTGATTGGTTGAAAATAAGCAGCAGTGCAGTGTGTGTAAATTACAACAATGATTTTATTGAAGTTAGTTCCTGCAGCTCTACATGGAGGAGGAGAAGCGCTCCAAATGAAACCAGAAATACAACATTTACATACCAGATACATACACACATATAACACATTCACTTCCGATACCAGATCCTCATCCTCTTCTCACGCTTGATTTTCTTCTGCAGCTGTAAAGTCCCGTAGAGGAGAGCCTCTGCAGTGGGGGGACAACCTGAGGACAGGTGAGAAAAAACAGAGCAACTCTGTTAATCAATCCTCTGATAATTCATTTATATATTTGGCCACTGATCCTGTCAGTCTGCATGATACCACTAAATAATGACTGGACATCCATCACTATGTACAATATGCAGTATGAAGGCTGCTGTATTTGCAGTCATACTGACAGCAAGACAACAATACATGCAGTCATCATGTACTTCCACTATTTATTACAATAAAACAGGTACTACCAGCACTACTAATATTACTAATATTAGTTAATAATTTAAGTATTTGCTAATAAATCTACTACTGCTACATTACAGCTTCTACCAATAATAATACAATTAAAAGTACTTATAGTTATAAACTACTTCTGCTGTTAACTACTGTTACTGTTAAGTGCAACTACTTCTGTTCCTAAATGCGATCTCTAATTGTGCACCAGAGCTATGGCTACCATGAGAACTGAATTTTAGCTGATATTAAACAGCTGACTGGAACTTGTCTGGGCTCGACCAATGTGGCCAAAACTATGTGGACACCTAAACATTACACCCATATGTGACTGTTGAACATCTCTTTCTAAAACCCTAAGCTTTAAATCTGCTGCTATAAACAACCTCCACTGTTCTGTGAAGGCTTCCCACAAGATTTTATAACCTGGCTGCAGATTTCTGTTATTTCCATATTGTGCAGTAAAGTTTACCTGGAACATAAATGTCCACTGGTACGATTCGGTCGCAACCTCTGACGACAGCGTAGGAGTAGTGGTAGTAGCCTCCTCCGTTAGCACAGCTGGAAGAGGACAATTATGAGGACACTTTTAGTTATTAAGACACTTACTGTAAAGATGTAGACCCTAAGCCTAAACCCATACAGTGGGAATTAGACAGCTATAAAAGTGCAAAAACATTTGACTTGCAGCACACTATGATTACAATTAAAGACACAATGACTCAAACAATACTGGGTGAAACCAAGCTAAGCAAAGCTAAACATTCAGAACCCTGATCAGCTGTGGAGACTTTAAAGATGCAGGACAGACTACACTGCTAGTAACATGAATCTCTTCAGGAGTTTACTTACCTTCCCATGGAAATGACGTATCTGGGCTCAGGCATCTGGTCGTACACCTGTTGGAAAGAAGACGCAGTTCAGTCACTCTTATATAATGTCTGACTAACAACTAATCTGTCCTTTCAGCTGCAGGAAGGCTTCATGCCAGTCTACCAATCCACCGACAGGCTGGTCATAATCCATCCAGCATTTAAACAGCTATACTGTTCTCAGCGCTCACATCCTGCAGACAGGAAAGTCTGAGAGAGAGCACTTGCAACTGACAATGTCTGCGAGCAGTGCAGAAAAACAGGTTTCCATCATTTTCCTTCCATTTCACAGAGCTTGGGGTTGGGGTGTTGTTTGGAACGTCATTAGCTGAATTACACTTAAATGTAAGATGCTGATGCTATCATTCCTGCCGTTAGATCCCACGCTTTCCCTTCCTCACCTTCCGCAGAGCCGGAGCCATCTTATTGGTCAGCGTTCCTGCCACGATCATGACATCAGCCTGCCGGGGACTTGCTCTGAACACCACTCCGAAGCGGTCCATGTCGTAACGGGGCGCCGCCATGTGCATCATCTCCACCGCGCAGCAGGCCAGGCCAAAGGTCATAGGCCACAGAGAGCTCTGAGGGGACAGCAGAGACACGATCAGTCAACAAAACACTAACTGAACAGACACATTAACAGTTACTTATGATACTGTCCAAAAAACACACATTACTTTCTTCAATGCATTGCTCAACCAGTTCAAGACCAGCAGGGAGCACATGTAGACCAGAGATGCATAAATATATCAGCTTTAAGAGGCAATGTCAGTATATATTGACATTATTCTCTCTGCTGATATTTGGCAGATTGTGAAATTTGTTCTTTTCTTTAGATTGTTTCCCGGGAATACAACGGGGCATGGACAAAATAACACCTGAAAATGCCTCAGCGCAGCAGTAAATAACAGTTTGATGAAGCTCATGAAGGTCAAGTTCTGTTTTATTGAGAGTGAAGCCATTGTTTGTGGTGTCGCTAAGCAAATACCCCATAACTGCCTAATCAGCCAGTGGTTTGGCATGTTGTCAAGATTCATAAGATTCATCTTTGTTGCTACATTACATTGTTGTGCTGTTTGCATCTACAGCCACAGAAATTCAGGCAACTCTCTGGCTTGTTAACACCTCTTTAATTTGACTTTTGTTGCCTTGAAAACTTAAAAACTGTCAGACCTCTGGTACAGCTGACACATACTGTTCAGTGATATTCAACTCAATATGACTTGCATATGTAGATGCCTTTGTAATTATCACCTTAATTGCTGGTGTGAATATTAAACTGCCCCAGCAAGCAATTTATACAAGAAATACCTTTTCTACAATTGCTGGTGTTCAAAATCGAGGCAACTGAACTGTTAGAAGGTTCAGATACTTCACAAGCTCAGAAAGATGAGCCTTCAGATGACTAAAAGATGGAACGGTGCCAATTTAAGTGAAAGACATAGGAATCCATTCACAAAAGGCAACACCACCAACCATGTGACATTTTAGACCAACAGCAAACAGTCACACACTACATGCTAGAGTCACATCACACATCTCTAGACAGAGGACTTGGTTTTATTTCCAGGTATGCGACCTGAAATCAAACAGTCTCATTCTGAGTTGGACAAATGAGGATATGTAAATGAGGAAACACTGCAGACTTTGATTAATCCACCCCACATATGTGGGTGTTAACATGGCCAACGTCCTCTCATCTACTCACCCTGCGTGCCCAGTTAACCAAGTCGTCCAGCTTAGTGATAACATACTCCCCCTTGCTGCTGGCTACAGATGCTGATTTGGCTGCTGCCACTGCCGTGCTCTTCTCCCTGACTGGAACAACACTGCAACAGAAGGATGGAGGGGATCTTTACCACGTGCAGAGTGTTTACTGAGTGTCTGTTCTTCCTTCTGATATTTACACCAGAGTATTTTTGGTAAATTCACCTTGTGGTGGTATTCTCGCTTTTTGCACTGCTGTGCAGACTCTTCTGTTGAACAGCAAATAGTGAAATGGGCCTGTTGGATGGAGAAACAACGGTATCAAAAAATGCTGGCAGGAAAAAAAACAATTTAAAGTCAATGAATGACCCAAAAGGTAATGGGAAAAGCTGATGTATGAATATTTTAAATCATAACATATGCATATGTTAAAACAGTCAATTAAATAATAGAAAGCCCCAAAACAGTCAGTTCCACAAGGGGGCAATATATTAACACTACAGTGTGAAACTTAATAATTTCAAGACATTGTGTGTGGTGAGATGGGCAGATTTTATTGTGAGGAGATGATGATTTTGTCTAAGCTTCCTAAACTTAGTGATGCTTTAAAAGGATTAACTTGACTGTTCCCCTGAACAGAATACAGGCTGAGCGCTCCTGCTGCCAAAAGCAAGACCGCACAGCCTGTCAAGCAAAGCAAATGTTTCAGCACTTGTTTTTGAGTGAGGATCGTTTCAGCTTGCTATTCTCTTCAATGGGAGATAATCTGAACTCAAAAAAGTAAAAGAAATTAACAAAATAAAAACTGGGTAGGTTGGAAGTGAGTTGTTGGATACAGAAAACACTGTACATACTTATAAAAGTTACATGATCTACTGTGATGTGGTAAATAAATATAATTTTGGTGGCTATTCCACCCTGCATCTACTGCCAACTGAAGTTGAATTCAGTTAGTTGGACCTTTACAATAGCCGAGTAATAAAATGTGTTTATGTGGGTATGAAAGACCAACTCCACATCTGTAAAGGGTATAATACTCAAGTAGCTGTAGGACCAGCAGGACAGAGCTGGGTTAAATTAAGTTTGGAAACAAGGAACAGGATTAGAAGGTTCTTACCTTGCTGAAAAGCAGCCAAACATGGCCAGGCGAGGCGCTGCAAAATAAAAGCATTTAACAAATTGAAGAAATGTTATAATAATAGTGATTTATTCTAAGTATTTCAGATGTTTTAACAGCTGTATTTTCCAATCACTGACCAAGAAGTGAACTTGTTTAAACAGTGCATTCAGGTGTGACATAAATCCTTACTTTGCTAGCAAGCAGCACAGACAACTTTGTGATGGACACAAAAGTTTAGAAATGGTGAGATTACCTCACGCCAAACACTTCTGCAAAATCTGGACATTGTAACCTCACTTACAACAAATTGTGCTGTTCTCATAATCTAAATATTTACAGCTGAATGCTACACAATACCCCCTGTTTTGTACAGTGCAGTCAAATTATTTATGAACTAATATTCTACTGTATTGAGTGCTGCTTGGTGTGTTTAACGTATGCCGAATTGGAGAGTAACCCCTGGCGATTTGTAAAAGCCCTTAACTGATAGTTCACGCACACTTTTCAAAAATACAGGTGAGAACCCCAAACTGGCAAGAGTTTTTACGAGGAGTTTGGTTTGACAGTCGTATCAATAGTGGATGACACGCACTGGGGCTAACGAGATATCTGGTATGGTAGTCCACTGACAATGTAGATGAAAAAAAGATAACAGACACCCTGGTTAGTTTAACAACGGCATATGTCGTTACGTGTGTTAGCTAATGTCAGCCTGCGCTTTGACTGCTACTACAACTGCAGCTGGAGTTCACGTAAACGCTACTGTTAGCTAACCTGGTTAGCCTCCATGCTAACGCAGACAGAGCAAGGTCAGCGTGCGCATTCACTAAAAGTTACAAATCCAATTACCGACACAGTCACCCCACTGGGTAGTGCACTTTTACGTGCATCATTTTTAAATTCTCTAAATAACATAAGTCAAAAACACAGTCATGTTTATTAAAAGAGTATCATTTTAGTCAAAACATCACTTACCAGCTAACGCCGCCATCTTTGAGATTATGCTTACGTCAGACTGCTTCCCGTGCCAGTATGAGCTCGAGCTACAGAGGGCGCTGCTGTAACGTTGACAACAGGTTTATCTACCAAAGAAGGTCAAAATGTTATTGGTGTCAAAAATAATCTATTTCAAATTGATTTATCATTAATTCTGTTAACTATTGAGTTAGATTTTTGTAAATCTTACTTTCCAACATGAAGATCTAAAAGTGTTTCTAAGCCTTGTCCACACTGCCAGGAATAAAATTCTGAATCATTTATTTTTGTGTTAGCTTAAAGTAGTATTCAGATTTAGATATAGGCTACAGTATTCAGTTCTGTAAAATGTACAAGGTAAATTCATAGTAACAGAGAACATGTCCTCTCCTCGGTGTCATAAAGGTATCTGCAGCCCTGCATGTTTGTAAAATGTAATATTTTCTTGGGTTAACTCCCACAAGAAAAAACTGAGGACATGGTCTCAGTGTCTTCAGTGGTAGCTAGTGCATTGGACAACACTGACATACACTGATATCTAGTATATAATATTTATTATATAATTTATTGGTAGATAGATAGCCTGGATCCCTTGTTTATTATAAAGTCTTTATTATAGCTGTTTAGCTCCCCCCAGTGGGATGACTTTCATGGTCTGCATTTTGGGAACTGTGATGTGACAGACTTTGTAAAGTGTATTTCTGAATGTAGTTTTTCAAATAGATGTTACTGTCACTGACACAATTAAAACATTTTTTATTATGGTTATGTTCACAAGCGTCTGTGCAGAGGTGCAGAAGCAGAAAATGGCTGAACTATTGATGGCTGGAGATCAGGATTTCCGACTTTTAAAAAAAACAGCCTGTTTTATGTCATGTAATTTATTGGGGTCCATGCAAAACACAGTATTTGAGCATTTAATCGACTAACTTAAAAACACAAAAATAACAGTCACTTCCACCAAAAACCAGCATGAGGACATCATATATTTTTCTGTGTGCCCCTCAAGGGTGATATGTGAGAAATCTTTTCTCACAAACATGGTCGCAACTTTGGAGCAGAATCTACACGAGTTACTAACAATCGTCTTTAAAAGAACTGATTTTGTTCTTTCACTTTAGAGGTTAGGACTTGGGTTTGTCTGACCCAGATAATTAGATTTAGAGCAGCAGCCTGGCTCTACTGGTTGAGCTGCATTCATGACGTGTGTTGTCACAACAAACACATTTATTCAGTCATACACATGAGCAACAAAACACACCTCTCATGTCAGATACAACTACCTGAGTATGATTTATAAACCCTCAATGTAAAAAAAACTCCACCTGTCACGACTGGATTCATATTTTGTGGTGCTATGAATATGTGCAGTCTCTATCTGTTTCAATAACTGCATTTGATCACATTTCCAGTAATGCAGTGGTGATCTTAAACTTGCTGTTTTGCAGGTTAGTAACTATTAAATCCCCTGAGACAGTGAGATGTAGTCAAAAGGTCTGGGAAAAGCTTGTAAGTGGATCAAAAATTTACCTTCACACTGAAATATTACATGTTTTTTTATATACCAGAATTACCATCTTAGCTTTAATTAATTTAAATTAAGTTAAGTTAAACATAATTTCTTAGGCTGCAGTTTCTTTGTATTTACAGCAGTGCATCAACACAGTGCATAGCAACCAAACTGCACAATGCTTATACAACAAACGCTGCTGGAGCTCTTGAGCAAGGCACTGACTGGAGCCGCTAAGTGGCTGACAGCAGCAGACTGTGGTTATACTGGGCAGCTTCCAGAGGAGAGAGCTGATGAATGTCTTTCCATGGATTTAAAAGAATATATCCTAAATCCCACGAGGCCTGGAGCAGAGCAGCCTGGCACTGCAGCCAATGGAGTATCAATTAATCTGACAATTATTTTTTTGATGAATCGTTTAGTCTATAACAGGAGTCTCAAGCTCAAGTTACCCGCGGGCCACTGGCCAGGTTGAACCCTCGTTAGAAAAAATAAAACTCCGGTTGAGACTGAAAGTCCATTTAGTAGCTGTTCTGGAGCTTTCGGTTGGACCAGTTGTTGTGACTTTTCGGAGCATTTTAAGACTTCTCATCTTTAGGAAGGTTGTGTAATAGGATCAAAAACTACTAATTGGACCTTGTAGTGAGATTGTTTTGTCAAATCTCCAGTGCCCTGCGGTATGAAAGGTATTTCTGGAGAAAGGCAGCTTTGTCCTTGCAGGTGAGACAGGAAGAGACATCCACCTGTCTCTAAATCGTCTGTCCTACAGGTCAACTTTTGTTTTAGGTTTAAAAAGATGCATTTTGGTGTCAGAGTATTAAATCAGAGAATTCTTCTAGTACTGTCCCTTTTATGGAGTGTCTTATTGTTTTACTTTATGTATTGTTTGTACTGTCTTTCACCCCTTTATGCACCTCTGACCAAAAGAATTTAATTCTGATTTAGTTTGATTAGCTGTGTGTGTGTGTTTATGTCACTGCAACAAGTTGCACATTTAGGCACAGCTTGCTAAATGTTACATTTGACATAAAAAACACTTTTATGTTCAGATTCTGCAAAGAGAAATATCCATAGAGAAAGGCTGAAAAATGGTAATAGTTATTGTCTTGTGGACCTTTTAGTTACCTGACCAAAGCGATGAGCCCAACCCTCAATCTTGATTACTTCTGACCTGCAAAACAATGTGTATAAATTAAATTAGTATACTGGTATTAAAGTGGTAAAACCCTAAAATTGTGTGCAGGAATTAAACCTTTTCTTTCATTAAATTGGTAAAAGCAAGTAAATCTTAGCATTTGAGGGCTGAATTTGACACGATAAATACTTCTAGTCAAATGAATCGCCTTTAATTAAAGTAATTTGGATAGCTCTTTAATCTCCTCCTGACTAAGTGGTCAAAAGAAAATAAGTGCAGCCATCTTTAGCATCCTGTTTTTGCTTTGGCCTCATTTTGCGCCACAAACCCAGCGAGCAGCATCAGCAGCAGCAGCAGAGAGGACGCCAGCAGGGTGGAGATGGAGAGCAACCAGAGAACATGGAGAGCATGTTAGCACATAATGACAGTCCCAGCGCTGAAAACACACACTCTAGTTTCTCCAGGAATAGCTGCCCGGTCAAAGTGAACTGAAAAGATGAAAAGATGTTTTTTTTTTTTTTTTTACAAATGGCTTTTATTCTGTCTTCATCATGTACAAACATTTTGGACAGTTGAAAAAATAATAAAGTCTGACAACTGAAGTTGCTTTGCTCGTGTTTTTTTTAAGGTCAAACCAAATTCAGCCACATATATAGCAGAGCCTTTAAGTAAGTAGAGTTCAAAACATTAAATATAGGCACTGGAATAGCTTAAAAGGACAAATGTTTTAAGACTACAGCATTGTTCAAAGGCTTCCTCTGCCACTAGCAGGGAAAGAGCTCTTGCATTTCAGATAATAAGCATGAATCCACATTTTAAAAAAAGTCCTGTATAGGAGGAGCAAAAATACAAGTTAAGCCGTCACAGACTTGGAGGTTATAGTTGCAGCGTGTGTTGCTGTGCTGAACTGCAGACCACAGGAATGGCCTATTTTTGGAAAGATCTCCTCCTCTGGAAGAAGAAAGCGCAGCTCGCCTCCTCACTGAGCGTCCAGGATGTCTGTGGGTAGGATGTCTGGTTTGCCACTCGGGCTCTGTGATGTCTCCCCTGACCAGGAAGAGGGGGTGACCTGATTATAGAGGACGTCCTGAGAGCCAAAAAGTGGCTCTTTGAGATTCTGGGTGTACATGAGGAACAGATTGAGAGCCACCATGGCGAGGAGCGGGAAGACGGTCAGGCCGGAGCCGAAGCCTCGCCAGGAGCTGCACACGTTCAGGCTGACCCAGTAAACAAGCCTGTGGAGGATTAAACACAAAACAGGAAATCAGATCAACTTCAGACTTCACTGATAAACACTCACAACCTCCCTGACGGTGTTTCATAGAGCACCAGTTGAACCAGGCTCACTTCAGCAAGTGGTGAAAGAAGTATTCAGAACTCTTTCTGACGTAAAAGTACCAACACAACAATGTAAAATTACTTCATTACAAGTAAAAGCATTCAAAGTTTTAATTAAGTAAAAATACAGCAGGCCCCTGTTTGTGATATATTATATACTGTATTACCTTATTAGATTGTTAATACTGATGCATAAGTAGCATTTTACTGTTGTAGCTGGTCAAGTTGGAACAAACTACTTTATACTATCATTAGGTAGTTTAATAAAGTGGTTTTCCAATGCAGGGTCACCAGATAAATCTGAGGGACTGTGAGATGATTGGAAGTAAGAAAGAAGAATAATTAAAGTTGTGCAACACAAATCTATTTTCATTATTTGTGTTTTTCCCAAATCTTAGCTTTTTTGTGAAATATTGGATACATTTAAGAATCTAAGAGCCCAGAATAATCATAAAAATTACACGATCTGAGAAGTTTAGAGGTGAAATTTACTCTGAGGTGAAACTGCAAACAACAAACAAACAACTCACAAACATCTGAAGCCTATGTGACAAAGGGCCCCAAAGTACACACAGCTTTAATGTGAGGGGTCAACAAGCCAAAATGTTTGGGAGCCACTGGCTTAATCTTCAACAATCCACTGTATTTTATAAGCTTATCATGTTTTTTTGTGTAAAATCTGCAAGGTAAGTAGTAACTATAGCTGTCTGGTAAATGTAGTGGAGTTAAAAAGTACAATGGCTGGGACCAGTAACTTCCTGGAGTCTTCGCTGGTTGCCTAGCAACTGCTCACAGCCAAGAAACAGTTCGGTATATAAACCACCCGTACAATGGCGAATTGTCGTTTTTACACTTTGGTTTTCGTGCAGTACGGATTAAACAAACAAGATATAACCATAGCATCACACTGGCATGATTAGCAGCTGAGCGCTGCAACAAACTGAGCTAATAGAAGAGTTCAGAGGAGCTGAGTTCGTCTTTAGCAGCTCACTGCTGCTCTACAACATGCTGCCAAAACTTCTCTTTGGCTTTGTTAATGACAGTGGTTGTGTTCATTTTTAGCCATGCTATGTCGGCCTGTCAGTCCACCACTTTGGACCAGACAGAAATATCTCAACAACTGTTGGATGGATTATCATGAAATTCTGTACAGACATTCATGATCCCCAGAGGATGAATCCTACTGACTTTAGTGCCACCAGCAGGTCAAATGTTTCACTTACTCAGTGAAATATCTCCACATCTACTAGATGGACTGGTAAAAAAAAATTGTACAGACATTCATAGTTCCTAGCGGGTGAATCTTAATAACTTTGATGCTCCCCTGACTTTTGCTCTAGCGCCACCATGAGATTCACATTTGTGGTTTTGAGTGAAATGTGTCAACAACTATTGGATGGACTGCCATGAAATTTAGTTCAGACATTCATGTCTTTCTCAAGATTAATTGTAATGACTTTGGTGATTCCTTGACATTTCGTAATTTCTCCACTACTTTGATTTATGACCAAATACCTACAATACCTAATGACATCAGCCTCAGCTGTACTTTGTGTTTTGTGCTAATTAGCAAATGTTAGGATGCTAATACTCTAAACTAAGATGGTAAATATTACCTGTTAAACATCAGCATGTTAGCATGCTGATATTAGCATTTAGGTCAAAGCACCGCTGAGTTAAGAGCTTCTAGCATGGCTATACTCTTAGTCTTGTTGTTGTATTATTTTATTCACAGTTTTGTCTTTAACTGTCAGTTTTCTTTATTGTGAATTGATGTGATCTGTTCAATGTCTGACGTCTGTGTATCAGTCAAGAAGGAGCTGTTTTAAAACCAGAAGAAACAGTTTAATCCTGGATCCTGGTCCACATTTGAGCCTCACCTTCCGAAGATGAAGATGGCAAACAGTATAGGCACCAACTTCAGCTGGTCTTGAGGCAGCAAAGCGGCCATAACGACGAGATTGAGGACGTAGAGGAGTAACTGCTCCAAGGACGCCGTGACAAACAGCTGCTGAACCGCCCGTCTTCTGGGAAACGATTCCTGCAGACTGAAGGAGGCTGTGCAGAACTGGCACGCTGCACCCATGAGCATCGCTGCGAGGGATAAAAGAGCAATAAGTCAGTTAGCATCTTGGAACTAGGCCATCTTTCCACAAACATCTCTCAACTTTAAGCGACTCCAACTGCACTTGATCTCATCTGACAGCATACTTTGTTTTTATAATATCTTCATTTGAATACAGCAACTGCCAGCAGAATGGCCTACATGCAAATACTCCTCACTGCCACCAGCTTGACAAATAGGTGAGCGGAAAAATGGTCTGAACAGGCTTTGGTTTGGATGTTTTTGCCACCTGCCCCCTCGCTCTGGTCGCCCAGGTTGGGAAGTGATTAAAATATTCTGAAACAATTAGGCCACAGCCTGGGAGACGAGAGACGCAGCCAACCTCTTATTGTAGTTTCCATTTAAAGCTATGTGCAGGAGAAGGAAATTATGATTCTCTCCAGAGGCCCGGGGAGACGTCTGCTGCACTGAGGTTGAAAGCGCATGAAATTAAAGGGGACAGGAGACATTGAAACATTCCAAGACGAGGCGGCCAGACAAACCAAATCCTCTCTTAATCTTTATCTTTCATTTGTGGTGCTCACACAGCTGCTTTTGAATGTCAGTGTGCAGGTGTTTGAAGCGTACCGAGCAGGATGGGGACGGCCGCCACCACACAGCAGCAGAAGGTGAAAACGATGCGGCTGGCTATGTCGGGGCAGTCGGGGGGTTTAATGGGGACATAGAAATAGAGTGCATAGAGGATCCCGGCTGCACACAGAAGAGAGGCCAGGACTGAGAAGAAAGCGGGAACTCGGCCGCTCTGACAGCATTTACACTGGCAGCAGCGGCAGCAGCATTGTCCCCGATCCGAACCCTCCTCTGCGGCCTCGCAAGTCTCTCCCCGCCCCTCTGAGCTCCACACAGTCAGCTCCACGCTCTCTGGCGGCGGGCCTATCAGAGGTCGGCCCTCGTCCACAGTGCAGTCCAGATTGGTGGATTCTGGACTCCATCTCGGTGTGTCTGTGCCGTTGGGAATGTCTCCCTGAGAAGCTGGGGTTGGACAGCCGATGCAGTTTTCCATGGCAGCGTCCAAATGGAGCGCTGTGACGATCGGACTGGAAAGAGTTTGATCCAGCTCCCCCTCCTCTGTCTGATCTGCTCGTGGCTCCTCTGGGAGGTCGTCGCTGGGCTGCTGGTGGCAGGGACCAGAGCCTGTTCAAATCAGACCACATTTTAATACACAATCTAAAACCAGATACTGAAAACAATCAACTGCAGACTCACACTAATCAATCATTCCCGTACTGCATGTCAGGCCTGGGTCTCATGTAACAGTTTGGAGTGGTGGGCACATGGCTGGATTAACCCATTAGGAGGCCCTGGGGCCAAAAATTGCTGTTGGGCCCCTATTGACCCCACCTCCTGTGCATTGTGTTTGGACCCTGTCCCCTCCAAGTTCCCACAGTTACAGAGACCCAGAAACCAACCAGTACCCCTGTGCTGGAGTATAACAACATGACCACAAGTTTTCCAGTTTGTCAACTACTTTGTGATGATTTGATTAAACAAATTTAGGAATATGCACCACATGAACTCACAATAAACTCAAATATCTACAGTCTTGAAACTAGACCGTCTACACTACAGGACCACAAGATAAGGTCAGGATGCCGGATCGACCTTAGTTATTCAAATGACCAAAAAACATTTGACAGTGACCCTGGGGCGTTTGGGGCCTCTGGGGATCTGGGGCCCTGGCCGGTTGGTAATCCAGCTTTGAGTCAATTATTCGCTTTCTATCAAGCATCTGGTGGCACTTGTGGCAAGAGGCCTATAATTGCTCCATGAATGAGGAGGCCACATCAACGTTTATGTTGATGTGGCCTCCTCATTCATGGAGCAATTATAGGCGTCTGCAGATGTTCTCTCAACTTGTCCAAAGGTGTTTTCACCACTGCTGCAGGCTGTCGTATCTTTCATTCATTCATTAAACATCTAAATGATTTCTTGGTTGAAGCACGAGCTACCAGGAATACTTATGTTCATATTATAGATGACTCTAAATACTGGTCTAAATCTGTCTTAAACTTTGTCTGTCTCACGTCTGTTTTGACTTAAGACCAAAAAAGGTAGGTTAGGTAGGTTATTTATTGTGTCATGTGTCATATTGTGCCCAACCCACATGGACTTTATAAGACACTGCAACTACTGAAGTGTTTGTCAGACAAGAACACAACGTTTTTATATATAACACAACTGTGCAAACAAAGAACTTTGTCTCCTGTCTTAAGCTCGGCAAATAAAATCTGCCACAAACAAAGGCTCCCTTCCTAAGAGACAACTCAAACATTTTTAATATTCCATCCAGAGGAACTCATGCAGGACATTTTACTACGTGTAGTCCTTAAATCATCATGTAATGAGCAATAAAACATGAAATGGACTTCAAAATAAAGCCTTTTCTCTCCAGGGAGACAATTAAACCTGCCTATTTCTAGAGCGAACGGTAACCTGAATGTAACTATATTGGATCTTGACCAAATCGAAAGTCAAAACCCTGTTTTTTTCCCACCTCACAGTGCTTTTTTACATCCTCCCCAGCACTACAAACAACTGTATAAAGGATTTAAAGGTCCTAAAACTTTGATGCATGGCATGGATGTTGATTTAGTCCAGAGCTCCTGCAGGTAGATCTGCACATCTGCTCTACCTTATAAAACCTCCTTAAGCATTATTTTCAAAATTGGAAAGACATGTGCACTCCTCACTGACTGCTGCTCCTCTTTAATCAGTCCTGACTCTGCCTGAACTCTCTTTGGATCCAGTCTGGACTCAAACTCAAACTTTAGCCTTTGCTAATTTGCTCTGGCCTCCCCTCAAATCCTGCAGCTCCTTCAGACAGACAGTAAAAAGCCGCAGTAATAACTCACCCCTTGGCTGATTGGTTGCTGGTGGTGGTTCAAGGGAGCGCTGGGAGCCGGAGACGGAGTGGGAGGACGAGTGCAGCTCCTCCACCGAGGACTCGGGACTGTCTGACACCGGCGCCAAGGAGATCTGAGTGTCCAGGTCCAGGAAGGGGGAGAAGGAGAGCCTGGTCGGGTCGATGTCCTGGAGCTGGTTGATGATGTCGCTGATGGACTCCTTCATGCTGTCGAGCTCCTTCACATTCTGCCGGTTAGTGGCCTGAAGCCCCGAGGTGCTCATAGTCACACAGCCTGAGAGGAGCAGGAGGAGGTGCAGACAAAAACCAGGCCAGAAACCAGTTAAAACCACCAAACCAAGGGACACACAGGGCAGTAAAACCACCTCCACTCTCCAAGTGTCAGAGACGCCAAATCAGTAAACAACTGTAAAACTCTAAAAAAGTGTTATAGAGTCACTTTCTTTCAAGCATCTGGTGGAAATGTGCTTAAAGGAGCCACATCATCATAAACCCTGACAGAATATTTAAGGTCATTAAAAAAGCTTTGGAAAACTGTTTCAAACCAAAATGAAAAGTTATTCAAATCCTGATTCCTCCCAAAAAACATCATGGAGTAACGGTGAAAGTCTGGTTGAAGTCGGAGAAGAGTTGTGAGTTCTTATATTCTTATAGTCTTCTCTGTTTCTTTTATCTCCTTTAGCCCCCTTTCCTTCTACCTGGAAAGCACTTTCTGTTTTCTTGTCTTGAGTTTACCACTTTTTATTAACAATGATAGCATTTACCCTCCATATTGGTCAGGTATAAACCCTTCAAACCAAAACTTTACTGGGACTTTATGTGGAGTGATGTGAGGATAGAGGCTTTTTTGGGACTAAAGGAAATCAGTGTTATGAGTTTATGTCTGTTGCCGTACAATAGTCATCACTGACAGGAAGTTTATCTTCCTCTGCAAGGTAACGCTGCCTGTGCAGGTTTGAAGTGTTATCATTGAAGTTTTTTGTTTTCCTGAGACCTTTTCTCACAAAACGTAAAATTTATATTCTGATGTAATTTGGACACGAGACAGGACGGCTTAACCCAGACTACAGCTTTACAGTCCAAATAACATACATTTTCTGTATAAAGATTATAAATGACTGGCTTGGACATGGAATCCATACATTTCTAATCCTGTATCCAAAAGATATGGCACACATAAGACTGCAACATTTGATCATGCATCCTCTGTATTTTAGTTTACATGTGACAATTAAAAACATATTCACGATGGGTGTTTTGCAGGCTGATTCCAGTATGTTCAGACTCAGTATACTTAAATTTAACTACTTTTAGGCCGTCAAATATAAAGTATTTGAGAACAAGGGTTAGATATCAATGTCTGTAAAATACTTAGAGTAATTATAAACTAAATATAGTAAACTAATAGTTTGGGGAATATAAAGCTGTTTTGACTTTTTGTTTCATTGATTGATACCACTTTCATATCTTTCCATTAAATATGAAGCTATAACGAACAGCCGGCTAGCTTAGCTTAGCATAAAGACTGGAAACAGGGGGAAACAGCTAGCCTGACTCCAAAGGTTAAAGAAAAACATTTTAAGCTTTGATTTTGTACGGATTAAACTAATTAGATATAATGTGTTGATTAGTGAACTCTGAAGGTGATATCTTTGTACAGAACCAGGCTAGCTGTTTCCCTGTTTCCAGTCTTTATGCTAAGCTAAGCTAACTGTATCCTGGCTCAGATTTAATGGACACACATGAGAGTGGAATCAATCTTCTTCTGTCTTACTGTAGCACGAAAGCTAATAAGCATATTTCCCAAAATGTTTAACTATTTCATTAACAAAATAGTATGTATGTAGTAAGTATGTAGTATTTCACATGAAAATTGTCAAATTAGAAAAAAGTGAGAAAAATAAATACGTTTCTGTAATAGATGTTGTTTTCTCTTGACTCCTTTAATAATCTGGTGATTTATCTTGGGACCCTTTGGTGGGTCCTGAACCCAAAACTAATCACATATAGCAGATAGGATAATCAGAAATAACACAAGGCTGGATTACGTCACTAACAGAGCAAATACAGTTAAAGTTATGTGTGCAAGAAAAATATTATCTTGATTTCTTACAGAGAAAAATACCTTAAATTACATTTAATCAAGAAGACAACTCGGAAACAATCATGTGGTTACCAGAAGTGGAAAGTAACTAAGTACATTCACTCAAATACTTTACTTAAGTACTGCTACTTTACACTTCTGCTGCACTAAATACTGTATTTCTTACTCCACTATATTTGTTTAACAGCTGCAGTTACTTTTCAGAATAAGATATTAAACACAAAAACATGTGATCAGTTTATAAAATATGATTAAACTCCTCCACAGCACATGAAACTTAAAATTAGCTTCAAGTATATGAAAGTAAAACTGATCCAATAATATAACTAACAATATAAGACTGACACATAATGAGTACTTTTACTTTTTATACTTAAAGTACATTTTGTTGCCAAAACTTAACCTACGTACATTTGAGTAAAATTTGAATGCAGGACTATTAAGTTTGTTATAGTGTGGTTTTGCTACTTTTACTTAAGTAAATGAACCTTTTCAGACTTTTTCGGTCACTTCTTACTATGGAAATGCATAAAATAAACGTATTGTACGACGATTTGGACAAAAGACGTCAGAGAAATGGATGTAAAATAACACCAATCACGCGCCTTTCTTGGTCTGCCGCTATTTGAACTGCATGGTGAATTTCAGAGGCTTTCATTAACATCTGCAGAGTGAATTTGGAGCAGTTTCTTCTGGATGTTTTTGGCGCTCATCCAACGGTGGCGCAGAGTCGGCACGCAAAATCTGCTGCGAGGATCTCTCTCCAAACAAATGCGGACTTTACCATGTATAGAGCGCAATTAGGACTCGTCGGGCTTTTCAGCTCGGAGGAGAATAAATCTCGGTGGTTATCAGAGTTGGCGTGCATGTGGAAACGCGCGTAGGGGGACAATGTGCTTCTACTCCCCGCTGAAAAATAACTTTTGTCCCGCTGCTGAGCAACTCTCTCAAACAAATATTTATTACAATTCCTCTTCCACAAAGCAAATACAGTCTGGTCTTGTCTGGTTTAGTAAAGGGGCTGCAGGAAATGCCTAATTTGGTGATAAATAAATCAAATGCGCTCGAGCCCGCATTAAATCTGTGCGTAAAGGACACACAAGTCATTCTGTGTGAGCAGCTCTGAAACCTTATATTTTGAGGCCATTCAGAAGCAATTACAGCAGTCAACAGTTAGACTTCAGAGACAAATGTGAATTAATTTAGCTCCGTGAAACGCCTGTCTAAGCGCTTTATTCAATTAGAAACATGCCTCGTATAGATGGACTTACTTTAGTCGGAGGTTGCAGAGTATTTGGTGAGTTTACTCTTCTCTTCAGTTAAAAAAACCCTCCGTGCTTCTCTGCCTTTCTTCCCTCCCCCTCCGTTTGCTTTTTGTCTTCCAGGATCCTGAACTTCTGAATCAAATTTCAGGACGGACAAAATACTAGGCTTTTCCTCCGCCCACACAGGAGTTTTTTTTCTTCCTGGGTACCATGTCAAACACCATATGGAGCAAATAAAGCCGGAGCAGCAGCAGCAGCAGCAGCAGGAGGAGGAGGAGGAGGAGGAGGCACTTTCTCTCAGTTTACCGTTTTTAACAGTCACATCCATCACAAACACGAGTTTAACCAAACAGGAGAGTAAACATTTACACTAAAAACTAAACCTCACCACCCCTCTAATACTCACACACAGGAGGATGGTGTAAACTACTGTGTAATGACTTTACTGTATTTAAATCTTATTACTATAATATCATTATAAAGATTTACAGAGTTGGTTTTTGTATCTTTATCTACTGTAAAAATACATTAAATGTGGACCCTTTGTTTTCTTTAGCACTGATTTAGTATTATTAATGGGTAGTTCAGTAATTATAAGTAAGGCCTATATGCAGTATATATTGACCAATAATGTGGCTGCAGTGTGCATTGTGATTCTTTTCTATAATACTCCTACAATGATTTTGTGTCTGTGTTGATTATTCATCAACTATTAATCGTATGAGTCATTTATAAAGCATAAATGCAAAACATTTGCTGATTCCAGCTTCTTAAATGTGAAGATTTGCTGCTATTTGTGTTGTGGACAGCAGAAAATGCGATTTGAACAGGTCACTTTAGGCTTACTATTGGTTTTTCTCACTATTTACCAAGATTTTATAGTCTAAATGATTAATTAATTGAAGAAATACTATAGACAAATTAAACTATAATGAAAATAATCTTCTGTTTCAGCCCAGTCTGTTTTTGGTATCACTATAATATTCATATAACATTCCTAAACTGTTAAATATAGTTTTTGCTTTTCTATATTATTCTTCTATAAGATTTTTTTTATTCCTCTGCAAAAATGAAACCTTTGTTTTGGTATTAAGCTGTTGTTAGGAATTCAGTCTGAGATGCCAAAGACAATTTTAGACGTTACAAATCTGACATATCCAAGAGGAAGTTTGTTTAATGTGATATTAGTAATATTTCTATATTAATACACTGTTAAGTGATCCCACCTATTTCACACATCTTTTCCATGTGCTCTTCTGACACTCTGGTGGCTCCTTCCTGCTGCACAGGAAGTGATGAGTTTTATTTTTTCAGCAGCAGGAACAGCATTTTTTATTTTTTAGGAAATAAAAGAACAGCACGTAGCTGAAGAGTTGATGTCCAAAAGATAAAAAAAACATAATACCAGCATCAGAGAGGATGATCTGAATGTATCATTTCATCATTTTACAGTGAGATGTGATTTAATGCTGCCTCACTGATACTCACAGCTTCCTCCTCCTCCTCTGCATCAATCTGAAGCTGCTTTCATAACACAACTGGACTTTAACAACACATATAACACCATCAAAACTACATCACTTTAATCCCAGTACGCCACTTCAAATGTAACACTGCTAAACGAACACTCTTTCACTGCTCATGGGAATGTGATGTGGTCAAATGTTTTCTGGAAGGAAATTCTTAATGATGGTCTGAAAAATCCCTTGTTTGCCAAATTTCAGTTTATACTGGGTATTTATACAAGTGATTTTGCACTAATAGCTAGCTACAGGATGGAAACATGCGACCAAACCAAGTATGAATCAATATATTAAGGATCTATCGACACGTGCTGCTGTGGAAAAACCAACAGACATCACTGAAGGAAAGCAGGGAGTTTTTGAAAAGTGATGATCAATAAAGCCAAAGACTGGGGCGGGGGCGGGGCAAGTGGAATAAGATTATAAGGTGTAGGAGCCCATGTGATCTTCAAGCTTTCGGTACATTGTAATTATTGTAACATCTGTGTAGTCACCTCTGTTTTAATGCTTTTATTTACTTGCCTGTTCATTTGATGATATTCTGTATTTTCTGCCAAGACCGACCATTTTATTACTGTTATGTTTGTTATAATTGAAAAACTAACTATAAAAATATTGTTCGCTCACCTCACATGTTCAGAAATGTACATCTATTATGAAATTAAATATTACTTCACAGAACTGAAACAGATGATACACTATGTGCTGAAAGTACAGCCAATACAACTGACGAAAGTGCTTCATTTTCCCATTTATTATTAGGTTGATTTTATTGCATAAAAAAAGCATATCTAAAATATACAGAGAGGACAGCAATTGATTAGCAATATAATCAATAAATAAAAAAATCATGACTATAAACATGTTTCAAGTTTTGACTTGTAAATATACACACACACTGGGTCGCAGTTTATTGCCCTGTGGAATGAGTCTTGGAGAAACGGGGGGTTTTCAGTGACAAATGACCAGCAGCATGTTTGAAATACCGACAGAGGACGGCGAGCAGGTCCGCCACAAACCGACGGGCTTCAGGTTAACTAGGTCCAACTGGATTCTGCTTTTAGCCAAAGCATAAAGAAAGCAAACACGAGCTGTGAGAGTCACATAAAGTAGTTAAAGTGAGGAGGGTGGGGGGAGGTTGGAGAGTCCTGTTAGTCCTCTGACAGCAGCCGGTGGAAGTGATCCTTCCTCTTCTTCAGCACCTCCCGAAAATCCTCCTGAAAAAACACAACGGGAGATATTCGGCCTGAATGATGAAACCGGGGGAGGAAAGACAGCAGGCAGATGCTGCTGCAGATAACCAGCTGTTTTATTCACAACTGACACTGAAACATCTACTGGCTGCGCTGATCAGGACTGTGGGAATAAAAGTGATGGACAAAAACAATCCGCTTCACACTTCAAACAATAGAACTCTAACGAGTCAGACGCCACAGTTAAACACTACTTAATGGATCAATTCTTTAACACCACGGTAATACCGATTACCGATCTGATACCAGTTGTCTTTCTCCCACATTTTAAATCTGTAGGACTGCACTAACGATTACTTCTTATTATCGATTAATCTGCCGATTATTTTCTCGATTAATCGCCTGGTCTATATATTAGACCTGCAACAATTAGCTGATTAATTTATAATAATCAAAAATGCCAAACATTTGCTGATTCCAGCTTCTCAAATCTGAGTATTTGGTGCTTTTCTTGGTCACACATGATGATAAACTGAATATCTTTGTAATTTTGGACTGTTGGTCGGGCAAAACAAGACATTTATAAACGTCACCTTTGGCTGTGGGAAATTATAACGGATATTTTTTACTATTTTTTGACATTATAGACAATAGCACAACATGATGTCATCAAATGTCTGGTTTATTCTGACCAACGGTCCAAAATATTTAATTTACTATCACATAAGAAAAACATCTTTGCATGAAAAATGACTAGCAATTACTCCTTTAACAAAATAGTTGCTGATTAATTTTCTTTCAATCAGCTAATTGTTCTATCAAATGATCGTTGCAGCTCTAAAAATCTGTAAACCTCACTGCATGAAAATCATTGCAATTATTTCTATGTAACACAAGGCCAGGGAGTTCTGTATTGTCCCTGTATTAAATATGGATCAGTCACATCGTGGCCGATACTGATCCAGTGCATCTGGTCGGTGCATCCCCACACATTTTGCTTGTAATAATTATATAACTTTTCTTAAATCCTCCATTTATAGGATCTGAAATGTTCTAAATTTGGCAGCTCCTAGTGTTCATTGAGGCAGAAGTCTACAATCTGAATTTGTCTTATTTTCTTTAATGAACCTTAAAGATACATTTTAGGAAAAGTAAAGAAATGAGAAATTCTCATCTGTCCATACAGGGTGATTGGGGGACACAGCAGCTACTTTCTGCCACAAAACAAACATGTAATAATAATAGAAGCTCATAATATGATTGACAGACGTACCGCTGCAGACAGTTTCTCCATGGAGGGGATGAGCTTCTGGAGCTCTCTGTCCTCCGACTCCCCGGACCAGCTCTTGATGGGAATCGTGTTCATCAGCTGCAAAAACACCAAACAATTTTAATGAATAAAAACTGTCTTTCGTCCGTTTTCCCTGTGCAGTTGTGAGGTGATAATATCAAGGAATTTCATTTACAAGGTCCCAGCTCTTTTAAGAAATAACTTAACCCTGTTTTAAAAAATCTAACTATATATTTGTGTCCCGTTTTTAAACGTTTACATCTTCAGGAAGAACCAGTGGGCTCAGGGCTGAGAGCCGAAAACAGGTAGGGAAGTCAGAAAGTATTGAGAGACAGACAAACACATTGTTGGTTTTGGTCTTTTCATGGGATTTGCTGATAATAACAAAACTATAGAATATCACCAGCTCTATCCATTAAAAGCAATGAAAATGACACAGTATTAGATTTTAAACTGGCATCTAAATATCACAGCTCCACGGTGCTTACATGGTACGGGTATGTGTGTGGTGCGTTGTCCAGGACGACCGTCTTGGCGAGATCCCTCCCCAGGACGCTGAGATCTTTGATGTAGTGGCCAAGAACGCAGGCACAGTCGTCCTGATACAGACGGTGTCTACAGGAGAAATCATCAACATGTTAAAAACATTTACACCCTTTTCTGTGAACCAAGTGTGTCACTATGTTATGTGTAAGAGGTGTAAAAGTATCTCTCTCTGTCTCAGATGATGCAATTGAACATTTCCGAGCAGCGTCCAGAGGTCAGTGTGTGACGGGACAGCAGCGCTCGCTGGCTGAGTCTGATAAACCTGACAGAGTGCACGTCTCTGCGGTCAAGCAAAGAGTTTATGAAACACGAGTGGAAGCAGATCTTGAGGACGCATACCGAAACAGTTTTCTCTGCGGGTCCAGGATGTTCAGTATCTTCTCGGCGTATTCCTTCTTCGCACACGTGTAAACAAACAGCTGTAACAGAACACAAACAGCAGCTGGGACCAGAACTCAACAGGCATCAGGACACCACGAAAACCACATTTAGTTTCATTTATTTTCATAAACAAAGAAAAATAAGATAGAAGGTGGGAAAGAATTGGTTCAGATGAATTAAATCAAAATAAAGGGGAAGGTATGATAGAAGTATCAGTGTGTAGAGAGGGAGAGTGTATAGACTATGAAAACTGCACCAACAAACGACCAGACAATTTGATTTTATATCAGATTAACACATACCTCATAGATTTTTGCCATGGACTGCAGGAACTCTTTGACATGTGGTCGTAGGATCATGTACACCTGTTGATAATAGAGGAGCAGAGAGGATGAAAGAATATTTAAACAAGTTGATACACATTCTCCATTTTCTCCTCAGTTCCTATTCAATTATTTAAAACTGGTCATTTACTCACTTACACTTTACCTCCGATGCCAGTTCAGATTTCTAAAATGTCTCTTTTCTGTGTCTCTCTGGATAGAAGGCACAGTTCAAGCTGAATGAGTGTACATTAAGAATATTTTATTTCTGCATTATAGGAGCTGAATGAAAGAGACATGAATTATACTGGTGGTTTTGCACAGTTCAGCGCAATGACTACAAATCCTGTGCACATTTTCCACCCTCTGCATACCACACGTTTAAAGATCAATTTCCATCTATTTGAATTGAAATGTGGATCCAGGAACATTATAGAAAATGTTTAAAGGCTGTCCATAATGACATTATGTGAATAATTATTTTTGAAACAAATGTTATCACTTTAGTCTCTGTAATAGAGTGTGGTTTGTTTGTATTGTCTGCTTGTTTGTCTAATTTTGCAGAGACCTTTCAACAGTCGATTATCAATTCTGATATGATCGGATAAACATGAATGTGCCACCAAGGAATTACAGAATAAAATAAATGACAACATGGTGGAGATGACTGCCACGATGTCCCACCAGTGTTATAGTTATGTTATAGTTCTGGCATTTCTCCACATTAAAATTAGATTTCTTCATATCTCCTGCTTCCCGTCATCCCTCACTGAAGACGACAAACACACTGAAGCGATTCTTCCATCATCCTTTCACTCTTATCTCCGTCTGCAGTCATTTGCTCAGTGTGCTTCAGATTCAAAAACAACAACATGCAGTGAGTGGTTACCTTGTACTGGTGGTCCTGGAAAGCTGTGTGGAAGGTGTACTCTGCCTCCTCGATCACGTTCAGAGAGCTGAACATCAGGGTCTCCTCCTGGAAGGACAATGTGACTTTAGTTTATTTAAGTATATACAAATCCAAGATGGCTTTCTCAATATGGGTGCAATAGTGATGGTGCACAGTATCAGCTTTAACTGGCCACATAGAGAAATATGTCCCACCCACCATAGTGAAGTTTTTATCTATTCAATTCCTAGTTACATAAATAGTTGCATATAGACCAGTTAACACAAGTTATCTCACCAAACAAACCAGATATACAACATATTGTTTTTACAGCTGAACTCTGGCACAATCTTAGCCTAAAATAAAAGCTGTGTGAACTCCTGTGTCTCAGTGTGTCAGAGTAATATGTTCCCCATAATAGATCTCTCTGAATTAAGCAACAGCAAATAAAAACATCTGAACCAAAAAGTCAAGATTTAAGACAGATGGGGGAAAACAGAACAACCTCTGTGTTTGAGCCTCGCTCAGGAAAACAATAATGCAGCTATTGTGAGGCAACCGTACTCGTGAGTCGGGACAATCGGGACAGCCACCACCAGCTCATCTCTGGTGATTACACTTCAACACAACTGTGCCTTACTGTACTGTGACAAAATAATCTCAACTTAAAAGCCCACTAACCGTCCTTTTCTGCCTCTGTTCATGCATTTGTTGAATTTGATTGAAATGTGCTGATATCTGTACATATATGGAGCCCAAAGTCCACAGAGGCAGCGCTGTTGTAATGTCCAAGAAAAACATGAACCCTAACTTCTGACAAACTAATGTGGCAGCAACAAATAATATATTTCATCTCTGAGACCAAAATTAATATTCCAAACGCCATTATATCATATATGAAAACACTACGGAGACATCAGAGACAGTAGTAAATTACGTAAGGGCTTGCCGAGATGAGATTTGTTACTTCACTGCCAGTCCACACAAGTCAGCTCCCAAAGCATCCTTGATAAAAAGGGCGGAGGAAGAACACTTCCTGCAAGTACATCACTGCAGTCTTGTTAATCAAGTCTTAATAAGTTAATGTCACTGTAGGCTCTTTATCATTCATACCAGCCACCCAATCGCTGCTTCACACAACTACATTCTACTAACCTGAGGATGCCTCTCACCCTACCAATTTCAATAATGATCCATTCCTTTTTTAAAGAAATTATTCATTACTATTAGTATTTTAGACAATGACTTTGAGTTGAGATTGCTCAAAGTTTAAGTTCCATGCTGGTTATTCATGTATCTGAATTTTTGTGTGAGATCAGGAAGCTCCAGAGGATTAAACTCACCAGGTCGACCACCAGTGTGGCCTCTGGCGTGCTCCTGGTCTTGGGGGGAATATCTTGGAGTTGGGGTCGGGAATGCTGAGACTGTGACGGTATGTTCTTAATGAAGGCAAAGCTGGAAAAGAAAACAGTGCTCTTAGAATAGAAAGAATCACCAACACCCGGAGAGTTATGTACAAAAGGACATAAAACAGGGAAGCAGTGATCAGCTCTGGCACTGTAGAAATCAAAAAGCAACACTCAAGTAAGAAAACTGTCACATTTTTATTTTATTATTTTAGTGCTAGGTCATCCGTTCATCTTGATTTGGCATTGTATAATATGATTTTTGGCTTCTGTGAATTGATTCAGAATCGCCAAAGATAAGAATAGCGATTCTTATGTGAATCTATTTTCCCCAGCCCCAATGTCTGGGATGAAGGAACAGAAGAAGACACTAAGCTGGGACTCCCGCTTCGTTCACATGCTGTATGCAAAGAGTTTTGCAGGATATTAATTTATTCACCCATGTAATTGACATGAATGAACATTGGAAATACATGGAGAGACTGTTGGTCAGATTATTATTGTAAGAGGGTTTTTTAGCTTCTGATTTTGTGCATAAGAGACGATTGAGATAACAGATACATTATAATGGTTTTAGAAGGGCCTTGTTTTGCCGTGTGCTGCAGCCTTTATGTTAATCCAACAACATTCAATTCAGACTTTTGTCGTGTTGAAACTGATACGGAAATGTTACCGGGACCGACCTAGTAAGATTGCCGTTATGACTTTTACGAAAAAGTGACCAGGACGTTTATTCATGAGACGGACATGTTAAACTGCCATCATATTGACGTAAAGGGTTGCATATCTGAAAGGGTGTTAACGCTTACGGATTGAAGACGTCATCATCCTCGTCTCCTGCCAGAAGGTCAATGGAGCCAAAGCCAAACACACCTTGTTCTGGGCTCATCAACACGTTGTTTCCGGTATGTGCACACTTCATATCTGGACAGAAAACAAAACATGTACAAACTGTAAGCAACACGAGTCTGTTCATCTCTGAACAACCAGGGAAACTTAATGCTTAGGCACAGTCATTAGATGCAAATGGGATTTTTCTTAATGAACAATAGGTCTACACTAACAAGTGTAAAGAAAAGAACATGAATCCAGCATAAAGTTTGCCTACATATATGAATTTGTCTTAATGACGGAAAGCTCTGAAGTGCTTTGTTTCCTGTCTATTCTCACTCTTAATGGACGCTTTATTATCTACCTAACACGTCAAAGCATAATATATATAGAAAAAATCCCAGCTCAGTAAACATGCAGTCTATTTTTCTTCAAATGTTGTAGCTGCACCTGACCACAACATGGATGCAGCTGGACAAACCAAAACAGCGAGACTCGCTTACTAAAGTTTCCAGCGTAGTAATAGTAGTAATGACTCACACTGGATCTGAATTATAACAGGACACTGAGTCCTCTACCAATAAAATAAATACCAACTGTCAGCTCACCACATAAAAGCCTGCTGAGCAGTTCAAGAGGCTCGTGGTGTTCTTCCTATTTGATGCACCCAGGGTGGGAATTTACCACAAGCCACCAGGAAGATGCTGGTACATTTATACTGGTTGGTATGTGAGTTTATTCCACCAGGCACTTTCATCATAAGAAAAGATGACTGGACGTCTCCCAAAGAGAACGGTACATTGGTCGGAGTACATTTTTACTGTCCCACAACGCATAATTAAATAAAATATCTGTAAGGGTTGTTGATGACTTTTTGAGGTCTTGCATTCACACAAGTTGAGTCTGTTTACGGCTCTACGACCCCTAAATAGAACTCGCACAGCAGCTGTACTTACTCTCTTTGCTGGGTGTGAGGAAACGCACGATGGGCGAGTATATGTTTCTGGCTGTTGTGTTACAAGGAGACCCCGGGTTGATCTCTGACAGTATGTGCTGATGGCGCATGATGGGCCTGATCGGAGTCTTGAAGGCCAAATCTAGACCACAAGAAGACAATCAGTGAGAAAACACAAAAACAAGCGCATTCATATTCAGGAAAACAAAATGTTAAAATGTATAAAAAGCATCTTTGAGAGTAACTGGAAGCTGCCAAACACACCCGTTTCTCTGTCATTAACAGCGATGGCTCTCTTCCTTGCCCGTCCACGGGGCAGTTGTCTCCTCACCATTGTGGGAATTTCATCATCTGAGTGGTGGGAGTCATGATCCAAGGTCTCTTCACTCTACACAGTAAAAAAGCCAAAAAAGGCTGTTATAAACCAAAAAATTGGATAGCTAAGTTCAGATTCACCAACATGTTTGAATGTCAAATTGTGATGATTCAAAAAGAACACATCTCACTATGACCTTTAAACATCTATAATACCACCATTTTAGACATTATTTACAGTTGTTAGGTTGAGAAAGAAGCAATATAATACCATAATAATCTTTAAAGAAGCAGGGATACTACAGCTACTCACTACCTCAATAAGTGTTCTTAGTTGCATAGACTTTGTCCAACATTGTGCATAAAGCCTGAGCCTTCAACACAGAAAAACACCAACATGCATATCACAAGACTGTGCTATAATTCAAATGCAACACAGATACAAAAAGACAAAAAGCTTAACTACGACAAAGCAGAGTTAAAACGTCTGCAGTAAGGACAAGGTGCACAATGTAACTCATATTGCCAACAAGGCACTGTAATGATAATAACAGTGAATCAATAATGCATAGCAAATCATAATATAATACGTATAATATAATCATAATATTGGTACCTGTGTATTGCAAGATTGTGCATCACTATTTGTTGTGTGTTACCCATGACTATGTCAGTACCAGGCACTGTAATGATAATAACAGTGAATCAATAATGCATAGCAAATCATAATATAATACGTATAATATAATCATAATATTGGTACCTGTGTATTGCAAGATTATGCATCACTATTTGTTGTGTGTTACCCATGACTATGTCAGTACCAAAACTTCTGTTTTGATCCTTGTTTGCATCATGAAGCAACAGAAACTGTGCCTCAGTCGTGTACTATATGATGTGCATCTGATGTATTTTACTTGCCTTTTGCTTTAATTCTGCAACAGTCAAACCAAAGGAAAATGTCTGTCATGTGAGCCATAAACAAAATCACTCAGGAGAGCAAGTATACATTGCTGGAGTCCCGAGTGTAAACAGTCTGCATGCATGTGACCTGATGACCTAATTTTACAGGGACCCTCTCTCACATACAACTGGGCTGTTTAATCCTCTGCTGCTGCATCAATCCTCTGTCAGACACCAGGTAACAGAGCTACATGTCTGAACCTTACAACCCCATACAGGGATGAAACCCTGGCAGATCATCACAAGGGAAGATACTATGGTCTGGTGATGTTTATATGTTGTAAACATTCATTGACTGCAGATGATTTGTAGCCAGGGGAGTATGTTTACAATGTTTGTCTGATGCGGATGAATACGCCTTCAAATCGAAGCTAAAAGGTGAAACTTTAAGTGGGTCACTGTCCAAGTACTTTAGTTACAGTACAATAAAACTCTGTAACTCAATATGGCATTTAAAAAGATATAATAAATGTGTCCATCATAGCCTGGTAACGTGAAATTATAAGAAATGCCTCTAAAGCAACATAATTCAACAGCACCCTATTGATGTACCCAATATCATCCCTTCTCTACATCACGCACCGGTTTCAGGTGCTCATAAACCAAGAATTTATTTAAATAACTCCGGAGAAAACACGAGCGGTTAGTTAGGTAGAGCAGTAGTGAATGGCCACCTATCGTCTAGCTAGCTAAGCGCAGCTAGCAACGCCGTCTACTGTTTTGTTATGAGAACACTAGCTAACCAACGTCCCCGGCCAACTAGCATAGCTAGCATCAGAATACGGAAACGATTGCTTATACTACTGAATCGGGCAACTAACACAATGTTTACTGGTACCACTATTATTAACGAGGCTATTACAAGGTTACTGGCTGAGAAAATAATATTGGCAGAATGTATTACCTTGGTTTGAAGCGGGCTATCGGTCCCCGACAGGCGCGTTCGTCTCGGCATCGCTTTGTTGGAACGTCGGCGGTTGCTCCTCGGCGTCTCCGAGCAAGGTGTAACGGTTTTTTGAGACCTTAGTCTCATTTTTCCTCTTCGTATGGGACTTATTAACGTCTACATACAAACTCATCCACTGTAATGAAGGTAGTCGCTCTGAATCCGATGCTTTGCTGTTCTTTTCTCCCCCACCAGGTTAGTTTCAGTAGCCGAGAGGACGTGTAGCTCCGCCCCGTGTCTTCTCGAATCAGTCTGTGTGTTTAAATCTGCCGGGGTGCGATAGGTTCACCACTGCGGACACTGTTATTGGGCGGTGCTTAAGAAAACTCTAGCGTCAACGTGAGCCGGGAGTCACGTTGCAGAATGAGGTATGTATGAGTGACGATCTAGATCAATACAGAAACCTTGTTTTAAATGCAAATTTCCCTCAAAACCTCTTTTATTTTAAATACAAATAGGTTAACAGGTCAGGGGGGAAAATACCATTTTAAAATACTACATAATTAGTGAACAAAAAAAGAAAACAAAACAAATTTGGTCTCTAAATTTTAACAGAAATAATTTCCAGTAAATATTGTCAATAGAAACAGGTGTGAACCAACAGTGAAGTAGTTAAATGAGTTCCACGTTGGCCATCTACAACAATAAAAAGCTGTCTGTACAGTAATGCCTCAGCAATAATAATACATTAATATCATAATAATATTGCAGTGACAGGGACACTTTGCTCATAATACTTATTTAGATATTACTACTTTTCTTAAGTGAAGGATCTGAATACTTCTTCCACCACTTGCCACTATTAATATTTTTATATATATATATATATATATATATATATATATATATATATATATATATATATATATATGACCCCTGTGATTGGCCATATTGTGATTGGAAGAGGCCATAAAAAGTTTTTTCCTGTAAACATAAATAATTTGTTAAGAGGGTGATGTGGAGCTCTAAGTCCTTAGTCACTTTTTGGTGCCAGCATCAATGTTATGAGTGCATAATTAACATATTTTAATTAAAGACATAGTTAAGCTAACCAATTAAAAGGGAAGAAACATATAATTTAGATTACACTGATTAACAGCTTATTTTAGGATACACAAAAAACATCCAACGCTCTGGTGACATTTAAGAAAGGTGATATTTTATTCATTTCAGATTTAAAATAAAAGTATTCACACAAACACATATTGAGTAAATAGGCAAGAATAGCTCTCCACCCTTCAAAAACAAAGGGAAAAAAAACAGTTGCATTGCCCACCGCCACTTCACTGTTACTGGGAAACATCCCATTCATCAAGAAATTAAATCATTTATAGAAAAAGGAGGAATAAGCACACATGAATAGAACAGACTGAAAAAACGACTGGCAGTACTAACAGTGGTACTAGAAGCAGTACTTGTTGTAGTACTAGTAGTAGTTAGCTGTTGAGCTGGAGGTTCCCTGTTGTTGATTCTCAAATAAACTAAACAGCAGAAGTGTTACGAGCCTGTAACACAGAGAGAAACACAGAGACAGAGAAAGCCATCCCAGTGTCCAAAATGAACCTCTCAGTTCACCTACCAGGGTAACAAATATATCTTTTCATTTTTTCTCCAGCCAAGATAATGATATAAACACATCACAATACTTGGTCTCTATACAATCCCACGTGTGTCATGAGATTATAACTAATCTTAAGTACTGTACTGGTATGTTAAAGTTCATTTCGGACCCTGGTGCCCGCCCTCACGCCCTCTTTGTGTACCCACCAAACTGTAACTTGCGCCCTCGTTGGGTTAAATGCATCAAACTGGAGGTAGAGGTAGATTTTCCTGAGAAGTTGTAAAAGACAAGAGCCTTGTTTCAGTTCTGAAGTTAACTTGAAGACACGTGAAGCCCCCACACACATCACATGCTTCCCTAAAATAATCACATTATTATCAGCATCATCATTATCGCTATATTAACAAATCTGCTCTAAATGTAATCTCTGTGTGCCGGGGTTGCTACAGCAAATCCAGAAAAATAAAAGCAAAGAAAGAGCAAAAAAACAAACAATATAAACACGATATAATTCACAGCCCTACAAAGCCATATTTCAGAAATATTCTATTTAATGAATCTTAGTAATACAGGTTAATTCATACAATTGTCACAGCAGAAGGCATCTTGTTATTTCTAATTCATCGTAATTCTTGTCCACAGTCCACCTGATGGAGGTAAAGTCAGTGGTGACGTCCAGTCAAAGGCCCTGAACCCACATGCACGTAAATGTTGCAGCATAATTTCCATGTCGGCAACATGTGGGAACAGGAGTCAGAGTCAATTCTCCATGCAAGACGCTCAGCACCTAGTAAGATTTCAAGAGGTTCTTAAGCTACGGCTCTGGTGGGAGTAAAAGCAGCAATATTTCAAGGTAGAACACCTGAAAGTTATATCTTTTGTTACATTATGAGATTTTGACATAGAGTGAGCGAGCCAACCACAAGAGACGCAGAGGGTTTGTGCTGATTGGAAGCTGCGGCATCCCAGATTTGGGAGTCAGCCCCTTTAAAAGCACCACATTTACAACCTATATTTGTCGGGAAATCAAACTCCGAGACAAACAAAATGCGATGAAAATGAATCCAGATAGGTCATTGTTCCGATCTGTACGACAGCACATGAATGCATCACGCAAACAGACTTGTGAAATCAATCCAAGCTTTTAACTGCACACGACAATAACGTAATTTTAACAAACAAATAAAGAACTGCAGATGCAGAGTCTTGTGCAAGCATTGTCTAATCTAAAACCACTTGCATGTTCTACGAGTGAAAGCGGCTGCAGACACACAGACACACAGATGCAGCTGATAGCATTCAGAAAACTCTTTAGAAACTCTTTTCAAAACTCAGAACAACCTCTGGTTTCACACAAGGTGCCACAGAGTTAAGACTGATACTGTTTTCACAACTACATTGTTCCAATGTTTCTATAAATTTCAGACATCGGACATGGTGGAACCTGCCTGACCACAGCTACAGAGAAACTGTCAGGACAGGGCGTTAATAAGTAAATTAATTATTTAAGTGAATACCTTGATGAGATACTGACTCTAACAGAGTTTGAGTCTGGAACATTTTAATTTTTCATGATTATCTAAATGCTGTTTCAAAGGCTTTGTCACCTCAACAAGGATAAAACTCTGGAAACACTGGAAGGAAATTAAGATATTAACACTGAAAATGTGTCTTTTTTTGCAGTAAATGGTCACACTGAAGGACATTAAATTTTTGCAGGCTTGCACACCCTTTTGTGTTTCCATTCAGGAAAACTAAACTGATTATGCGTCATAACAAAACCTTCCACTGAGGGGAGCTCTTAGTAAAGAGGTTGAAGCTTGGGCTGAATCCTCCTCAGCTACACTGACACCTCTGGTTCCCCTTGCATAACTGAAATTGATTAAAGGTGAGAGTCACATTTTTAAGCCGATATCTGATTGTCCGTGGTCATTACAATCTCTTTAAGTCAGAGTGAAGTCTTTATGAACCATAATCAACAACATTTTGATGAGGTTTTCCTGCTTGAACGCAGCCGTCAATAGGCTTCTCTGTTGTGGCTGAAGCAAAGAAATCTGCCAAAAGCTTTAGTTCTTGAGGTAGAAACGGAGCTTGATTGTGGTTGAAGGGATGTCAGAGTGTTTGGAGGTATACAGTGTTTACATAACGTTGCCTGATTGTCGCTACCACGCAATTAAAAAGATGCCAACCTTCCCTGAAGATGCTGAAACATACTGAGAGAGAGAGAGAGAGAGAGAGAGAGAGCGAGAGCGAGCTGCAGTACCTCCACTGTTCAAATGCAAATATCTCACAGAGCCTGTCGATAGATATACGATAAACATGGATCCACTGAAGGGGGCAGGTGCTTGAATGTTGCCCCAGGGGTGAAAAGGTCACAGGGTCAAATCTAAAAAAAAATGCAATGTTGATCCTTTAGATCAGTATTGATTGAATTTCGCTATCTCCAGCAGCCCTCCCCCCAAACCAATGCTGTCAGCCGCAGCATGTCTCTATTTGATTGTCAGCCATTACCAGCAACTGTGACATCTGCTATTCATGCCGAGAGAGAGAGAGAGAGAGAGACGTGGAGGGAAATGCTGGGCTTTCTGCGTGTCACCAAATGGACTGAGTGAGCAAAAACATCCTTTTCCATAGTGATATATGAAACAGTAGCATCTGCTTACACAGAGGAATCAAGGTGAAAGACAACGCTAAAATTAGTTTAAATTAGTTTGTTTCTCTTTTTCCCCACCCTTTTTGTCATAGTTATGGCCAAGTTATAAACCTATAGGTTAGCATGTATACACCACCATTACTCTAGAGACCATGCTGCCCTATAAAGGCCAAATGCAGTATGTATATACTGAGTTAAGACCAGAAACTGACTTTTTGACATCTTTCCTTACCATGATGATACCATCAAATGTATATTTTTTTGGGGAAAAACAGCATGGAAAATTCATAAGAACTATAAAACAGAGGTACAAAACAAACTGCAGCGACTGCACTCCAGCTAGTCGAGGATAGCTGGTGAGATAGCCTTAGCTAAAGCTAATTTACCCAATTTCCCACTTTCCTGGAATTGAAAAACCTATTTTGATGCTCCACAATCTTAGTAACTGAGCTCATTATACCATATAAATAAGACAATAGCTGAATCTTTAATCATAATGGGAAAAACATTAGGAACACCAGATAAACTAGTCCTGCTGAATGCTAACTAGCCTAGCTAGCAGAGTAGCAGTAACTGCTGTTTCCTGAAAAAGTGACACTGATGCGAAGCAAATTAAACCAAGCGCCGTGCTGTCAGCATGTTTCAGAAATGCAGGTGCACTCAGCAAATTCAAACTGTGCCACCTTTAGGTGAGGAAAGTTGCAGTTTTTACACTTGTGCCACCTGCAAGCAACAGCTGTTACAACTGCAGTTTTTCCTTCTTATAGCTGCTGTTTGTGAGTGTTTGAGGTTTTGCATTTTAGTATTTTAAACTGGCCAAAAAAGCGTTGTTAGCACACCTGACAAAGTTCTGTATTTGGCATTTGAACTATAAACTTGGGAGCTATTGAAATAACTAACATATCTGTTGAGACTGAAAACTGATCTCACCACAAGGTCCGCTCAGTATCTGTTGATTGTATCACACGATTGTGTTTATTGGTAGAATAGTGACTCTTTCTCCAAATAATTAACATTTAAGCTCACTTTTCTGAGAGTCAAGTGCTATTTCTGTTTGAGTATTTAATAACCACTGAAGGTTAGTGTGACACAATGATTCTCCATTATTTGTTTATAGTGTGACTGCCCCAGTGCCCTTTGCCTTGGTCCCTATGTAGTGTGTGTGTGTGTGTGTGTGTGTGTGTGTGTGTGTTGCAGGTCCTTGGCTGGGTGAAGCTGAGGTGCCATTGCAGTAACTGGGAACATCTGGTCAGTGTTCCTATGTTATTTAAGCCTGCCTGCCCAGACGCCAGTGTGCTGATCCCTTCACCTCTAACCAAGCTTTGTTTGCTTTTCCGTGTTGTTGTTTTTTTGTTTTACACTGACAAAACGCGCCTCATGTCAGCCATTACATTCATACACTTTCATACATCTCTTCTACTGACTTTTGCACCTCATTGCAGTTCTTATTATTACCTACTAAGTTGAGTTCATTATTGCTAAGTTAAACGTGCGTCTCCCTTCTTTGTTGTGGCCTGCGAGCCGGTCATAGCAAGTTATTTTAGCTGTGTAACATGTAAAACCTCAAACACACACAAAGACAACAGCAACTATGAAGACAAAACTGTAGCAGTAGCACCCACTTCCTGTAGGTGATGACATCAAAATGACGTCAAAACTGCCGCTGCTGTTACTTTTCTTGCCTATAGGTGGCGCAGGTTGACATGCATTGAATTGGTCTGATAATAACGCAGCAGCGCCTTGTTGTGGTGAAGCCTGCTAAACGTGAATAAGTGGGTTTGTGAGTGAGTTTCAAACTGGTTCCATTCGGTGCTTCACATCTAAACAAATACATTATAATTTGTATTTCAAGTTCTATTAATATTTTGACCAGATTTCCTCTTTTTGTCACTGTGTAAAAACTGTGTTTTTCTGCTTCACTGAGATGCAACTCAACCAATGAGATCCTGTCTCTGCTTGCAGAGCAGTTCTGCCTCCACTTTTATTTTCTAGGAAGTAATAAAACAAGTGAGGCTGGACAGTTCACTCCTTTGTGTCAGGAGGTACTCTCACTATTTTACTGAACTTTCAGAACAGCATTTAATGATTGTATGTGTCTTTGAATGAGAGTAGTTGGCTGGCTGAGTATAAAGAGTACTTTTCAAAACTGACCAGTGTTTGTGTAGCAGCTGGTGGTGATTTCCCTCCGAGAAGCGAGTCCAGAATCAAAGCCACGACAGCCATCTGGTGATATTTGACTGGAACAGTAAAAACTGATTAGACGGAGGTACTGCTCACTCTCTGGTCTTCTCATGCTGTGTTAAGGCCTCAGAACAGAACCCACATACAAAGCCTGATTTACTTCCTAACGTCAGTAGGAATGAGGCTGCTTTGCGTAGGGGTGGGGTGGGGTGGGGGGTGGGGTGGGGGGTGGGGAGTGTTGAGTAACAATCTTTAACAGCAAACAGTCCAGAGAGTTAACACAGGTTAAAGTTAAAAAAGCTGAATGATTGATCTACTTCAAAATGCAGAGACACAGCTACTTATGAATGATATGCTTTCTCCACTGTGGCTGGTTTAACTTTTTATAAATCTAACGGCACACAAGCGAGCGCTCAGCCGCAGCTACGATTACTTCTGAGCCCACATTGTCAAAAGCCCCAATTAAGCAACATGGCAAGCTAGTCTTAAGGAGACCCGGTCCTTGTCACAGCACAGGATAAGAAGCACTTGGATCAGAGGAAGCACAGTCATGCAAAACACAAAGCGGAAACAAAAAATAAAAGCATCTGTAATCTATAATACAAAAAACAAAACAAAACAAAACGTCAGGTATGAGCTGAAATAACTGTCAGGATAAGTTTCTTCTGAAGCTCAGATAGCATCTCCTGACACCTGATTGTCCACGTGACGTCTCCACAATGACAAGGATTTAGTGGACACACGACTCCCGTCAATTTAAGACAGGAAATCACAGTTTTCCTGCTCCACTCCTGATCGCTGAAGGGCTTTATCTACAAATACGGGCATGCATCTGACCTTAAGACAACCACACCACTAGAAGGCCAAGTTAGGAGAAAAAAAAATAGATCTTTCTGCAGAGAAAGATGTTGAAAAGCACTGCTCTGTGGAGATATGGTACAAAGCGTTGAGCAGACGGACACCTGAGAACAATCGAAAACGTGTATTCACAACAGGAACAGTCGGTGTGGATGCCGCTGAGGCTCAGAAAGACGAGCCTGTTGAGGTGCAGCGAGGAGGGAAAAAAACCCTCAAGAAAGGCTTTAGGTCATTTTCCCACCTGCACAGCTGACCTTACTCATACGAACAGCCATTTTGAACGCTAAGCTTGACAAAGTACCTGCAAGATTGGCATAGATATACTCTGAACTGGCCTTATGTTGACAAACAGGTGAGGATTTTGGATAAATACAAGCCAGCTGTCTCAGGAAGAACCACAGCAGCTGCTTGAATTCAGCAGGGACGTCAGCTACGTAGCATTCTAGCTAATTAGCTATTACCTAGACTCTGGTAGCGATCAATAATGGACCAAATGTGTTAAAAAGTGATCCAATGCCCCTGCAGATTCTTGAGATCCACAGATGTAAAACAAATTTGTGTTTCACTGGAGAATCTGCGGCATCGACATCATGTGTATCTGGGTACACAATAGGAGCGCAGACCTACACTGGACTCTTCCACACAGAGATCCTACATGGCTGCCGTGTGAGTAAGGTTATAAGTTTTTACACAAAATGAGGTCACAACGGTACATTGTTATATGCCCTGAAGAAACAACATATACCTTTAAAGCTTTTCTGATTAAAAATAGAGGATATTCATATTTTCTTTTTTTTTATAGAATTCTAAATATATAGATTTTTTTCCTGCAGTGAGAGGATTGTTAAAGATTTAAATGATAAAACACAATAAAGAGAATAACAATAATGATAATAATGACAATGAAAAGATAAAATAAAATTAAAAATTCTCTCACCTAGAGGATAAAACATCGCTGTTGATCAGTAGCTGTGTTTGTGTGTGTAAACAGTGCATTACCCTTCCTAGTTATTACCTTCTCTTTTGTTCTCCGATAATCTGTACATTTATGCAGAAATAAATAATTCACAGGTTGTGCATACATATTTGTTTAGCATATACTGGCTCTCAGTTGGGATATTTTTTTTTTTTGATTTCCGAAATCATGTTGGCTATGAAGAACAAAAGAGCTGAGTTTGTGAGAGAAAACCTGAGATAGTGTACTTCAAGTGATCTGAGTTTCAGTTTGTGTCTTTCTGTACAGTTTATGGTTCTTCTCTTTTTGGCATAGATTATGTAAAAAATGAGGTTGATTTTTGGCTTTACTTAGCGTGGTAATTAAAAAAACAAAAAAGGGGGAAAGGCTGGGGGTTTGTTAAGACAATGAGTTGCTGGAGGTTGAGGTTGAGGTAGGTGTGTTCTGCTGCTGCTGTGGAGCGGCCCGACTGCTGACCGTCTTGCTGGAGACGGACGATCCGGACGCGCCGGACAAGGCCGACCCTGCTGCTGCCTGAGCAAAAAGAACGCCTACACAGAAAAAGATACAAGACACCCAAAAATTAAGGTTAGAATACAAAGTATGTCTGTTTGATTTCATTTTATTTTAAAATAAAACTTAAAGGAATAGTTAAACATTTTGGGAAATACACTCATTTGCTTTCTTTCCGAGTGTTAGATGACTTTAGAGAGAGCAAGGCTAGCTGTTTCCCCCGGTTTTCAGTCTTTGTGCTAAGCTAAGCTAATAAATAGCTCCATACTTAACACACAGACATGAGAGTGTGGATCTTCTCATCCTACTCTCATAAAGACATGAAACGTGAAATAATGGTAAAAATAATGACGAACAACTCAATGAGATTATATATTTAAATAAAGTATGTATTAACTGAGAAGAGAGGAAGTGATCAGGTGGACTTCCTGTGCCACATGACAGCAATACTCACCAGTGTACACCACTCCATTGAGCTCCACTGACATGCTGATGCTGCTTGTGCCGTTGGTGGTGAGGTTCAGGGCCGAGTCCTGCCTACTGTCTGTAAGGAAGACAACCACAAAGTAGAGCTGTGTTAACAAAACCAAATCACTTTCACTCATTCAGTATAAAAACTGCAAGACGTCTTTTGTAACAGCAGCTCAAAGCTGACTTGCCCCTTAACTTTCTATAAACCAAAAGAGCAAAAAGAAACTAAAGCAACGCAAGAACACAACACTCTCTCACAGCACAAACAACTCCCAACATTTCTCTGAAGTCACCTGTATTATCAATACTGAGAAACAGTTTGCATGTTCTATCAGATAGACAGTAACCAACTATGCTATATGATCAAAGTGCCTGCTAGCAGAAGGGATTCCCCTGCACATACAAACACACATGTACAGAGTGCATTCATGCTGCTTCTATAAGCTAAACTGTGTCAACATATAGGCCCACTGTGGGTTACTTCCTCACTGTTGAGTGCTGTGGTTTGTGGTAGGATGACAAGAATGTCTTGAGATACTAACTGCCAGGAAGGGTGAGAATGTGTAAAATCCAGCTCATGTAAATTATGGGGTATAGCAACGAAATGTAAAATCCACAATGATGCCCACAGCAGATGTGATGTAGTAATAATGTGTCTCTTTTTTCAGCTGATAAAGGATCTTGAAAAACTCAAGTTTCAAGCACAGAAATTGAGCAGATTTTGGGAACATTTTGTGGTCTGATCTAGCATTTTGAAAAGCAGGCAGCATTTCTCTGGAAGAACACACTTTGTGTTGATTGATTATTGTGATTCTGAATACATGAGTATGGATTTTCAACTTCCTCAAGGCAGCACCCTGAAGCCTCTTGTATTATCTATGTACATGTTACCTTTAGGCAATGTCATTCATCACCTGGGGTTATAATTTCATTTTTATGTGGATGATATGCATATATTGATGTCTGTTGACCCAAATGACCCTGCTCCTATCTGCTGCAACCTGTCACTCTGACGGAAATAGATGGCAGAGTATTGACTTTCTTAAATTTAACAGAGATAAAAACATTAATAGTAATTGTCAGACCAAAGATGAGATCTACTTTTATCAAAACGGGGCAGTTTGGTTTCCCCAATAGTCATAGATCATACATTTGGAAATTACTGTTTAATTTCACATCAATGTGGTGACAAAATCAGCCTTCTTCCATTTTAGAAACCTCGTTAAAGTAAAACCTTTTGAGACTAAGCAGATGTTAGAAAGCTGGTTCACACTTTTATCTTATGTTGATTAGATAGTGGAAGAATTTCCCACAGGGGAGCACAGACGACTTCATCTGATGAGAAAACATAAAAATCATGTCTGACTGGTTGTTTTGTTCTCCTCATGTCAGCTGAATATATCACAAACTCCACTGTGTGCTCAGTACCTTGGTTATTGATGCGGATGTTCATGGGTATCTGAGCGGTCATGGCCAGCAGGTTGTGTTGCAGCGCTCTCTGCAGCAGTCGGTGGTGTTCCTCTGCTGGCAGCGCCATCTTCTTCTCTGGTGGCTCGCCGGCCTCCAGTTTGTCCCTCAGCTGCTCCAGAGCCGCCACCTGAGCCGCCATCGCTGCCTGAGCCGCCGCTGCCTGCACAGCAGCCACCGAGTGACCCGCCAAGGCCCCCGCTGGCAAATGAGCCATGCCGATCCCCGGCAGCGGAAGGCCTCCTTCCTCTTCTGGCCAGACAAACACCACAGAGATGGAGAGAAGGGGGGAAGCTAAGTCAAGCAAACTCAAATACATCTGAATATGATGTGTTCTCCAGGCAAGATATAGGTTACGTTCCCCCTTGACACTGACAGCAAATCAGATTTTACATTCCTATTAAATGGAAAAGATGAAGATTTGAGCTTCCTACTCAAAAATACTATTCACCACATCTGCTTGGTAGTAAATATACTGCTTAGAAACTCAACGTTTGGTGCTGGACCCTCATTTTAACCAACGCCCTGACGTCTGATTTGACCAAGGAACTATCTACAGTCATATGAAGGATTGATATGTTCATTTCAAAATAATACAGGCACATTTTAATGATTTTTAACACATTTTTTATCACAATTTTCAATTACAATGTCAAGTCAAACCCATCTACTTATTGTGTCATTTTGGATTGAGATTACAATTTTTGGAAGACAATAAAATCAGGAGTTCATGACATTCCTACATTCATGTGTGCTGAGTGACGTATAAAAAAGTTAATCCCATGTGATTTGAGTGCAGCATAATACACAAATCCCACCTTTCTTGATCTTCTGGATGGGGGTCGGCGAGGCCCCGTTGGTGCCCACTGTCAGGCCCACACTGGAGGTGGGGATCTTCGGCGAGGAGAGCATGGTGGGCGTCCCGTTGGGCGAGTAGGTGAAGAGGGAGCTGCCAAAGCTCTGTCGTCGGCCCTCCCGCCGATTACTGTCGATGGCTGCCTGGAGCTCATTGGGGTTGCTCAGACCCCTCTTATCACATTCATATGGGTACAGGTACTTCATGTATCTGGAAGGAACACATTTATGTTTCACTAGGGAGGTCCTGATTTGAGTGTATTTGAGACATTTAAGTTTAGTCTGCTGCTGAAAAGGTCAATTAGTTTCTAAAACTAAAATACATACAGAGCTTTGAAAAAAGAACATTTTGGGTGGGCTGAACCACTCGTCAACTTGAAGGGGTATTACACAAATATTACACATCAAGATCAGTTTTCTCATCATGACGAGTACAAGTCAGCATGTGAAAACAGTTCTATAATGTCTTCTGTGGCTCTTGGGCGCTTTGTCAGCTTAAAGACGACTAATTTATAACAGAAATCCTCTGTAAAAAACTTCGACACACATGGACATTAACCAGGCAGGGAGGGTCTAACAAATGCTGATGCTGACAGATGCTGTCAAGATGCATTGTGACTAAAAGTCAGGATATGACCATTTGTTTATTAATTTCTTTCTCACAAGTCCCCAAACTTTATGAGAGTACAATACTAAATCACTGGAGTACCCCTTTAAACACCAGGTGAGTGTTCGCAGCAGATCACTGGCTACGGTGAAACATCCCAGCTCTTAAATCATACAACATATCGAGTGATGGACAATAACTTGAAGTGATAGAAGGAGATATTAAATAATGGCACAAGAATCTTGAAAATGCCTCATTCTTGTAAGAAGGGATCTGTGGTGAAGCTAATTAGTAGCGAGAACGTGCTGCCATCTGAACCAACCACAGGAAATGACTTCAAACACAGGGGTTAATTGGTCAAACGAAAAGGTTGTTGACGTCTGATAGCCAGCAGCTACCTAAAGTTAAATAAACTCAAATCAGTTGCGTTACTGATCTCTATTCTGGCAACATAACAGTAACCAAAACTGTCCAATAAATTAGCAACTTGTAAGTTTTGTTTACATGCCCGTGTGGTTTGAAGCCAACAGTGTGAATCCAAAACAAACCAAACACAAAAATGTAACTGAGTAACCTTTCAGCTACAATTTAAACCAAAGAAAAACAGATGGAGGTGTGATCATACCTGTATGTCTGCATGTGTGTGTGTGTGTGTGTGTGTGTACTCACTGTGTGCGGAGGGTGAAGGCTGCACTGGTGATTGAGGTAGGCAGGTTGAGTCCCTTGGTGATCTCCCTCCACAGTTTCTTGTTGATGACCTCCACCAGGCCGCCCTTCTCTGTCACCAGCCTGTAGAGCATGTACAGATCCAGGACCTGCTTGGCCATGATGGGAATACGATTCACCGGGGTTCCTGAAATAACACGCACACACGGAGGGAAAAGGTCAACAAAGTGAAAAAAAAAACACTGTCATGGCAGGGAACTTCCTGCACTGGTTCCTGCTGGGAATTTTTGGGGTTTGACGCATGTTTGAAAAGAGCTCACTACAGTGTCTTCTATCCCTGAAATTTAGAAGTTGCTTTAACCATTTTACCAGTTTTAAGCTGATTAGGACTCAGAATGATAGTGATGAGCTTTATTCATCATTATTTGAAACAATGCATGTTTGACATTTGCTTCACCCGAGACAGGAAATTATCTTTGTCCTCCAACGGACAATTATCCCGGGGGATATCTGGATCTTCTCCTCTCTAACTTTGAGAACACACACGCAGCATGGAGCAGACCAGTGTGAGCTTCAATGCAAGTCCATCAAATTTATCCTCGAAATTTATATCAAGATACCTGAAAATGTTTTGGGGAATAAAGCGTGGTGTGCTGGAGAAGAGTTGTTTGACATCATTTAATTTTGATGGATCTTTTGATTTTACCAGACAAAACTACTATAATTTAAACATTCAGAGTGTTTAAATGTGTCCCACAAAATATACAAAACAGGATTTGTCTGGCTGACGTTACTCAACCTGACCAGGCTGTTTTCCTGTATTCAAACTAGAGATGACGTGAGTGTATGTTAATGATAAACCAAGTATAAGACAAAATTCTTTGGTACAAGACCTAATCAATACCTACAATTTTGTATTAATCTATGACAAATGTCCTGTTCCCAGCAGGGAAAAATCAAAGCCTTCATTAATCTTTTTTTATCAAATTATATTAATTTAAACACTGAGTGAAGCCAAACACAATTTTCAGGCCCATGTTTGACATAAAATATGATCAATCCTCGATTTCCATATTAAGGAGTGACGCCTCAGTTATCAGTGAGACCTGCAGATGGCGCTATCAGATTCTCAGAGCGGACTTGGCAGATCCGCCCATTGCCGGTGGGTCTGACGCTGTAAACATTTAGTACTGTTTTTTCAGTAGTGAGCACATGTCTGTTGTCTCTCACGTCAGTCGTTGGCCCGCTGATCTGATTAAATCAGCCATAAGTCAGCTTGTCAAATTAACAAGGCTGCTTGGTATTTACGACAGAGGAAACATCTTAAATGAGCCGTTGGGCATTTGTGCACCCAATACATGCAAGTACAATGTTGCACAATTCACACTTTCCCAAGTATGAGAATGAGGTGTCTGGATGAGGAGAAATAGGAATTTCATTGGCTCAGTTTAAAGTTTTGATGTTGTGTGTGTCACCAAGAAGATCCTGCATGGTGGCTGAGTCAGTGTTTGTGTGTGTGTGTGCGTGTAGTGATATAAGTGTGGGCAGGGCCGTGTGGACAAGCAGCAGGATGGAAATGTAAACCAATCCATTCCCAGGCATTGATACGATGTGTTCCTTCTAGTTATAGCCTGAGAATGACGAGGGGCTGCGCAGCCATAAAGCAATCATCTCTGAAATGAATAAAGACCACACCCATGTGAGTGAAAGATGAGTAGACGGTGCTGTGTCATATGTCAGAGAGAAACTGGGGGGGGGGATCATCCCTCTCTATATCCAACTATTAAGAGTGTCTGTATGATGCTGGCTGGAGATAAAGCGAGGGGATATAATAGAGCAAGATAAGAAACTGAATGGATGTAGGTGTATTTTAATGCGTGACAGCAAATGTGATGTGCTGATGCAGACTTACAGACACGCACGCGCACAGTTACATAACACTCAGTTACATACCTCTTTTTTGCATGAAGCTGAATAGGTCATCCAAAAACTCTTTCCTCTTTGGGTCTCTGTCCAGTTCATACAGCTGTGGAGAGGAAGAGGAGAGAGAGACAGATGAAGCAACAAGTTCTGATTTTATATCTGACAACAACAAATGTTTGAGATGTAAGAATACCAAAAACCAGGACGTTCTGCTGCCACAAAAAGCAATCTGAAAGCGCAATGTTGCATCGAACGGCTGACGGAAAATGTTCTCAATACTGTGACTGACCACTGTTACTATGACAACCTGTGCCATAACGTGTGACAGGAAGATGACCACACTGTGTAAACAAGAAAATAAAACGGACATTCATCCTTAAAGATCTGTCATGAGAACCCAATTAGTTGCCTTCTGATCATAAGAGGAGGCTTGATGAGAACCTGATGTGGGTCCAGCTGCTGGCGGGGCCCCGGGCTCTGGAAAGATCGGTGAAAGTTAGCAGTAAAAGTGGGGCGCCCACTCGGGGGAGTACAGTGAGGCCATTGAGCCTGTGGTTGTTTTCCCAACCTAGTTTGCCAATGTGATAGTGAAATATCTTGTTGGAGGTCACAAACTTGATGCTAAGATGTACCCTCTCATAGGTGAGTGAGCAGTGGTACAGCTTCAGTATCTAACTCGAGGACACACAATCTAGGGTGAGCATAAAAGTATTGACAACTACATATCACACAGTATCTATGTGAGGTCATGGAGTTTCATAATCTGTTATTGAAAATGGCAGGTTGTGAAACACAGTGTACCACTGAGCAAACAAAGGCAGCGTATTGTTACTACACAGACACAACAGCCCACAGCTAGCAGGCCAAACCACAACTAACCCTCACGTTGTAGTGTGGAGCATTTCATATCACAGGAAAGCATCAACAGGCCGTAGCCGTTACTAGAGCTGAAGCTTTCATTCATTGTTAGATGGAAACTAATCTGCAACTGTTCTCAGAATTGATTAATGCCAAACACTCTCTGGTGCTGGTCGAACAAAACAAGCAACTTGATGACGTCACCTTGGGCTTTAAGATATTGAAATACTATTTTTCACTCTTTTCTGATATGTTATAGACCTTAATGAGAATCCTATGTACAAATGACCAACACTGAAAAACTGTTAATATGTGCAGCTCAGCATACAAAAAAGACATTTTGACAAAATTCTTTTTATATTAGGGCTGCAACTAACAACAATTTCTTTATCGGTTAGTCTGCTGATTATTTCCTCTTAGTCTATAAAATGTCTAAGAAAATGTCCATTATTTCTCAGAGCCCAAGATGATATCTTCAACCGACCAACGGTCAAAAACCCAAAGATATTCAGTTTACAATCATATAAAAACAGAGAAAAGCAGTAAATCCTCACACAGGAGAATCTGCTCAAAAAATGACTAAAACGAATTGACTCATTGTTGCAGCTCTATTCTTTATTTAGGAATTTTCAATATAATCCTGTAACATGTATTGGCTGCATCAGATAAAAATCACCACTGAACGAGCCTGCGTGTGCTACATTGACATTTGATTAGACAATTCACTCTGATTTACCTCTAAGCTACTCTGCCACCACATCAATAAGTGAAGGTGAAGAAAACACCAAACTGCAGTCGGTTACTAAAAGACTTCAGCGTTTGCTTCGAGCACCCGGCCAGAGCAAATGAAAATGAAAGGCTCGTCCAGCTGAAGTCTGGTATGATGGTGTCAGTAGTGGCCTCTAACCACTAACAGACTGTCTCTCATTGTGGCATTCGGCCCTCATTAGTGACACCAAGCTGCTATAAGATCTTATTATGTAGAGGGTTGGGGGAACAGAGGGGTGGGGGCTGTTTGACTGAAGAGGGTTGAGGTGGATGGGGCGGTGGGGGATGCCGGCTAATGTACAGGCCTGCTGGAGGCAAGGGGGGGTTTTAATTACAGGATGCATGCATTTCGTGAAGTGCCGCACCATAAATCTTGGAAATTACCCCCCACCCCCAACTCCCATCCCCCCATGTCGCTTTATTTGCTCTCTATCCCCCCCCCCCTCTCTGTCCTAATCACACAAACAAATATTTCCCTAGTGGCGTGGTGGGAGCGCTGTCACATGGATGCAAGGGGGCTAACGCTCAGATCCCAGTCCCTCCAGATGTGGTAACATGGCTGCACACTGCAGCGCACAAATACATTTTGAATGTACGTATTCTAGTGAGCAGAACATATGAAAAAAGGTTTAAATTCTGGACAAACAAAACGCAGATGCCCCTCTTTTTCTAGTATGACACCAGCAATCAGTGTAAGCAACACCACACAACACTAAATGAACTATTAGAGCTGAGATTGTCATGTGATGATTGTTCATTCACAGCAATTTAAAGGCATGCAACTGCAGCGTTGAACGGTAGTGTGTTGATTAGTTTCACTGTTTCCCTGCCAACTGAAGGAGCTGGAAGTCTACAGTGAAGTGTGAACTGTGTTAACACGCTCACAGTATCCTTCTTACTAATGCATATCCAGTTTCAAGTCTCATTCACTATTCGCTGTTAACACGGACATGGACACGACATCTTGCTTTGTATCTATACTATAATCTGAATTCTTGCAGCTGTTACCTTCTGTTTGTGTGTGGCGCCATGTTTCTAACATTTCATTTTACTTAAAAACTGGAATAAATGGCAGTATTCGAGATACAGAGATCCCTGGTGAGGCTTCTCACATCAGCATATCGTATTTGTATTTAGGTTTTTTAAAAGCAGGATAACAACCTGTCCAGGTTTCTGTAAGCAATATGATTTTAGGCTACACAGCCTTATACAATCTAAAAGATATTAATAGAATAATTAATGTGTTTACAAGAACTGCAATATTCTTTAATTAATCCAAATAATACTTCAAATAAGAAATTGCCTATTAAATATAATTTTCTAGTTACCTTCACCTGAATAAATGTAAACTCAGAGTAGCATAAATTAATATAGAAGGTAATATAGAAGAAGTCCTGTTTCTACCTTCATCAAATCGTGACTATATCACAATATTCACTGCAATTTGCAGACACATACCGCCACCAAACTGCTAAATGATGCATGCTCTGCCGGCTAAATCTGCTCACACGTATAGCTATAAAAGTAACAGCTTGAATGAAATCTGCTCAAAGATAAACCGTGTTAGCGCCATGACTGAAATGTTGGGTGTGGAGTTAAATACTGGAAGTGAAGTGGGCGAGGCTGTGCCCTGTAGCAGGTACAGGAAATAAAAATTGAACAGATCTACAAGTAACATAAGGAACCAGTTTCATCCAAATATTGTCTGATTTAGAACAACATCCATGTAAACATAGTCACTGATAAAAAAAATCTACATCTTAATCAAACACCATGATGTAAAAAACTAAAGAAATGAAGGAACAGGTGGGAAAAATAACAGGAGATGTGCTTTTAAAAGAAGAAAAATGAAAGAAAAAAAAATCACTAAACAGGGTTTGTCCAGTGGCTGCAAATGTACACATCACTCTTCATACAATATATTCACTTTAAAACATGTCAACCTGTGGCTCGGACAGAAGCTGGTAATGGACCAGCTGCATTATGGTGAGCAATAGCTGTTATGGGTCTGAGGATTGGAGGCTTCAGTCCTGACTAAACTGCTGCAATCAGGATCCTGTCCAACCAGCAAGACCACTTCCACCTCTCCACCACCCATTATATATTTTCTCGCTGTCATTATCTCTCTCCATCTCTATTTTCCCTCATTGTCTTTTTGTATCTATTTATCTCTTTTCTCTGTTTTTTACTTTGTCTTTTCCACTCTTCTACCTTTCTCTCCGTCTCTCCATTTGCCTTCTCTCAGCTCCATGTAGCTATATAACCCTTATGTACATTATACCTCCCTTGCCGCCACCACCCGCACACACACACCCGCACACACACACCCACACACACACACACACACACACACATACACACAGACTTTATCAGGCTGAGGTGGGTATGGTTATTGTAGGCTTACATAGGTTTTCATGTCTATAGTATGTGCGCAGTGGCAGTGGCCCCTCTTGGATTAAATCTCTGCTGTTCAGATAAACTACAAGAAACTAGATAAACTGGACTAGAAACTGGGCCAACGCTGGGAGCCAGTTCACGCCCCGTCACCAAATGCCCTGCAACAAAAAAGCCCATTAAAACTGCAGAGCTGACTGGAAGACTGCACACTTCCAGATCGCTCAACAGGCTGCAGAGTTTCTAAAACTTTACTACACAAAAAATGTTTCCACACTTTCAAACCAATGATGAAGAAAAAGAGCCGCATGTTACAGATTATACAGATCTTTTGTGGTAGCAAATTTAGAATTAGCATCAAAGAGAGACATGTTGTTCTGGAGACAAATGGTAACAGTGGAAAGTTACCAAAATGCTGTCTGGTTAGCTACTAAAGTGCAACGAGTTCACAGCCACATTTGAACAAGTATTTAGTGTTTGACTGTTGTCTGATAGTTTCCCACCCTGGCTGTGTATGTAGGTCAGAGACAGCCCGTCTGCAGATAAATTATAAACAGGCCTTAGACATAGAAAACAAAGTGGTTTATACTGCAAATAATCAGAAACCAAAGAGCAGCATGTTGCAGCAGCTTTGTAGCCATCAAAGTGGTGGTGGTGGTAGGTATTACTGTAAGGGGGGGGGTGTATGTGTGTGTGTGTGTGTAAGGGGGGGAGGGGTTCACTTCACCGTTAATGCAAATGGAAGTTAGCAAGCCAGCAGCACACAAGTGTCACATAGCACATAATAGAGGCTTTGCAACTGAAAACCAAAACTGAGAGCAGACCGGGATATCGACTACATGCTCCCTTGCACCTGCCAATCACCTCGATCACCTTGAGGTGAGGCTGACACACACAAACAAACAGACATATACACACCAGGGGTTAAAGTTAAAAAAGTTACGACTGAAACTCGGCTTTTACTTTTTGTGCAAAAATCACCCTCACAATTTTCCAGTTTGGATGACACCTCATTAGTTTATTCTTTTAAATGTTTGATCTAAATCCTGTTGCTTTGAAAGTATTTTTTCAGATAGAACTGGGTCCTCGGAGGAAGCATGATGTCTGCACAGCACATGCATGTAGCACTAGTAGAGGGCTGGGTCGGGAAGAAGGTTACAGGTTTTTAAGACAGATGGAAAGTTCCTCTTCATACCGTCTGATGGATATTGAAATGAGAGAATATAAATAAATAACTGTGAATTCTCTTCTCACCATTACAGTGGAAACCATACAACTGCAAACTATATGTATTTACTGCCCATTATGCAGGTTGCAGCAACAATATATCCTCCATATCGTGAGCTTCAGATGATGTGAGGCCTCATCTCCTTATTTAGGAGGTGAGTACCGAAGGTTGAGTGTATTTACCTCTTATTATTTACGCCAAGGACCTTAATGAAATGAGTGGATCTGTTTGGTTGTCTTATTACAGGTAGCTACAGTACAGACTCGAGTTGAGTCCTTGAGTGTGATTATAACACTTTTATAGTCTTGAGGAGGCTTTTAATCCTCCCTGTTGCATAATATGTGTTTTATCTAATGGAAGTCTTTGTATTGTATGTATTTCTTGTGGTTGTACACAGCAGAAACCAGGTTTACACTGAGGCTAAATTCCCTTTATTCCAATGCTGGAGGACCAGTTTCACAACTTCATATTAATCTTAAGTCATTGAGTCTTTTTTTTTAGTATGAACTTGTTTTCTACATATCGTCCTGCCTGACTTGAACGGAAAAATGCTGCTGTGTCTCATTTACGTAAGGTTGCTGTGTGTAACACTTTTAAGCACAACTAGATCGAGTAAACCCCTAACCCTAAATTGGGATGAAAAAGAGACAATGATGAGTGGTGGACTTGCAGAGCTGAACATAAAGAGAGCTGAAAAGAACCTGAAATGTAAACACACACACACACACACACACACACACACGTGTATATATATGGCTACCACAGAGAGGGATTGGGGTCTTGATGCGGCTCATGAACACATGATCAGCCATATTCAAACACTGCATTGTTCCAGGCCAAAGCCCTTTTATGAGAGTCATTAATGCACCAAAGCAAACACAACCACCAGCACAGCATCGCGTCACTACTCCCACAAAGAAAACATAGTGTCATATCATGTACATGACTTTAATCCCACAATGCAATGCTCCGCCTTTGTTCCTGACATGACAGATGTTTAAATTACAGCTATGTAACACAACAAAATGTCAGTGGTGACATAAAATGATACGTGTAAAACCCTAATTTACTGCTCAGTATAAAGTAAACTGTCAGGTGTTTATCATGTGATGAATATCAATAATATAAGAGCGAATTAGGAACACATGATAGTTATTTACTCTTATCCTGTAATTGTTTACTTAAGAGGTGTGTGTTTTCACTACAGTGCCACATATAATGAGACAAACTAAAATGTCGAGTCTCAATCAGATTAAGCCTGCTATTTATTTTAGAGAGTCAGATTACAAATAACCCAAAAGCAATGAGGTCAGAGGTCACAGCAGGCTCACAACTAGTGAATTTTCTTTTTCTCTTGTTTTGGTCACGAGACGCAGTAACACCCAAGGTTGATTTACAAAACACACAACATGGTGTACTGCAGTACAGAGGAGAAGTGGAGAGCTGCCATATTTGTTATTTTTTGGATCATTATAGTGAGATTTATTTTATTCAAGATAATCAACTTACAGGTTTTGCTGTAAGGGAACTGAAATCCCTTGAGACAAAATTAGACTGCAGACCTAGAAAAGAAATCAAAACACAGATGTGCAGTAGGTTTTCGTTTCCTTTTACAGTAAGTACTGGAAGACTGAGCCAACTTGATAAGGACTGGGTGAGAAACCAGATATTAAAGTGACACTCCACCTGATTTCTTAATCTGTCTGTTCTGCTTTAGCACTGAATCAAAAAGAATCACATTCGTGTAGTGACAAGCCCGTGTTCTTGTTTTCTTTGTCTTTGTTGCTCTGTGTTTTGCTGCTGTTTGCACAACACTTTCCAGAGATCACCTGTTAATCAAACAATGTGAGCAGAAACTGTGACGTCTCTTTGTCCTTCATCTTATGTGGAAAGAGTTCTTTTTTTATTTGAGCCTTTTCTGTCTGTTCAGTCATGTCGTCTATGACTGCTGATCACTAGATAATGTGTGAGTGTTAAGGACGAGGAATGCAAACTATTTCAACAAGTTATATATCAATGCTTAAAACCATACAACATAATGTTAAAAGTAGCTGCTGGTTATGTGCTTTGCATTTCACGTTTTGGCATCAGAACCTCAGAATCAAACAGTGCGTTTATGGAGGTAATTGAAGAGAAAGGGCTTCTTGCTGGGAATGACATTTAGCACTGAAACTCTGTCGGCCATACAGGGAGAAATCTATTGGAGAATATACAGAAAGAAAGATAACTATACCCACAGCAACAGAAGATTGATTACAGCCAACAAACAAACTTACGTTTCACAGAGATCTAACAGCATAAAAGGATCAGAGAGGATTTTCTTTACCAAAAAAAGGCTAAAAAAGATATATTATAAGTACCAAATGTATCTTCTTAATGTCCGCTGAACAGTTCAAATACAGTGGAAATTAGCCACCACTCTTTACTTTGTCAGTACGAAATTAAATTGCTTGCTTGTACTTCTTGTGTTCATCTGGAAAATAACTTAATCTAGTCAGTCGGCAGAGCTGGCAGCAGCGTGACAGAAACTGCACTGACATGTCTCCGTAAAGTGACATCTATAATGAATCCATCTTTGTCTCCTCTGCTCTCTGCCCTGCCCTTTCCCATCCCCCACATGCACACAATTAACAGCAACAATGGAGCTGTCTGACTGCAGATGCATTGAACGGTGTTTTATTGACAGGCAGGATCAAACACATCATAATCCTAACTGACCGGATGACCTCGTAAATTCAGCTCCATCGACTGAGGATGAGGAGCCAACAGCCTGCTGAGACAAACATGACTGACTGTATCTGATGTTACTTTATCTGCTACTGTCACATTTACCCTAAAAATGAAAGAAAGCGATAAGCAAGACACACAGGCAGTTTGCATAGCTGCTGAATAGAACAGCATGTTTTAATGTGTCAACTGTGGCACAACACCAAGTAGCAGTGATTCATAAATACCCTGAATCCATTTTTTGTCTTCAAGGTTCAACATGGATTTGTTTTCATAAATGTTTCCATGTCTAAAACACAGCATGTCCATGATCTACAAGATTAACTCTCTCCTGGTTTGTTAATGAACTTTCTCAGTTTGGTTTCCACCACAGTTAGATTGAAGTTCTAAAATATATTTTGACTAATGTGTAAGTTTCCCTTTTATTTCGAGACACCACTAATTTCCTTATGCTGGAATACACCTCTGGAGACTCAACGATGTGTCAGAAATTCAATGATCTTTGAGGACAGGGTTTCTTTATGGTGTGAGAAGTTGTACGTCTGCAGGGCTTTGCCAAAGGATTTTTATGCTCAGCTTCTGTCAGATATAATCGGATATACAGTATCCCCTGCTGACATGGGAAAAGGTGAAAACCAGTTGATGAAGACAGGACATGAAACCAGAATGAGCACTATCCCACGCTTACATGAGCTCCATTCCTGCCTGCCACCGTCAGCTGCCATGGCTTGTAGATTTGGATAAAAATCAGAAATAGCAGCCAGCTTTCCCAGGGCCCTCGAGAGTCTGATGTATGTTGCTGAGAGCAATCTGTTCTAACCGCACTGCTAATGACGAGTATCACGATGACGGATGCCCAAACTGGGCAGGGCAAAGCTGAACAGACTGAAGGAGGGGAAGTGGGTGTAACAGCAATTAAAGATCATAAACCAACGTGCTGAAAGAGAGCAACCAAAATAAAGCCCATATCACACATACATACAGTCTATCCCTGAAATGTTCAGGAACATTTCCTGCATGGGGTGTGAATGGAAGCAGGGATCGATATTCAGGGAAATCTGTACTGCCAATTTCCCACCTCAAGACCCAGTAACATTTCAGGGAAAATGCTGGTATGGCTGTGTTGTGAATGAAAGCAGTAACACGGCGGGGACAAGCGCGTAAAGGGTTACGTCCGTCTGACAAAAGACGTGGAGCGAGCGAACCAATCTCAAGACTCTGCTGCTGACGTAGATCTGTAAACTAGCCTTTCCCTCAAAATGGCCTAGATAATAATCTAATGAGTGTTTGTGTGAAAGCTGAAGGTATTTATTCAGCGCCAGTGCAGATGCCATGATAACATTTGCATCTGAAGGCACAAAGATGGAGACAGAGATAGAAGGGTAGATGAAAGTTCAGGGGAAGGTCTGTAATAGTGCTTGTATATAAACAGGGTGAAGACATGTAAGAGATATTTAATCCGGCCCGGGAAGGCTAAAAGGGGGCATTATGCTACGCTGCTGCTCCCAAGTATGGAGCACCTTGCTGTGCAGAGGGGAAGACACATGGTCAGTTGCTTGCGCCATCAATCAGAGTGATGGATGGGAAGTTCAATGGTTGACAACTGTGGCCTTAAAAACATATCTGGTACACGCAGCTCCATGGAGGGCAGATATCTGTCTATGTGGCTCATCAGAGACTGAGATGTTGTGGCCTCTACATGGAGCGGCAGTCTTTAAATTCTGATCTAGGACACATGGCAGCACAAAATCAAACCCCAATCAAAAGCAAAAGTTAAATGTGCCCTGGTCAGTTTTTCTGTGAACAAACAAAGTTAAGTTTACACTCACTGTTTCTCAGCAAAATGCATTGTGTATATTCTTCAGGCCTAATAAACATTTGCAGAGTTGACAATACAGTTTACATCCATGTATGCTTGTGTAATGTATAGAGTGTAGATGCTTGTATACATCCTGTTTGTATACTGTTATACTGTAACTGCTTCTCCACTGTTTCAGACCTGCCTCTGAACCTTTAGCTGCCCTTCTATCTCTTGCCTTTTCCCTTGCGGTTGTTGGCGCATTGCTATGTTTCTGGACCTATTGTCAATCAGTAAAATAGGGTGAAACAATCTGCAGGACTGTGCATCATATCAAGCGCGTGCATGGGCGTCTTCGTACATGTGCAAGAGATACAGTACTATCAAAATGGGGCCGCACTCCTAAAAACACTTCTCCAAAGCGCAAATAGTGGTCAAAAACTCCTAGGGGAACCTTCTGAAAACCGAAATTGATTAAATGAGAAAACTGACATTTACCAGAGACAGTCCCATTTCAGTCAAAACTTGGAGGCTCATATGGCAACAAAAAGGTGCAGCAAACAAAACTATCTTGACACATTTTGTTATATTATTTACTCCACTTTACTCACACTGTATCTGTGTCTTTTTCAGATAACAGACCTTTTTCACAGTAGACATTATGACTGGTTATAGCAAGTAAAGCACATGTGTAATTAATAAGATTAATGATAGCTCAATTCCATTTAAGCATACCAGTAAGTATTGTCAGTGAGCTAGCATGCATCTAAATGGTATGCAGCCATTATCAGCGTTATTAGTTACACATGTGGCTTTCTTGGTAAGACATGTCAAAATATATGCAGGTCTATTATCAGTTCATATTGGTGTGAAATCAGGTTAAGAATCACTCATTCATCACTCACATCATTTGTATCTGTAGTGTGAACAAAGCTGACAACTCAGACTTCCTGCTGTGTCCACACAATTAAGGAATTTCAGCTATTATCATACAGACAAGACAGGACAGCTGGCATGTTGTCACGGGTCAAATGTGCCTCAAAGATTATGGATCAAAGCACTCACAAGGTCTTTTATGATACAATGTCAGAGAAGTGTGCCCTGCTCTGCATATTGTTTGAGCTATTGACTGCACAGACAGGAAACAGACCTTGAAAATGTGCAGCTAAGTAGCTCCATCTATGTTTGACCTATTTCTTAATTGATTCTTTCCAAAATGAAAGCTTTCAACACACACTACCTTTTCAAAAGCATCTGAAGGCGACAGCACACATGCACTGCTTTTGTTCAAATGAATGCCTTTCCCTGGGTCGTTGTATGAAAAGATGGCACTTTGTTTGTTGACATCTCCAACCATTCAGTGCAGATCGATTTATGTGCTTATTTGGAGACACAAGGCTACAGTACAGAGCTCCTTAAGAAGGGACAAGAAGGGAAAGAAAGAGATAATCCAGCGCTCACATATTTCCTTTAGACAGGAAGAAGAGAGAGATCAAAAAGTAAGGCTCACACACAACAGAGACAAGGACAATGAAGGATTTGTGCGAGTCTCCCCGCCTCAAAATGATCATTTCCCCATTCTATATGAAGGCTTCAACACATTGAAGTCAGGAGGAAGCTTGAGGGAGTGACCACACAAGTAATCAAGGAACATGCCAAAATTAAATCAATGCTGTACAACACAACAGCCAAAGAAAAAGTCAGGACGAAAGAGCTAGCCTCAGCCTTTACGCAATCTTTGTTTACATTCCTGCTCCAACCCCCCCTCTCCTCCTCCGTATTGAACCCCTGCCAATTTCCAGAATCCCCACGGCTGTATAGTTTCTGACATCAGCTCCTTGCTGCACGCCAGGCGTTGGACATGACTCTAATGCTCTGCAGTGCTTCACAGTCAAAATGAGCATGTACTACACACTCTACAACTGACTGACTTTCCCCTGTTCCCTGTCACACCTACTCCTCTTTTCCCTCCCGTGCTGTTCCTCCTCCACTCAACAGGATGACTTTCACAGGTCTTCCCATGCTGCCTCGGCCTTTTGTTTTTAATGACATGAACAGGGCCCATTAAACTCTTGTTTTCTTTTTATTAAACACAGATCGCTGCACACAGAGGTTTCTCCAAGCACAACATAATAAATTAAATGAAAACTCCCCAGTGCTGATTAATTCAACCCCTGCAGACTCTGCAGTTAAGAAAAAACGATTCCAGATGATGCACTTTACATAAGTTCAAATAGTTTGTCGCTTTGGAGTTAATGTACTCTGAAATAATGAGTTAAATCCAAGCAAATGGATTAGAGAAAAGTAGTGTGTAGTACTGTGTAAAATGTTGCTTGAGTAATGACTGAGTTGTGCAAAGACAAAGCTTGTAATTCTTAAACAGTTTGACTATTATTCATTAACATCTAGGATCTAAGAAGGACAACAAGCTGTTAATTAAATGGAATACAATTATTCCATGCATGATGTTGTCAACCTATGAACACAAGTGTGTAGAGAGAGTGGGCACAGAAGGGGGGATGTTTACAAAGTTCATATATTTTAATTATAAAATTCAAGTCAGCTCTCAGCGCATTTCAGTTTTGCCTTTCCAGTGCTTTTTAACTAAACAAATCCACAGCTGTGAAAATGCACAAGTTCACATAAAATGCAAAAACAACATGGTCCGGCCTATTCATACAACCCTAAGGCAGATCAAAAGGCCGGGACGAAACTACAGAGGAATATAAACCCAACAAGCACTTATCAGACAGCTGTATCAGCAGAAACCTGACGGGCAATCCCAATAAGTGTCGCTCCCAATTGGCTCTCATTCGAGCTACACTTCCTGTAGTCACTAACATCCCCCTCCCCCCACTACCAGTGACTGTATGTGTGTGTGTGTGTGTGTGTGTGTGTGAGCAATTTAATGTTTAATGCCAACTCCCCTCTATTCGCCCTGATCATGGTGAGTGCCATGAATTTTTAAAGACATCCCTACTTTACTGTCCATCTGGGCTCCATCTGCCCAGCTGCTGGTGTTTAACGCAGACAGAGACACAGGAGAGGAGACTTCAAAGGCTCTGCGTGGCCTCTGGACGATTTCTGGCCTGAGGAGGATATGTGTTTGTAAAGGCGGCAGTGGAGTGGGGCAGTTATATGAATGTATACCATAGCATTGAAGAGACTACACATTAATGAAACCAGATTGTAACTGTACATCCACAAATATTTTGTGGATAAAAGCGAGCTGCTCTGAAGCCAAAGAATTACAGAGTCTCTGGAGAACACATCAGCAAACTCACAAACATGAATGGCACAAGAGGGCAGAGGGAAGGCCCGGTGAAATTAAATTAAAAAACTGAGTGAATAAAAATATAATTTGTCATGACTTTTCTCATTCCTTCATCTCTCACATTCATAACGTTGGGAGGCCAGCGGCTAGCCAACAAGTTTATGTAGATAGCTATTAGCTAACTGTTAGTTTTACAAGGAAGGTTAGGTTAACTAGCAAACGTAGCTAACGTAACTTATGTAGCTAATGTAGCTATGGTAATATGGTGGGATTTTTAGTTCTTATCAAGATGAAGACAATACAAATTATGATGCCTCTTAATACTGTTGAATTACTTTGTGTATTTAAAGCCTGTTCAGAATTGCGGCATTATTATTTGTATAATGCCCAGGGACTGCAGACAGACATTAGATATTAGCTAAATATAGTACAACAATACATTTGTGTGAGATTAATGTTTTTTGTACATGGTCTCTGACAAATAAATGTAATAAACTAAACTAATCAAAATGAAGTACCATAGCTACATTATTTATTTGCTAATTTCCATTTCACAAGTGGCTTCAAATTTTGACAGCTTCTGCAAAGAGTAATTTTATACACGTTAAAAAAAATATCCATACATATTTTTGTCTATCGATCTGTCTTATCTATCTAGCAATGCAGGTAGTTATAGTTTTGAGGGGTTTTAGGGTATCAGTCTCTTTTCTGCTGCCCCAATAGAGTGGAAGTAAATGGGTTTTATTTAAAGTGCTCAAAGCATTGAAAATTACATTAAAAAATTAAACTTTCAAAAAAAATTCAACTTTACCAAAACAATGTCCCCATTACTCTGGATAATCTACAGATGTCACTGTGTGTGACCTTCTACTAAGGAAACTGTACCTATGAAAACTTTAGAAGCTACAGTATCTGCATGGCTAGATTTCACTGAGAGAATATATTTCTCTATAATTTGGGTGAACTGACCCTTCAATAAAGTGTCTTGGTGTTGTGCGAGGTTGACGTACTTTGTTAAACTTAAATATTAGACGTACTGTCTCGCAACTGCAATTGTGAGCCTAGAGACACTCTGTTCTTGGTTGGAAACTCTATATCAATCATATCAATGGAGTCTGCCTTCAGGTCAGGAACCCAATGTTTATTTTCCAACTGATCACAAAACCTACCATATCACATACCACTTGAAAACCAGGAAAGTATTGAATCACCATTTTATACTTGTTTAGATCTATTCAACATTCAAATATTAGCTGGGTGACTCAATAAACGCAGCCAAACCTGATTGGAACATATGCATGCAAGCCTATTGGCTGTAGGATAGCACTTGTACCATTAACTTTAAAAGGAGTGTGAAAGTTCCCTGGAAATACAAATGCAGAGTGCAATGCAAAGAGTGATATTGATATGGATATTTAAAGGGGGCAGATGTATGAGGGGAGCTCAAGGTTTGGAGGAGGGTTGCAATGGTATCACTGAAATAACTCAGTTGAAATGGCACTCCAACAGCAAAGCAAATCAGTTTCAATTACAAAATAATAAACGATGCTGGCATAATTTGATACCTGCATTAATCCTTGTCCTTAATTAATTCCGCAGTGCTCTGCCACAGACAGATACGACGCAGCTGGCAAAGTGCCTTGAATATATTGATTAATTTACTTAAAAACCACAGTGTAATCAGACATCCGAACAGACAGCACCTCCTGGCTTGATTTAGTCTGACCTTTCAGCTGAGGGTCCAGAGAGAGTAAGGTGGCCGGGTGATCCACCGGGAATGCAGGTTGGGCTAATATATCGTAGCCACTAGCCACACTCAGCCAGGGGCAAACTTCACCTTAAAGTGGGGTTTGTGTGCATGTTTCCTCACCTACATGGCGCCTTGGACCTAGATAAGTGTGAAGATCTAATGTTCAACTTATTCAAGGACTTTCATTGAACCTGTTTTATTAGACTTGTTTCACTGGACCGACTTACTTTACTGGTCTTCACTACATTAGTACCGGACCTGTGTTGTATTTCTACTAACTGTTACAACTTCCTGTTCACTTTTCTAGTTGACATTTTCCCACCTACAGTATCTATTGAATCCCCTGTCATGTGAGGAGGGGGATCTCTCTTTTGAATTTCCTCTCCTAAGGTTTCTCCAATTTTTTTCCTTACGCCCTAAGGTTTTTTATGGAGAGGTTTACCCTGAACTGGGTCAGGAGGAACCATTGCTGCCGAGGAGCCCACTGATACATTATACGTGATATTGAGCTATACAAATGACGCGACTTAAACGTAAGAGAGAAAAGGACAGTTCTCAGTTTGGAAGCGCTACAACTGCTGCAGACTGATAGAGGCATGCCAGGTTTCTGCTGCGGATCTGGGGTTCCTAGTGGCCACATTATCACCCTCCCTCAGGCACATTCCAACAGCCTCCACCCACCTGCCCAAAATAAACTGTACAGCCTTAACCCCTTCCTCCCCACCCAGTGCCCTCCAAATCACTCAACCGGCACACAATTGAACAGCAGAACACATAGAAGTGTAAGTTAAAGGGAAAAAAAAATACTTAATCCATATTGTCTTCACGTAGACAGAACAAACAATATGATCATTACTGGTTAAGGGCACACTGCTGCTTTTCTTGAGTATTGTTTGTCCAGCGTACAAATCCCCTTGTTTACCTTGTTTTGCACAGTGATGACAAGAGCCATATCTTTGGCTAACTTTAGTCATAGCCTCTGAAATCTGCTTCAGCCTGTGAGAGCTTGTCGGGTATCGGAATGAACTCTATAAAGCCCAATTATGGATGTGTGTGTGATCAGGTGACGGGGTTTTCAGGGGAAGTTTTTCTAGCCTTGAAAGCTGCATCATACAGCATTTTTTGGTCACGTTTCAGGCAGCTGCACAAATGCATAGTGGTGCATATGTTTGCGTTCAGCCAGAGTAAGTTATGATATTTTGCATCGGGCTTGCATCACTGTGCTGTGAATAGTCAAGTGTGCTCAGAGTGCCACTATTACAAATATTGGAATATAATTTCAGCCTTCATTTTAACCTCCTGATCAAGCAAAGATAATGTGGAAGTTTGCACTGAAAATGCATTAAAAACTGTGGTCTGTAGATTTAACTACTGTCTCCTTCTCACGTGACAAGAAGAAACCACAAATGCCGGTTTCAGAAGAAAAAGAAGAAGCAGAAGAAAAATGGCACCCACCACATATAAATTAAGGCTGAAATCACCGAGTTTGATTTGCATGGGGTTAGAATTATCAGGGGACAGACTGTCTTCACCATAACAGGTCAGTCATTTTAGCTTTACACACGGCAGACACAGCACATTCACAGAGGATTATAATCACAGGTCAGAGCTGCAATTATTACTAATCACCATAATCATCCAAGGCCAAAATTAGTCCTGTGTGGATAATGTGCAAGACTAAAATCCTGGATTCACAATATTATAATCTATCAGCAGTGAGGAGGTTGAGAGCCACGACTCCCTGCAAACAGATGTGACCGTTGTTCCTCGATTCCCTATATGATGTTAAAATGCAGAAGGTTTTAAATGACAGTATGCGGCTTGGTCTTCCTCTCTGAGTTTGAGGTTGTATAGGCGTGACATATGTTTTAATCAACAATGGATTGGGTAACACTATCTTAACAGCCAAGATACTGGCTGTCTTGATTATGTAACCGTCGGTGACTGACTGACATACCGTGATAAAAATGCATAGCGTGTCCTACCTGACGTATGAAAACCACCAACTGTTGAGAGTATCAATTCAAGTCATTCGCACAAAGCTTTACGGAGGGAGGGGTGGACTATTTAGAGAAGCCGAGTATAGGTTTTAGAGAAGTTATATTCCACACGCTCTGTAATTACAAGAAATAGGCCTTAAATTACAGAATCTATGGTTAGGGTTTAAAAATGAAGCACATGTAGGCTGGGTGAAATGCGTTGAAGTTAATTTACCTCCAACATACCGGCATAAGGCCTCTATATAAATGACTGAAATCTTCTCCTAACAAAGAGTTTAGTCATCTGTGCTCAGACAAAAGACATGCTGCTGGTCATACTATCAAACATTTTTTATGGTACAGGCCATAAGAGTGTTTGCATTGCAATAGTGGCTTCCATTATGTCATATAAGCTGACTTTATGTAAAATGGTGGCTCAGTAGATGCCACACTTTAATCCCAGTAAACCAGCCTTAGTTTTAATTTTTACACAAAAGCAGAGGCAAGTTGTAAGGGTTTCATGGATAAATAGATTCAGTTAAGGATACTAAAAATGCTGCTTGACGTTCCTGCATTACTATCTCCAAAATGTTGGAATTCTGAAAGTAAAGGGCATGAGGAGGCTACTAATTTTACCAATAATCAATCTTTTTCACTCTTCAGGCTTGTATCCAAGTTTTCATCTCATTTCATACTGTACTAATGGTGGGTGACTAATTTGTAGAAGTGTCCATGTACACTACAGGATAACATCACTTTGTGCAGCAAATATGGCAGAAAATTCAAAAGAAATTAAGTATTAAACAACGAGTAAGTACATTTTTTATCATCAGTAGTGAGCAGTGAGTGGATTTAACATTGTTCCCTAGTCTCTCGACAGCAGCACTCCATCTAAACTTAGCTGCTGACAGACTTAAATCTCTTCACGTAAACAGCCTGTCTTATTCCACCGGGGCCTCCCTCATAATATCCAGCCCACTAGCATGTTTACAGTAAACGCCAGCATGGTAAAGCTGTTAAAATGCACCCCAGCCCACCCTCTCCCCCTCCCATTGCCCTCAGCTTCTCTTCCTCAGCTTGCAGTCCTATTCATGACAGGAAACTGCCTTTGTTTTTTTCTCCACTCCACATTAGTTAACAAATGTCAAATCTCAGTGGGCACTAAGCTGCTCCTCCAGAAAAACTGATTGTTTAGACCAGAACCTTTAACAGATGTACCCTGCCAGAATGTCAGGTGGCAAAGACAAACTTAAAAGCCTCAGTTTAGGGTTTATCAACATTTGGCTGGTGGCTGGTGTTAATTTCCCACCCTGGTCGGATTACTTCATGGCACAGCTGAGAAAGTGACATGATGTGAGGGGTGCGAAGGCCAGATGTGGCTCACTGGTCAACAACCAACATTTTAGATTTATGTACATCCTCAGTGTGCTACAGCAGCTGACATTAGGATATTTTAGGGATTTAGCTGATATGGTTCTCCACAGTGACAACATGAGTGCAATGATCTCCAACTCCTAATATAATCAACCAACAGTAAAGACTGCAAGAGTCAAAGCTGCAGACTTTGACATGACTGAATCTCCAGTAGCAACATTCATTTACATGTAAATGTTTCCGTATTTAGTTGGCTGACTACAACAAAATGAGTGCAACAGAAGAACACACATCCTAGGACACACAAAGCAGAGGAGCAGGAGGTGTATGAAGAAATACGAAGACATCCTACCTGTCTGAACTGCTCCTCGTAGGTCCAGTCTCCATGGTCCTGCCCGCCCAGATGGCCGTGCGTGGCGTGGGGAGGCAGGATGGCTACGCGGGGCTCCTGGTCGACACTGGGACGGGCCTTCAGCAGCTGGGAGTGGGGGTGGAGTTGACGGTGGGGCAGCAGGAGGATGCCCTTCCCGGGAGCCACTGCATCATGGCCCGTCGGCAGACCCTCGTCCGCCAGGTCTTCGTCAAAGTCTTCTTCCATCTCGCCTTCAAAGTCTTCCTCGTCCCATTTCTGTTTGCTGTGTGTATTAAAAACAGAATATTGTTTAAAAGACGTGCACCAATGAAGACCACCACTGGCACTGATGATTTGTTTTAGGGAAATTTGACCAAAGAACATTAGAACTTACATCTGCTCCTCCTCATCTGACCCCATCATGTCCTTGTAATGCTCCTCCCCTTCATCATTGTCATCATCGTCACCGTCGTCCTCACCGCCGCTGCTACGCTCTGACATGGGGCTGTCCGACACCCTCTGCAGCCCGGCTGCCACCGCACGCATGGCTGCCAGTGCTGCCATCTGGGCCTGCTCCGCCTCAGGGGCCGGGCTCCCCATCGGCTCATCCCCTCCTCCTCCACCTATGCGGATCTGAGTGTGTTGTGCAGCGGCTTGCTGCTGTAGCTGCTGCTCCATCAGCAGCTTGGCCCTCTGCTGCCTGTGCAGGTTCTCCATGACAGCCTGCAGCTTCATCTCCGGGGAGAGCGGCACGGTGTACAGCTGCCTTCCTTCCCCTCCCTCCCCCACTGAAGGAACACCAATAGGGGGCCGGTCGGGGGACGATGGTCGATCCTTCTGCCCAGGGAAAGTAACCGTGCCTGTGGTGAAGCAGCTAGCAGCTGGCTGGAGGTTGGGAGTTTATGGTTATGTGGGTCCTTGAGGAGAAGTAGAAGGAGGAGGAGGAGGAAGAGGAGGGGGGTCGGTCAGAGCTCTGAGACATGCAGTCAGAGGTCAGCTGCAGTTCTGGAGACAGCGGCCTCTCTCTTGTCTCAATGGTTTTTCCTGCAGTTGGGGGGAAACCAAAGCCAGCAGCAGAGCTGAGTCGCACAGCGTTCGATGAGGCACAAGTAGCGGATGCGAGGGTAGGAGTACAAGAGTATGCTGCCAGACTACAAAGACCTGAGGGAGAGAAAAAAGAGTGTCAGACTGCTACTTCCCCACTGTCTGTTAACATCAGTACCTTCAGCCTTTTGTTGAGGCAGCGGCAAAACTGTTTAACAACTTTCCCCAAAGTATCAGATCAGTCAAATATGTCTATTTTTAAAACTCAACTTTCCATTCATTGACCTTTCACTAAAGTGGACACCTTTAACGCTCTGTCCTCTGACTATATGCTGTTCTCATAAATCACAAACCACAGTCTTATTTTGTTGTTGCAACTGCATTAGCTCTGTTTGTTTAGCAACCTCCCTATTATATAAAGCGTTAAAGAGATAAACAATGTTAATGGATGTGATACAGCAGGAAAAAGTCCAACTTATTATTTGAGGAACTTGATTAATCACTAGATTCATGACTATCAAGTGGCTGACTGAAGTTTTGTAAAACTTTTGTGAGTTGCAGAAGAGCAGAAAACTACAGCATTGACTACGGCCCCCCGTCAACTGAAATCACAAAGTGACAGAGAAACAAATGCCCTGTTTCACACACACAAAAATGCCAATTTCACTCTGAAATCTATGTGAAGCATAAATATGCGGTCCCTGAGTTCATGCCCATTGTGCAACATGTGCAGGATTACTCACACAAACAGACCAGACAAGCTGCTCACACAGGACACAATGTTTTAGCCTTGAAACAAGAGGAAGTGAAATCACAGGAAGAACCGTCACTTTCTTCACCTGGTTGGCTCGAAGCCAAGATGAGCAGCCCACCAGCAAAAATGAATGTCAGTCAACATTGTCTCAATTTTGTTTGAACTCGTACAATTAATATTCAGAGGTGTGCCTTTGCTCAGGTATGACTGGTGTGTTTTTCCCCTCATTAAAATGTTTTATTGCAAGTAAGAGACGGTGGGGATAGTGGGGGAGTTTTTTCTGCAACTTCTGTAGGCACTGCGGTAATGCTTCTCCTACATACCTGTTCCCAAAAGTGCCCAGGTATGCAAAGCAGTCTCTGTTATAAGCAACGAGCTTCAACATTCTGGTATCGATGTCTGTTCCCTGTTGTCAACTATTATAACACAACAGTGATCCCACCCCAGAGTTATAGCAGAGGGAGAGTAACGGTCTATTCTGCCCACTCTCCGTTTACTCAGAATGTGTTCAAAAAGTTAAGAAGTGTGGGTTTGGGGAGGCTGTGGCTCAGATCAGTCAGGCAGAGATAAGCACATGGGGAAATGCATTTCGAGTGCAGGTGCTGGACATGCTGAAGTATCAGTCATGACAGGAGGCAGCGGTGACTGTACACCACCACTCATTCATATACGCTGACTAATACATGACAGACCTCTGTAACCACCACCTGCCCTGATCTTGTTCTTTCAGAAACTTCAGGTTTTGCATTGCACTTTTAGACCGAGTACAGTCTGGATGAAAGGATGAGTGTTGTTCTTGCATGAGTTACAGTTTAATTTGTATCACCATTACAAGGAACTCAACCACCCTGTCCTGATATTTTGGTTTTAGGTTGCTGAAAGATGACACTTTGCACCAATATTCAGTAACACCTAAATAGTGACATACTGTAAAAGTAGTATAAAGCCCTTTCTACCTTTATTCCCCCTATCACATCTTTAATATGTGATTGCTTCACAGAAACTTTAGAGAATGTTTTGTCTCATTTATGATCTGACCGTTTTGTCTTTAACTCATGCAATGTTAGTTGATATTTGACATTATTACAACTGACTACAACCATACAAAAAAATGTCAGAGTGCAAAAAGCCTCTGAAACAGCCTTATCAAAATTATGAAACCCTAAAACTTCACAAATTGTTTTTGAGTCAGCAGCTCCTCAAGGCAAAATGAAGTTCACACCACACGGGGAAACTCTGGGACTACTTTGTACATTCATGCATGCTAACCTGTCTAAAATGTGGCCACCACAGCGATCCTTGCCCACAGTACACCTCATCATCACACCACATTGAAGATATAACAAGAAGGGATCATTGTTTCTGGGGAAAGAGGTTGGTTTTTCTCATGTGGCTCACTGAAATTACACAGAAATTCATACTAGCGTTTCATGGGTATAGTAGTGTAATTACAGTAAGTCCACCCATTCTGAACACAAGAGAAGCATAAACAGTATATGTACGTAAGGTCCGAGGTCTCTCCAAAGGCTGATGAGTGAAATTAAGTTGAAAGTAAGACTGTTTTCCATATCTTCTGTTTACATAGTCATCCATGATGAGAAGAGAGACAACACCGACAAACATCCTGGATATCACTGTAACTCTGGAAGTTTCAGCCGAGACATGTGTTTCTCAATCAGCCAGCACAACAAATGGAAACTAATAACAGCTTGTGTACACGGGTCTGACTAATCTGAGATATCGGCTAATCTTTACACAATATCAGTAATCTCCAAATGCGTAAGGAAGTCACAAATGACACATCAGATGTGTTAATGCCCCTGTCCTCATGGAAGAAAATATTTGTTCCACAGCACTTGTTTCCAGGGGGCTATATTTACATGATACAGTTTTGCTGTTTTCTCCACATTAAAAAAAACACACTTATTTGCAGGAAACATTAAAGAAAATGCGCAACAACTACCACAGTTTGTGTATCTGTGGTGTGGACGAATCAATCATAAAGGAGAGGGGTGACGTGTACTGGCTGAGCCACAATAGCAAGTTTGAAGAAAAACAAGAATACAAATGCCCTCAGTCCCAAATAAACACCCAACCAGCAACAATCAGCATACAGTTGACACCACACGCCACTACAGCAAAGAGTCTTAAAATGCTATATTGCCAACCCCAACAAGCAACAGGAAAAAATATTTCAGTCACCCTATACTATGCGGCTGTATGTTAGAGAAATGTTGCGCAAGGAAATAAGAGCTGTGAAACTTGTGTTTCTTCAGAGGGTGAAGGAAGTGACAACTGACGGAGCAGATGCAGCGAGGCAGCCGACAGATATTCAATATTGATTCATTACATTATTTAAGGGCGATAGAGGCACAACTGAATGCCTGCAGTTGTCAGATGGAGTATAAACCAGTATAAGCAGGATTAAAACATCTTACCCCACTGGATCTGGTCTGACTGAGACAACTTGTCTCTGTAAGAGTCAGAAGAAAAACATGACAGTGGGCTCAAAGTGGAAAGACACCAAGAATTTATTTAGCATTAAGGGACAAATTCACTTCACAACAGCCCAAACATGCACTGTTTGTATGTGCACATAATATTATTTACAATACCTGTTACCTAAGAAGTCACACTTTGAACCTGTATGCAAATAAGCACAAATTTCTGTTTGTTCACTCCATGTTTGAGCCAAACATCTCTCTCTCTCTCTCTCTCTCTCTCTCTCTCTCTCTCTCTCAGTGTGTGTGTGTGTGTGTGTCATATATGTAATTTCAAAGACAGAAGTGATTACAACAAAGCTGTTCTGTTGACTCTTCCTGTGTAGAGGGAAGCAGAAGTGGTCGCAGTTGTTACATGCCACCGTTCATCACAAGCATGATAGGGCTGCAACTAACGATTATTTTCATTATCGATTAATCTGCCCATTATTTTCGATTAATCGATTAATCATTTTGGCTATAAAATGTTAGAAAATACTGGAAAATGCCCTGTGTGTAATTTCCCAGACCAGCAGTCAAAAAATCCAAAGCTGTTCAGTTTACTATCATGTATGACAAAGAAAAACATAAAATTCTCACATTTAAGTGGCATGAAACCAGCAAATGTGGCTTTTTTGCTTAAAAAAATGACAAAAACGACTATGTGATTAATAAAATAGTTGCAAAATAATTTTCTGTCGATTGAATACTCGATTAATCGAATGAGGCTGCAGGTTTGATGCTTATAAAACCTTTTATATATGACAGCGATGATGGTCGTATAATAAGAAGAATATGTGGAAACAGAACTAGATGTACTCATCAGATGTTTTCTACATGTGTGCATGTATCCACCAGAAAGAAAGGATAATCAACTGTGGGTACCTGATCAGTAACAATAGCTCAGGCATTGATCCATTAGTCTAGTTGTTTACAGTCATGTAAACCACGAGACTGCAGGTTTATTCCAACCAAACACTACAGCAGCTGATCTCACCCCTCAACATACCTCCGACCGACCCCTCACGCTACGCTTATGCTCAATAAACACGAGCAACAGGTGAACGCAGGCATTCCACATCTGCGCACCCAGGAATTTACGCTTTACGGTACTCGATTTCCTGGTACAATCACCTGGTGTTGTGTGACTGCACATAAATCCCAAAATGTTGCCACCATTTCCAGATGTTTTCATCTTGAATTTTTTTATTTCTAAACTTTAAACGGTCAATAGAGCATCAGTTCTCAATAACATCCTGGGAACAGAGCCCAGATACTGATTTACACACAGATTTAGGGTATAAACAACGCTGTAGGAAGCTGGTAGCGCTACGCTAACTGTTTTTGGGTGCAACTCTGCTGTGCAAAACGGCTGGTCGCCTTTGGTATCTCATTCTCACACATTAGCCGGACCTTGGCTAGAGTGATGAAGCATTTAATATCTAAACCATATCTCAGCGCAAAACCAAGCAGTCTCAGTGGTCCAGGGCAGAATCCCCTTAAAACCCCCTGCTGGGTCCTTTCTATACTATAGCCAGGGTGGGAAATCACCACTGTAAATTTGGTAGTTTCTTGACATTATCAACCCCCTTGGGACAGTAACTCTTATTTGGAAATCCTACATGGATGATGAATTCTGAGAGGAAGTTGCTACTGTGGCAGGCAGCAAACAGGTTTCATGGCCTGTCTGTAGTACTTTCTCTGCCAATCAAAATTATGTGGAAACTAAATTACAGCAACCTATTTGCTTCATGACTCAGTAACATTTATCACATCTGAGTAGCTGGGGTAAAGGCCATTTAACAAATACTTAGCAGACTAATAGAGGATTTCCTCCACAATGTTGTTGCCAGACTTTCATAAATGCTTTCTAAATGCAACTGTCTTGTGTTCACCAAAAACCAAAGGACAAATGTAAATCTTGCTGTGATGGCAGGATGCAAAAAGCAATGTTTGATTAAACTTGTCACCTATCTGATTGCCATTAACTGCTCCACCTCAACACCACCTGCTTGTTTGTTTGCTCGCTGACATTCATATTTCCCCTCCCAAACACTTGAATTTACATTTTAAGGCTTAAATTGGCATTTTATGATAGAATCTGGGGGCAGCAGGGCAGAAAGATGACTTAAACTGGGGGAATCAGATTCAAGCATCCACCCTGCTTGCACCCCCGTCTTTGAGCGATATATTGAATCCCAACCAGCATTCAGGACTTCTGCTCTGTACACCACCGTGACCTCTGACCTCATGGAGAGGGCAGGGGGGGGCAAGAAAATAGACTATTTACCCTCAGGAGATAGAGAAATGGTCACTCATTGCAATAAAAAGCTTTATACAATGTAAAAGACAATCCCTCACAATGCACAGCTCCCTATAAGACCCTCATTTAACACCTTAATTGGCTAAAGGGAGGCCGGCCTGCTGAGATAGGCGGCAGGCGACCCATGTGGGGGTGGGGAGGAGCCACAGGGACAGAAACTTTAAGAGTTGGCTGAATGAAGGATAAAGTAGAAACGATGAGAGCTAATGGGTTAATCCTCTTTCTTTTTTTTTTAAGATTGCAAGGTCTGAGCAAACAGGACAGAGTGATAAGAACGGGAGCTAAGGGTCTAATTCCAACGAGATAAAGAGACCCACACCGCCTCACATACATGCACATATATATGCACATATAGTATGAACATATAAGACTGGCTACTTGTATAGACACGAAGCCTGTAAAAGGTACTCTAGAAAGAGCATCAAAGCCCTCTAATACCACAGTCCTTAGTACAGTCAATGTGAGGGAATTCATCTTTGTGGCCTTTTTTCAAGAACACATTGACAGCTGCATTGCTGGTGCTTCCAACATGTGTGCTATAAACTAGTTTTGATAGTGCAGTAAAAAGGTGCTGAAGTTCTCGTAAAGCAACACAGACACAAACACACCAGGGTTTTTCCTCAGTAGGTACTTTTGTTTTCGTGTGCCAACGACATGTGCAGATACATATCTTGCATTTCAACATTTGGAATAAAAGTCTTCATTTCCTTTTATGAACTGAAAGAACGAACCACCTTTTTCCTGATGAAGCCGTGTGGTTTGAGATGAACTGGGTGAGGTCTTTGTGAGACTTCAAACCGGCTGTTAAAATGAACTTCTGTCGGTTCTGCGTGACTGGAAAATCAGAGAGAAACCAGATTCTTAAAAGTGGTAATCCTCAAGATTTATGATTTTTCGTCTCCATCTCTGGTGCTAAGCGCTGGTGTGTCTGCTTCATTTCCTAAAGATCACATGCAAATCAGCGTGGGTGGTACTCTAATGTCTTCCTTGGATTTTCTGCTGATGCACTTTGGGTATCTGTAGGTTTTATGTGCACTACTTTCTTTATCAAATTAGCTATTGCGTTCATGCTACACCAGTTTAGAATAAAAGACTCCGACCTGACTTGTAGTCTACAGATGATTTCTATCGTAACCAGCTTCAGTGTACAGTGTATGTGTGGACTGAAGTATGTTGTCAGGTTTTATCATATCACTCAGCACTTGTCATGCACCGTGTCAGTGCATACTATACTGCTAAGTTATTAGTGAAACAGGCTTTGTACTGATGTTGTCAACGTAAACATTCCTGGACAAATATTATACTTCTCTTGTGTTTTCTGACTGTAGCAACTCCAGAAAACTTTTTTTTTAAAAATGTCATCCAATGCTAACACCTGAATGTATCAGTTTAACACATCACAGTGCAGTTTTCAGCACAACACACTACTAAACAACTGTAAAATTATCATACCTACAAAGTTAATCGACTTTTCTCCGAAGCTTTACAAATACTGTGAGCAACAAACTATTAGTGTTTACTGCAGAGCAGCTTGTCCAATTTGAATTTGACACACTGCACACAAAGAGTTTGTTTTTTTAAAAGATTGTCTTCTTTGTTTTGTACTTTACTCAACAGGTTGAGTGATAACAGAAAAGTAGACCTCAGGGAAAAAGACACAACCACGCCTCTCCTGCTTCAAACTCTTTATGTGTATAAGTTAATTTCTGTTTACGCATGTGTTTACATAAATACCTTTTTAAAAGCAGTTAGTATACTGTCATATCTTTAACAGAAAAACAGCCGGCTAGCGGCTAGGTTGTTTGCTTCACACAAATAAATGATTAGCTTCAATTAACAGCTTTGAGCTCTTTTGAGCTGGGGAGGTGAGTTTTTGTTGAATTTTTTCCAAGCAGAGGCTGCTAATAAATCTAAAGGGGCATTTTTAAACAGTACGAGGAGTAAATGTTATAAAAGAGTGTGTCCAACACTGTGTTGTGCACCTGGCAAAAATATTCAATCCACATACAGTCAAGATCTCACAGAAGCGCCTGGCCTATGATTGACAGGAAAAGACCTCTATCTAAAAGCGAAATGCCTCTTAAACTTCAACAGTGGCAAACAAAAGGCCTTCACAACAAATAGATATTAAAAGAATTATAGCCGCAAGAAGAAACATAGTAGTATTAGTTTATGAAGATTTACTTCATAAATTGTGCGCTATATCATATTTCAAGTTAAATTTCAGGTAATTTCCATGCAACAATATTTTATGTTAAAGTCTATTTTATTTAGCTAATTATTTAATGTTAATAGATTAACATAATTCATTTTTAAATAGTCTTGTTTATAGCATTGGCTCTTCATGTAAACACCGGTTAGCGTTTAATATGACAGAAGTTAAAGAGTAACTGTGGAGGGAGTAGCCATTCATGACCCTTTCTACATAAAAAAAAAAACAGCACAAAAAACAAGAAGTCGGTCAGTGGTGCTGGTCTTGATTATGCGTCCCTCTCTCACATTCCTTGCAGTATTACCTCGCAAGGCAATAACACAGGCTCCATTGAGCCCCATCGCACCAACAACAAGATCATTGAGGAAGTGTCGCACATGCTCGTCACGCACTTTCCACTGACCTCTTCCAGCGAGCCGAAGCAACACAGTGAGCTAAATCTGATTAGCCCCAGCTATGCCATAAATTGAGTGGGCATATAGCAAAAATAATCCAGTGATCCACTTCTCAGCAGTGAAATCTGTGGCTATCTATTAAGCAACAGGAGTCAGCTGCGCAAGCGAGCGAGGCTCAAAGTGATTTGTAAGTGGCTGATGTTGCAGCATGTGTGCATCTGAAGTCCGCTCTAGTAATTATAAAAAGGTCTGGATTCAAGTGTTTGCACAATGTTTGTCACTTGGAAATGAGTGAAGGAAAGGAAGGAAAAAGGCCTGTCACTGTGCTGGTAAATTCACATTTCATGTATTTATTTGGCTGAGTGAAAAAGCTCAATTTCTTCTACTAAATAGATTACTTGCAAGCAACATTATTGAGGTATTGGAGATTCAGACAGCGCTGTGTAAAGACAGAACAGCCCACAGGGAAAATGCACAGAAAACATTTTAACTCTGCTATATGGAAGGACTTCCTCTAACCACAGGAAAAGTCATCAGACGAATAGTTAAAATGAAAAAAAAAAAAGCCTCTGCTGATTCAGCTGAAATGTTTGCTGGCGTTTATGTCCGCCGCCTCACTGGTGGATATTGACCTTGCCATGTTACAGCCTCACCTACAGCTTCACGTGGAGACTATAGTATTATGAAAGCAAACATAAATCTCATGTGATGACAGCTCTGGTGGAGAAACACAGGCCATTCTTGAGGAGGCCAACACAGAAGAGAAAACATTGACTCTCTCTGCGTCAGTTTTTCTTACTGTTCTGGCTGAAATGTTATTACAGCTCTTGTTCGTGCCTTTTTCCTATTGTTCCTTGCCCTTCAATCAACACTTTTCTGACACAATCTTGACAGAATTTGAAAAACGCGACGCTTGATAACAATAGAGTTGAGTGCCGGGCTATTGCACTGGATTGCATTAGTTTTGTACAGCTGTTCCTTCATTCCTTTATTACTTAATACTCTTCCTTTATTATAAAAAAATATCTTCAAAGCTGTGTTTTCTTGCTTCCTGTGACCTGCAGAAACAACCCACCATGTCAAATTCCTCATGTGTGTTAACTGACTTTGCCATGAAAACTGAGATTCAGGAGCTGCATGTCGCTGCTCGCAGAGTTCAATGCACTGCTATTGTAACTCTAGACTGATGGTATGATGATAGTTCCTCTGGTGCGGGAGAGGTGGAGTAGGGGGGTTTGCATTTTCACTGAATGGCATGAACATCCCAAACTGGATTAACGTGTTGGTTTATATGGTGACTGTGCAGTCACGTCACTGCATTGTGATCTTTAACAATCAAGTCTTTTGTCTGCAGAGAGGCGATGGACGAGTGGAAATCTTAGATAAAGAGCTCTGCGCACATGTCCAGAACATAAATAGTCACTTCTGTGCTAAATGTGGATTATAGTTTCATGTACCTGTGCTCTATCTAATAAAAACTGGCAGCTATGTTTGCTCATGAGGGATGTGTGTATCTTTTGGCATGGATCTGATTAAATTAGCTTTTGATTGCTTGGGCAGGCTCCCAGCGCTTAGCAGACGCAAATATAAAATACAAATGCTTCAGGTTTGATGGACATGTCAGCATGTTGCAGCTGTGTGCTGGTATCCAGGCAGACAAGTACCAGGATAGATCACGCTGAGACTGACTGAGTGTCTGACTGAATACACAAAGCCTACAACTGTCCTAGCAGCTTGGTTCAGGAACTGCAGGGTATCCCAAAAGCTCAGACCCTTCCTTAGTCTGCTCTCTGCCTGCGTCACTGCCAGCCCTGCTGGGATTCCCCCATGGCTCCAGCCCAGGCAGTGAAGTAACTTGTGAGTTTTTTTCCTGCATTTTCTGGCAGGATAACAGGGGTTAAAGCCCCACGTGCTGCACAGGCCCTTCAGAAATGTAGCTTTTGGCACAGAAACAGCTGAAAGCCAGCCAAGCCACAGTGCTTCCCCCTTCTTTAATGGCAGGAAAATGTGTGGTGTGCAGACAGCACACACACTCACTGTGATACAATTCATGTGGATATGTACAGGTGGGTTCTTACTCAAACGTTCAAGTGATACAATGTCAGCCTTAAGCCAAAGAAGCCCACGCCCTTAAGCCTTGAAGGGTGATTTGAATAGAGTGATAAAAAGCTGCCTTTACAACCCTGTAAAGGATTAAAGTTTGATAATAAGAAAACAAACAGGCATCAGACCTGTTTGTCTTGTCTGTGCATGTTCGTCTGTCATTAATTCACAGCCACTAACCAGTTTAGTGGCCTACTGCCAGCGACTGCCGCTCACTCAGCCATGATGCTCGGAGACAGACTGATTTGCATATTACACTCACTGCTTCCAAATGTTTTTCAAATACCCTCGGGCTGAGATCAGGCGTCTGACAGGAAGCCGTGTGGATTTCTGCTTGTCAATGTTTGAAGGACAACACGGCCCGCCTTGCATCTTGATATGTACATTGAATTGAGGTGTGAATCTACAAACATCACCAACGAAAAGAACTCTCAATACAGATCACATAACAACCTGATTGTTTAGATTAGAGAAGATGCCAGAGGGACCAGTTTACATGTCAAGAAAAGGAAGGCACAGTAAATACACTCCCGGGAACCAACAGCACACAACATCAAAGCTATGTGAAGACAGACATGGCCGATGGCCAAGCAACAATATGTGTGTCAGCTATGGTAAGACTTATATCAAGCTGCTACTGGGCTTTCATGATATGATGGGAGTTACTCACTGACTGGAAAAACATCCTGGAAAGCGACAAATGAGAATCTAATTAGGGCTGCAACTACCAGTTATTTACGTTACTGATTTATCTTTTGATTATTTTTTCAAATTATCCATTAATTGAGCTTTTTAAACGGTCAGAAAACAATGCAAAACGCCCATAAATCTTTTTCAAAATTTCAAGGTAATTACTTCAAATTCCTTGTTCCATCTAACCAATCATCAAAAGGGCAAAGTTTTCAATTAAGACAAAAATAAAACTGGGAAAAGCAGCAAATCCTCTCATTGGAGAAGCTGGAACCAGTGTTGGGCGTTTTTTCCTGGTAAATTATTGATGATGATCAATTATTAAAATTGTTTTGCGATTTTCTATAGGTGATTGTAATAAGCAGACCAAGAGGGAGGTAGATTTCCATCAGCTGTAACAGACTAATAACTTTAGAAACCTGCATTACATTACTGACACAGCTTTTAAGCCTCGAAAGGCACAATAATCAAGCAATATCGTGATATTTTAATAACCAAAATCCTACAACATGTGAAATCACAATACTGATATGATATTGATATATCGCCAGGTCATGGTCTGCCACTTTTTCAACACCTCCCTTTGATGGGAAATTACAGAGTTTCTACAAAAATAGAACACAAGCGTCAGTTCTTCAAATCAAGAGCAACAACAAGCGTCTTTATGTTGACTCGGTTTCATAACAAGCAGTGTTGCTTATTAGGGCCGGCCTACTTCATGCAAAAGCAAAGGGAGGCCTTTTAAAACCTGAACTTGATCGCCGGCCATACGTTTCTAATCCAAAATGTAAACGCACACCCCCTCGCTCCCCCCACCACCACCTCCACCGCCACCCGCTCGCTGCAGCAGTATTTCTCTCCACTGGAAACACTGAGCTGGTGCAGTTGGTTGGTGTCGGCCACAGGATACCATATGCCAGATTGGACCAAACAGATTAGTGCAGCAATTTCTGGGCAAGCCTCTAAGGTGATTGGAGGATGGTGGGGTGCAGGGTGCGATAAGGGCCTGGAAATCTCTCTTAGGAATTTCAGTGCTTAATAATCTTAATAAGAAGCTGCAGGTTCCAAGTTCCACAATTTAACATCTCACACTTTCTCTTTGTTTAAGATGTTACATGTTCTTTGACATGGAGGACGTTTGACTTTAAATGGAATCAGATAAACAAATGATGACTGGCTCTCTGCCAAAGTGGCTGGTAACATAAGAAACCAGGTGCAGGAAAACCTGACCAGAATTCTACCAATGTCTAGTGGTAAATCCTCTTTTCAAATTATTTCGCCATAGAAATCTAAAAGTAAACTTCCAAAGGAAAAGACTCTCCGGGCCTCCTTCTCCATCCTGTTCCTGTCATTCAGATTTCTGGTGCAGGTTTTCAGGTTTCAAAATCTCATTTCCTCATTAATTTGTGACATCGCAGCCACAACCGAAAATATGTCACTTAGTACTTATGTTAAAATAAACTTTCATAGTGTCAAGGAAATTTCATAACTGTGTTCCTGTCATCTCTGTTACACAGCAGAATAAAATATGGGCCAATATCTTGCATTCTTGCGATAAAACTGCTGAGGTTGTATCTTTAAATCTGATCATTTTTACACAACATGTTAATAGTCTTCGCTCAAGTTTACATCTTGACACGCCAGAAAAACCACATTTAGATCAGACCAGGACAATGAAAATCTACACAGAAACCAGACCTTCTAACTGTTTTCAGAACATATATGTTTAAGGCCATTAGGACAAACTGCTATACGAGGCTTTAAAACCAAACCAGCTTCCTGTGCCTATACTCCCCCACCCCCACTACTTGGTGAGAAACTATAACACCAACCACAAACCAAGTCAGTTTTGGTTGTGGCTGTGAGGTTTGTCAGCTCCTGAAAAAATACAGTAAGAAGACCTCTATTGAATCCACTTGGGATGACAAGTTTGCTGCCCCCCTTTTCATGTCCGCTGACATCATACAGAGGAATACACTGCCTATTATATACAGTGGATTTTCCCCTGTAGTCGTGAAGGCAGCTCATTGTGTCCATATCACTCCCCTGACATGTTGGACTTGACTTGATCTCAGCAGACTCATTTATAAAGCTACTCCACCTTTGTTTTGCACTTCCAGAGAATTCCAACAATTCAAGGGGATTTCACGTGTGAGAAACTGACACAGCCCAAAGACTTTTGTGAAATCACATCAGTTGGATGTCAGATCTGCGCCTGTGTTGATCCTTGAGAGTTATATTTACATCTTTAAATACATGTAAGCTGTTTATGCGTGTTCAGCTCTTGAACAGGACTGAAATTTGCATAGTCCTGCCTTTGGACCAGATCTGGACAATCACAGTGCTGCCAAGACCAATATTACTACAATATTACAACATCATTACCACTCTGGTTTTGATATTATTAATGTGAGTAGCAAAAAGGCCTAGTAAGCAGCTTCAAATTCATTCATGAAGCCACATTTAGCTCTGAATCATCCTAGTGTCTCTGCTTTGACCCCCAACATGACATTTTGTCATACCAAACTCTGTAAAGGCAGTTGTTGATGCTGTCACATGCACTGCATATATCCAACTTAAAGGGCAATAGGATGTACTGTAACGTTAGTGGATGTGTAATGGCGTTGTAAAAATGGTTTCAAATTGTACATTGTTCGAATTTAAAAATAATTTTAATTAGCAGTTTAGCACACAAATCTTTTATAACAAACACATGAGCAGTTAGTTTATCCGTCATTGGCCTCTTTAGCTAAAGCACAGGATAATACTGTAAATAATCAGCTTGTAATATTAGCTGAAGTAGCTAGCCAAGTTATGTTTTAACATTTGTGGCAGCATTTTGCTGAGAACGTGAAATCAAGTTAACGGTCGAAATACGAACGTTAGCTGTTAATACAGTTTAAGTTAGTTGTGTAGCTAGTTGACAATAAGTACGACCACTGATAGCTTATAACATACACATTTATATTTTTTACACTATATTCGGTTAAAACGTGGTGTAACCGCCGAAAAACCTTGTACAAAAATCAAACACCGGATCTTCCGTTAGATTTTACTAAAATAAATAGTGCCATTACATGCAGCGTAGGTTAAATTACGTTCCTTGGGTGACATATAGCAGGTGAGTCCATCCGCTACCTTAGCAATAGCAAAATTGATCAGGCGATTTGATAACGTCACATCGATTAAAAAAAACTGCGTCCTGTAAGTGACGAGTAAGTTGAAAACAGAGGCAGCAGAAAAAGAAGGAAGACACACACACACAAATGATTTATGAGACAGTAGGCTATTTAGGACATAAATAAGGCAAACTAGAGAGAAAATAAACTTACCACGTCGGCTTCCGTTTCGTTTTTACACTCTTTGGAACCGGAAGAAACATTCCTGTTTTCCCCGTCTCTGAGCGCAGTCTCCCCGAGTCTCCCCCTTCGATTATACACAGAGAAAAAGGCACCAAAAAGAGGAAGAGAAGAGGTGTTTCGTGTGTCTATCAGCTACAATTAAATTGGTTTCATGTGACTGCATGATATCCACGCATTCGGCTTTTGCGTGTAATTTGCGTGAGTGTTGGTTTGAGAGCCCGCAACGTTCAGCCAGACAGACAGACAGAGAGAGAGAGAGGCGTGGAGAGACTCTCCGGCCTGCACAGTCAGATCATTGGTTGACAAACAGTAATCAGATGCAAATTCCTAACCTCTGAATCAGCAGGGGCCAGCCCCCCATACATCCCCTCCACCCGCCAGAGCAGGGCATGTCGGTAAATGCAAGGGTGTGAATTATAAAAGTGGGCTGGGAGTGGGGCGAAAAGGTGGAGAGTGAGGCAGAGAGGCTATCCAAAGATGATGCATAAACTCAAACAGACTTTACATTTTTATCTCCCTACAGTACCTCACAGATTAACCCTTAACGTGACTTAAAACAGCCACTTGTTTATACAGATTGCCTGTGAAACTGTATAAAATATGGTTCCCAACAAGTGTGTGACATTATAAATATTAGATTATTAGAGCTGAAACGCTTATTAATGCTTATTAGCTTATTAATTGATTAGTTGATATAATAATCAAAAACAATCTGCAACTATTTTCATAATTGATAAATCTTCAATTAGGGCCGGAGCACCGAAAATCGGTGCAAGGACCTATTGAATTTGAGTTATTATTACTATTATTATTATTATTATTTGTCGTCATCGACTGCAAAAATTAGGTGCTAAACTTGCTCGAAAAGTTGAAAATTTGTCAGGTTTGGCAAAAATAGCAATCTGACATGGGTTCGGAGCATGGGGGAAGAAAAAAATAGCGCCACCTACAGTTTTCAAAACAAAAGCCCCCCCCTTTCACTTTCACCTAGATGCACCAAATTTGGTATGCATATGTATCATGTCCAGACTTAGAAAAAAGCCTCTTGGAGCCCTACTCTAAACCCAACAGGAAGTCAGTTATTTTTAATACAATTTCAATTTTTAGTGCAATTTTTGCCATTTGGGGGCTCCATACTTTGACAAACTTGTCCTAGAGATTTTATCGGATTGACTTCAAATTTGGCCTGTGCCATCTGAAGACCTTGGCCATGAAAAGTTGCATAAAGCTTGAGTTTTCGTTGAACGGCGTGCCCGTGACGTGGCATGGAATTTATGTGTTTCGCCGTTAAACAGGAAGTGGTTTATAACTGGATTGTACATTGTCCAAGAGGCCCCAAACTTACCATGTTTCATGACCCCCCCCCCCTGCTCTCCACTGCTTCTCCACTGCTCCCTCTCTGCTCTGCGTGTGTGTGTTGGAGCTGAGATCCTACACACACACTGTCCCAAATATTTTTGAGAGGACAGAGAAACCAGCGATGACAGCAAAACATGATAGACAACTCTCAGCATAATTTCTTCTCATTCAGCTAACACGCTGTGAAAAATACTTGGGCGGTGCACCAAAGTGTTATAGTGTTAGGGAAATCCCTAATTATTTTATTTCTTATGGGCGCTGAGATGAATGATCTATTTATAAAATGACTGTGTTTGCCGACCCTGTCACCGGCCATTTCATCTAAATAATTGATACACTGTCATTTAATTTCATAAAGCTTCACAACATTCATTTTGAAAATATGAAGGTGGTATAGTGGTTTATTTAGTTGAGGGGAACTCACCTAAACTCACTTTAACCAACGGTTTACTTTCAGACACGTGGAGCTGCGCTAACTGAATAAAGGACTAAATCGATTATTAATACTAAACACTGGATAGTAAACTGCCGATGGAAACTGCTCTTATTACACGCAGAGATGGAGATTTAACCTTAACAGAATGTCAAAATCTCTCAATGCAACTGTCTGTTTGTGTTTTATCAAAATGAAAACATTACAACCAGCATTCAATGCTGAAAAAAACTGCATTCAACACATTTTAATACATTATATGTAGAAAATTCAGAACTGTTGGATTCCCAGATACCCTGCAGCAAGAATTACATGTTCAGAATGTCTGTAATCCAACATAACTCAAACTATACAATTTAATGAGCCCTTTTACAGCTTAATCGGGGTAAACTTGTGTTTAGGTGTCACATATTGGAAGAAAAGGACTATTTGTACATTTTAGAGTGGTAAAATGTTAAACCACAATGTAAACAAAGGACTGGTCCATTCACATAGACCAAACCATGTGGTAAAAACATCACTTTCAAAAAGTCACTGGACATGTCATGTATTTCCAAATATGAAAAAAAAAAAGAGCCTGTGATTGCTGACTGGTCAGTAGCTGGTTGCAGCTGTTTGCTAAAATAAAGAGCTTGAGATATTTAAAACAGAAAAATGATCCTCCCTCTGCCTCATCAGATGTAACGAGATCCAGGAGAGAAGTGCGTTCATGGCGCTGACACTGTTGGAAATAAAATTCAAATCAAACGAGGCTGAGACTCTCTGTGGTGATGACAACTGTACTTTCATACTTGATATCAAAATAACTAGGACATTTCAGTTAGTCTTTGCCAGGGTGTGGTAGACACAGGAAATGACTAGTTTTATGGCCACAATGATATGAGCATCAAAAAACAAGAAAAAAAAAGGTGATGAAAACAGTTTATGAGAATGCAACAAAACACAAACGAGCTTTTAGAAATAATCAAGCTAAAGATAAAGCTCACTTCAGGTTAATATTAACAGCATTTGTGCTACCTGATGTTCATTTCCCAAAGTGCAGAGCAGTAAAGATAGAAAACTTTCTGACTGCTGATATGAAAAAGGGCATTTTAGTATTCTCAGTATGACTTTGATATTGTACGTTACATAAACAGAAAACACACAACATCACAGTTTGAGTCTTCCTGTTTTCATGTAAATACTTGTTGTTTGACTAAGTGTTTGACATGCAAATATCATAAATAATAAGTTTGGACTGTACATTCAAAGTATTCAGCCTTTTTTAAGTGTTTTTCTCATCTCTGATACATGATTTCATGATCAACTGATTAATGTATTTGATTAATTTGTGTTCCTAAAATATGATAATGAATAAATAAATGCAAATGCAGCCACTTGAATGTTTCAGTTTATGTTTCAATATGGAGCTGAATTCCTCTGAATATTTCTTTTGAACTTAAAACTACTTTTTAAGGCACAATACAGGTTGTAGAGAAAGTGAACACATCACAAGAAAAGTAAATAAAATACTTACTGCAAATACTGCAAAGGTGTTCATTTTCAGTTCAATACCAAGTAGCAGTATCTGTCACTACATGCTGTATATATTTTTGTTACATCCATGTCGATTAGCTTAGCTTTCTTTAAAAGCTGTTAAAGAAAACAGTTCCAAGCTTTACAACTATAAACCATATGTGCAAACGGCCTATACTGTGCATTAAATGATCATAAATAATAATAAATTCTGAACCTTGTGGTCACTAATGGACTCTTTCTTTGTATTAGTACGCCATCTAGTGGAAAACCCACAAACTGTAAGTCTACGATTTTAAAAACTTTACAAAATATCTATTTTAAATGGTTTGACAGGATCAAATGTTAATATTCACCTCAACAATCTTTCTAAAAATAAAGGACCCAGTTATCATCCTTTTATTATGGGTTTAAAATGATAAGCCCAGTCCCTTTTCAGCCACTCAAAGTCTCATATGGATGTATTGCACGGTTTCTTTTTCAGAATAACCAGGACTATTTGAAAATTAATATTTGCAGTCAAGATTCATAATGGATTATAATGTACAAGTAGAATTTAGATTAGCCTAGAAAAAATGTTACAAAATGCATTTTTATCAGACTTGTGAAGGTGTCAAACATGAGAGCTCATTACAGAGCAGTAACACAACCAATCAGTGACATCTGTGAGGTGTTTGGTGAAGCTGACAGGGACTATGGGCTCATAACAGCCTCATAACCAATAAATAACACGGGCGAAAATTGATCAACAAACAAAAAAAATTTGGTTTCTTTAGATTTAGTCAGTTTAATCAGATTTAGTCAGTTTAGTCAGGTTTTACTCAAATCAAACAACGTCCCTGACCTTTCTGACTTCATCAAGAGTCAAAAACCACAATGCATATTATTTACAAAAGCATCATAACCAATAAATAACAGAGGCAACTATTTAGTGAGCTTTTTACCCCATTAAGTAGTACGGGACAACCAAACGTTGTGGATTGGACTGCCATAATAACGCATGAGGAGGGGTTACAAGCAAGCATGATAGCTCATTTTGCTTATTAAGACCAGGGCTATTTATATATTGATTGACAGGGAGATAGACCAATCGGTTCGTTTGCAAGCCTCCCTTAAACAGTGAGTGGGACACCGGCGTTCCCCTAGGACTGATAGGGTTAACCCTAATATTAATATTAATATTTTGTATAGTGGTTGTCAGTTGTTTGCGTACCTTAAGAACAAAACATGGTACTTTTTGTTTTGTTCTTTTAAGTTACATGTTTTAGAATTTAATATTGCAGTTCAGCCTTACTGCAGCCACACAAACGGAGAAGATCTGCAGTCGACCCCAAATAATATTTTAGGGTTTTCATCAAAGCATAGGTGAATCTTATTTTCAGGATGTGTTCCATCAACATGTTTTCCAGATGGAGTCTGACAGTGACACTTATGTAGTTTCCCAGTTGGTAAAGACGAAGCCAGACAAGTCTCATGTTTCTAAACTTGCATGCACTCCTTCATAAGTGAAGTTGAGAATAATGTGCAGTCTTCTTCTTTATAGCAGAGGACCATACTTCACATCGACGAATATACTGTATAGCGATCAACTGCTCAAGTGTTTAACATGCACGTGAAACCGACGCTCTGTACCAAAGTGAATAATATGAGCAGAAGGAAATGTGGTCATATTCTGTATAACGTTTGATACTTTTAGTACATTTTGTTGCTAATACTTCTGTACTTTGTACTTTTACCTGTAAATAAGTATTTCTGGAGTTAGGTACTGGTACTTTTACTGAAGCAGAAGATCTGAATACTTCTTCCACGACTGATGACAGACTAGCCGCAACAGATATTTATAAAATACATGTCTATGAAGTTAAATCAGACATGGCGTTTAGCATTTTCCAAGTAAAAAGTACACAATGAAACGAGAAAAGAGAAAGATCTTAAATCCTTTAATAGCTGCAGTGCTAATTATAAATAGGTACTGTAGCACACACATATCATTATATACACAAAGATGTTTGAGACTAGTGTATAAAGCTTTCAGATTATTATAGGCTTTTTCAATCCAAATGTTGGCACAAGTCAATTATCATCATCAGTTCATTATTTACAGCACAACTACTAATACATGTGTTTAAAAAGTTGGCAGCACCCCACGGTGCTGGGGGGAACATGATGGAAACAAATTCATCTTGAAGAAAGTATACAGTACACAGAAAACGACACCATGTGAGATCCCTACATGACATTCAGAGTGAGAAGTTTAAAGCCTGAGAAGTTGGATTTCCACACGACAAACACACAAACTTTGGTTGTTGACAAAATGCACCAACAGGTCAAGTTTAGTTACACTGCCAACGACAGTATAAAAAGAAATCAGGGGATAGGATTTTTTCTTTTTTTTAATAACCTGTACAAATGTAGAAATATATGTACAGAAAAAACATAGAAACTTGCATTCATAAGGCAGAAGTGCTTTTCCGGGCTTGTAAATGTTAATATTGAGATGAAACATGCCTGAGAGTCAAAACTCAGCAGGCTTTTACCATCAAAACAACTTAAATGTGGTAAAATGTAACACATCTAGTGTACATACAGTATATCTTTAAACCATATTACATGTGTATGTAAAAAAAGAGGCTTTAAACGTTGGAGTAGTGTGTTAAGTGTAAACTGAGTGAGCACTTTGCATGTTGCAGAAGAAATCCATGAATAAATCTAAAACTACAGGGATACTAGCAGTTTGTAACTATAGCATAGTTCCTTATCTTGCTTTTGATAATTAACCATGACTGAAGTAACATTTACACCTTGTCTACACCAGCGTGCAGTGAAGGCAGCACACTGCACGCAGGTGCAGTTGTCTGTAAGCGTACTGGATCAGCCTCAGCGCTGCTGTACAATCAGTGGAAAAAACAGACTTCAAGCGTAAAATAATGTTTCAAGTCACAGTTGTTATGCAGTCGTTACTCGATCGATAGAGACAGTTTGGTTGGTTAAAATGTCAGCGTGTCCTTCAGAAGATGACTGAAAAGCGCAGCTGAAACACGGCCGGCGTAGACGAGGTGACAAGGCTAGACAAAGCCAGCAGAGAAAGATACAACGGAAAAAAAAATCTCGCTAAAGGTAGATCCTGAAGAAATTGTGCCTAAAGAAGGAGTTTTCCTCTCATGATACATAATACAGAGGCAATTATCAAAGAATGACTTTACATCTCAAGCATATCAGAAGCTGTTATTTCACATCCTTGACGAAAGACATTTGCTTCTTTACCTACGATGATGATGTGCGTTTGTGCGTATAATGTAGAGAGACTTTTGATATTCATGCTTCATACTTCACTACGTACACAGATCCTACAGGCTAATCCCTCAGGCAGTGGTGCATTTCCTGATGTGTTAGAGCGGTTCCTCCGTCTTAGCACCTTTACAAATTGCCATTCATTATTAGCAATACAGAGTAAATAAAAGTAAATTTTCCATTATTTTTTAGGTTAATATTGTCATTATTTACTGTTATGAATTTGTGTTTTGGTTGTTAAATGGTGAAATTCTATCATCTGCACTATGATAAGGGACATTATGGATCAATAATTCATTAATCTGTTGCTTTAAGGATTTACAGCTCATAAATCAATTGTATCAAGTGTAATTTGCTTGTATTGTGAATTCCACATCACCACTCAGGTCATGAGATTACTACCTTCCCTTTCTAAAGTTACTTAAAACTTGGGAAAGGGAATTCATTTTAAATTCAAACGCTGTATGGAAACAGTAGTTCATCGAGCCACACAGCTCCATGATGCTGCACTCCTTATTATGCACCAGAAAACAAAACTGTTGGATGAAAAACAGCTTTGACAACTCTTCCTATTTTTAGATCTTTACAAGCAGGGCAGAAAATGTAATATTTACAGTTAGCATGCTTACATGCTAATGTTTTGCATGTAACATTTAGCACGTACACCCCTGTTAATATACAGGCAGTCGATTTGTTTATGGATAAAATTAATGGAAAATTTACTACAGAAACCAGAGACCAACCACAGAAAAAAGGAAGCAGGCATTTTTCAGCTTTGTTTTCTGAGCTTGGAAGACATTACACAGACATTACATACAGACTGTGCACCTTATATACATCTCTCGGAGCTCCTGCCTGCAGCAGCGGCGTGTGGAGGAAACAGGGCGTGGTCCTGATCTCAGCTCATCTGCTCCAGGTGGGCAGACAGCAGCAGTGTAGGAGGCAGAAACTCTTCTTGCTTGTTCACCACTTCAGTCTGACGTGACCCCTTGTTGCCAGTGCCTGAGGGTACAACAAACAAACAGACTCTGATCACTCGCATGTGACTGAAAAACATTAAGCTGCCTTTGTAAGCCCAACCAATCCACATAGGATTATGTAAACAGAGAAGTATCTATAATTATTTTTAAAGACATTTTGTTGAAAAGCTTGAATACAGCTGTTTATGTTCTGTGGTTTCATCTATAAGCTAATATTTTTTCTAATTATTTACCTTTTAAATGCCAAAATGTGTGTTCATTGTTTTCATCAGTATTTTGTTTTCATCAGTGTGGTGAAGCCGTGAAACAGTTCAATATAACCCACCACTGATACTCGTAGGAAAACATCACTGCCTTAAAATGGAGAGTTAATTCACTAAATATGTCACTGAACAATAAATGTATTTAAGAGCACAATTTGCATTGCAGGCCTGTGATGAAAACGTGGACGGCTGCACACAGATGGAAAAACAGACTTTAAAAAATGGTTGTCAAATGTTCAAACAACATTCTCCATCACATTTAAGGTGGAAAAGCACCGACTAGTCTGATGTCTAATATGTGTTTCCACTCACTTGCAGAGACGAGGTCCATATACTGGCAGACGGCATGAAGCAGCAGTCTCTCAAAGCTGATTCACAAAAAACAAACAACAGAAAAATGACTCAGTCTCCCCCTGACCACTTCTAGAAACAATCAACTTGATCCATTATTTCTGGAGTGAACATGTTTCCCAGCACAGATCAGTAAAGTTAGCTTATATGTGTGTTAATGCCATTTTTTCACATCCTGTTTTTGTGTGTGTGTGTGTGTGTGTGTGTGTGTGTGTGTGTGTGTGTGTGTGTGTGTGTGTGTGTGTGTTGTGCTTCCTGCTGCTGCAATGACTCCACTTCTTTGTGTGGATCGGAGAGGTTTCATGTAATCTAATATAAACCGGTTTTCCAGGTGAGGAAACATAATTAGGATCCATCAGCCGGGGCTTTCAACCTGAGTACGTGGACTTTAACATCCTCCATAATCTTACTGTTGGAATTAAGATATTTGGGGATACTCAACAAAAAGATCTACTGTCTGTGGATTGGAGGTGTCAGAACCTAGAACCTAAACAATTCACTTTACGTAAAACTTCTAAAACATTTCAGCATTTTTTCAGACCTTCAATTTAAATTTTCAAAGACTCTGTATATTTGAAGAGATTAATTATTTCTATGTACAAGAAGCCTATAAATATACAGGGTTTCTTCAGGGTTCACCAAGTGAAATGTAAGACTTTTTAAGACCTTCTTAATACTACAGAGAATGCAATTTAATACTGTTTTCACTGTCATACCGGTCAACATATAATAGAAAATCAGAAGGGAAGACATGGCCTAGAATTACTTATTATTATACATCACATTTTTTCAGTACTTCCCGGCAGTATATTACAGTAATTCCTAATAATATAATTAATTACATTAATGCGACCTGTACCCCAATAGCGGCATAAACCAGTGAAAAAAGATTAATTAAGTTCACTTCAGTTTTTGCTAAAATTGACACTTGCCCATTTTGACATGATGAGCTTCCAAGCTACCGTAGCTAGTCGTAGTGACAGTGTTTGCTACAGGTCTGATGGTGCTGACTGAAGAAAAGATTAAACAAGAAAAGATTAAACAGCCTCCTGCGTGTACAGTCCAATCACAACAATCACACTTTTAGTTTAGTGTTTAATGTCTTCCGACAGCCAGCAATCAGATACAAAAACATTTACTTCCCACAGCAGGCAAGAGAAAATATTTAAATATTTTGAAACTTTTTAATATCTTCTAAGGCTTTGTTTGAGGAAACTGAATTCAAAGCTTTTCAAGACTTTAAGACCTGAATGTAGAAAAAGGATTTCTACCTGCTGGCGAGGTTGGTTGTGTAAACTGAGTGAGGTTGAGCCATGAAGAAGCTCAGAAGTTTTTCCTCAAGTACTTCCAGAGTTCCCTGTGAAGAGGAAAAAATATAGTGGGTGGCAGCCAGGGAGGGAGAAAGGTAAGAGGTCCGATCTCCAGAACAGTCATGTGTCATCACACATGGTTTGTGCTTGAGCAAAACACTGAACTTCTGCCGGCGTACTCATGGTGAGTCATGATTCCTTTACTGCTCTCACAGCCCTGTATGTAGTCTTCCAGCATTAATAACGGTTAGGTGCTACTGGATTTCCAAATTTTATTACATTTTTTTTGTAGACCTTAGTCAGATTACAGGAGGCCCAAGCTGATTTACCTCCAATTGTAAATCTTGTCCGGAAACTTGGTCAATATAATGTTTGCCACAAAATATCTGGTGTTGTTGTCAAACCTGTTTGTCATTTGCAAAAATCCGGAACAGCATGACATACAGGTCAACTAGGAGGAGTTAAAAAAAGACTTTTGCAGTGGTGACTGCGAGACAAAAAGCTGGTGTAGCTTCCTCGTTTGATGCACAGCAGAGACGAGTCAAAATGTGGCTAAAACTACTGGGTTTAACATGTCTTCCACCAGTTATCATATCACTGTATGGTTAGACCAATTGACAAGAAGTTGAGGCTTTGCGATCACACTAACTTTGAAGCTACTGTACGTATGAGACTCCTACCATGAATATAAATCTTTACCCATCCAACTGACATGATCAGCCCCAAAACATTTACTTTCCAAGCATGAGAACAGGAGACAACACTCACCATGGGGATTTGTTTCCGTTTCAGAGTCGCTCGCAGTCTGCGATCGATTCTCTTGAAGCAGTCCTGAGCAGTGAAGGCATGATTTACTGTGGAGAGATGAGCGACGGTCAGCCAAACAGACGCATTTAAAACAACCAGCCTACAAACAAGCACAAACTTGAGACGCTCACCATTCCCCTGGTCTTTGTTTTTCTTCTTTGCCCCCTCCTGCTCCAGCAGAGACAACAGCCTCTCCTGCTCCTCACCGGAGCAATTCATGAAGTCATTCCACGGCTAAAAGAACAAGAGAACGAGGAAGACCAATTTTTTTTAACTAATACTTGTTTTATTGGGTGCTTTTAGATTTGGTGCTTGGATCACAGATGCAAGACAAGCTCTAAGGATTTTGTAGGGATCTGAAAAGGTAAAACTCAATGGTCTTAAAACTTAGTCTTTAGTGCTGGGAAGAAAAACAGAAAAGCTAAAACCAAGATAGACCTAACGCCACTCCTGCAGCATTAATGAGCAAGGCAGCAAAGTTAAAGCACAGCTGAAGTCAACTTACCTCTATGTAGTTTCTGTTGGTGCAGGCCTCAGTGAAGATAGATGGGATGGCCGGGTTACTGCAAACTTCCAGATCATCTTTGGAGCACTCATCCCTCTCAAGAAGATTAGCAAGAAAGCGCGCTGGTTTTCAGAGAAGAAGAGAAGAGATAGACAGTGGTGATATAAGCAAAACTTCAGTGACAGATTTATGAATTTAAGGAGTTAATTTTTGAGATTAAAAAAACATATGTTTGTAGTACTGGCATTTTTGTAGCAATAGCGATTCAATGTAAACACTCTTTCCCATTGTTGAAAGCACTGTTTCAAAGCAAAATTCATGCGTGCATTGTTGATGTGCGCATCTTTTAAAAAGGTGGCACACAGTCTTAAAGGCTTGTCCGGCATTGTTCAGCCTGCAGTGGATGACAACATCTTATAATCTGATCACGTGAAATGAGAGCTTACTGTTCTCCTGTCGGCGGAGGCTCTTCTTGCCTTTGGCTCGGGGGGTGAGGTCAGAGTTGCGGATGGCTTGGTTGATATAGAACTGCTTCTTTTTGGTGGGAGACACTCGCTTGGCGGGAGAGTTGGGCAGGGAGGTGCATTTACGCTCCTCTATCAGGCTGGAAAAAGATTTAGTCAATTTAGTCACACAAACCCTGAAGGAGAAGTACCAGCTGCTCAGATCTTATTAATTTGAGTTATTTTATGTTGAAGGGATGTAGTTAACCTGCTGCAACTTTTTTGGTGTACCCACTTTCTTGAGCTGCTGCATATACTTCTTCAGTCCGTAATTATTTAACATTTCCTAACATGTCTTCATCAACAGCTAGTGAGAGTACAGGCATATACACAGAAACTGTAATCATTCAGCTGCTTTTCTCAGTACACAAGATATGGAAAAAGAGTTTTGTGTGACCTAATTTTCATCCATTTCAATGGACTTGCTCTATTCTTGAATTTGACATTATCTGGAGCAAGCAGGTGATGTCATTTTAGTGAGGGTGCAGTGCTTCAGGCATGAGGTGGACAGGGTGAGACTGGGTCTCTCTGTCTCTTTAACAACATCTTACTGCATAATTGCTGGATAATGGTGTGAAATGGTGTATCTATATGAGCATGCAGTATATCATTACACCATAATCTTATTTGGCATGTTATCCAAGAAATGAAGAAGAATGCACCTAACAGATAATGTGGCAGTGAAAGGTGCAGATGATAACCAAGCTGCTAAATCGGGTGGATACTTCTCCTTTACTGTACTGTGCTGCTTCTGTTTTATCTCTGCAGTATTTCTAAATAGATCAAAGCTATGAAGAGCATCCTGCAGGAGCTGCAGATGTAGGTCAGTGGGTGGGTGTTGTGTGAGGACCACCTCTGCTGGGTTAATTTCTGTCTGTGAGTTGCCAACTTGCTCAGCTGATGCCGTTTTTAGCCTGAGCCCTGCAGGTTGTCAGCAGCACTAGAGCAACATAACATAATGTAATCTCTGCCTGGGTTAGTTGGGTTTGTCCACAACGAAGATATACCATATAATATCACTTTGACATGTAAACCATAGCGCACTTGAAGCTTAGCTAACCAGGCAGTGGCCTTATTACAGTTTTCACAACAATTTTAAATAAAAGCAATATGTAGTCTCACTTCTGCAACTTCTCCTTCTTGCATGTTAACAAGAAAATCATTACATAATCCGAATAAGATGAGCTATAGGAAGTGCCAAGATCAAAGCGCAGCAGCTAATTTGTTGGTAGAAACACCCTGACGTGATCTAGCTGTGAATTTAAAGACTCCACAACAACCAACATATCCAGGTCAGTTAGTTAGTTGCCAGCTGCTGAAAAAGGCTAGTTAAAAGGCCTGTTAAAACCTTAATATTAACGTCAACCAAACTAGCAACTGGGTGTTCATCGACTTGTGTTGATTAGCAAGAGAGCTGGTAGGATTTCAGCTCATCCAAAACCGTTTACAACTCCTAACGTAAACGGCTAGCTATGTATTAAATGGAGTTGTAATTCGGGCTACCGCTAACTAGCTTGCTAACGAAACAACAATTTTTACTCACATATAATCCTGTTCTTCATTGTTATTTGTCAAAACGACCATCTTATTCCAGCGAAACAAACGGAGAGAACCAACACTCTGGATCTTTACGGAAAGTGTGAAAAAGTAAATACACCTGGGACAGGAAACAGAAGTTAAAACAGCGAGTGTATTTGGCAGGTTATCTTTGTTAGTAACTACAGCTAACAGCTAGCTCCTTGGCTGCTAGCTTGACAGTGAGCTGAACCACCAGAACAAAAATAGCTGTTGTTCTCCAACACAAACAAAGAGGGGAGAAAAGAGAAAGAGGTCTCACTCTGTCTCTATGTAGTTACATTTGGTAAGGCTTACAAACATGTAATAACTTGAACATATCACTTCTACTTTCTTCATTTAACACATTTAAGAACATTTATATTTCTTATAGTTGGATTTAATGAGTAACTATTGTAACTACAACCACTAGAAAACATAGTTTTTGCACCACATCACACAAAGAACTTTTAACAATCTTGACATTTAGATTTTCAGTCATGGGTAGCAGGTAAACAACACTTAGCCTATTTAATGTCTGGCCATGTGTTGTTATGGCAACATAACATTGTTGTTGCCCAAGGTAGTAAAACATGTTTTTAAAAAGCTTGTGTGTTCACTTTATGATACCAAAAATCCCGGTGTAATTGGTTTTTTTTAATCACTTGGGGGCAGCAAAACAAGCTAAAAACACAACAATGACATATTATTACATACCAAAGTTGTGTTAGCAAACAGTTGCTAATTACACATCCAACCGACACAAAGCAACATTAGCATTCATTTGGAGTCATGTTTCTGTCCACCTGTTGAATGCAAGTCCCATATTCACTCTGTTTTAGCTCTGTTTTTGGTCTCCACCAACTCTTGCTCTTTAGCTGCCAAATGCTCCACTATGTTCACCAGCTAGTTGCTAACTCTGTCCCTGTGTTCTTTAGTGCTGGACAGGTTGTGTACAGTCAGTTTATCAGAGAAAAAACAAAGAAAAAAAAGTAAAGTTGCGGACTGTAAAATCAAAACAAACAAACAAAGATGCTAAAACACTGCGGAAACTGCAGTCAGGTGATAATACTCTGTGGGTTTGTCACTATGAGCCTTACACATTACACATCATCATTTAATTCATTGTCAGTATGAAAAATATTAACTAGTGCAGCTTTGTTAATTGTATTTATGGACTTGTTGATAGTCTACAAAAAAACTAATAATCACCACATGATGGCTAATGTCAATGTATGTAAATCTAATATGTAAATCCAACATACGGATACTTGTGCATGACCGTAGTGTGGTACAGTTTTCTTTTAAACCTCTGAGTGATTCATCTTACAAATAGACAATCTTTGGCACACCTCTTCAAACTAATTCCTGTCATAACTTGCAAAATAAAGCCTCTGCCACCTACATGGTCTTTATAATCCAGCATCTTTGAGTGGTTTCAGGTCAAACATGATCCTTCCTTTGACATAATCTGAAATAATAATGACCTTTTTTCCCCAACTCATTAAGGGTTTGTGTGCATGTTACCATAACAGCCAGTTTAATAGGCCTGCCACAAAGCCATCTAATTGTTCTGTGCTTTTCTCACTGCTGCTGGAGAGAAAAGGAGCTGTTCATGTTGATACATCTGAGAGACAGAACACAAAACGAGGACATTTTTTGGACATTTTCTTTATCTTAATAAGCTTTTTTGAGAGATGTTTGGACAATATCAGAGACGATTCTCAAAGGTGTTTTTATACAAATTTTGGAATGTGGGAAGAGAAGAAGACGAGGACAGTAAAACCAGAAAAACATGAGCCAGACACTTGTCCGATGATCGTGGGTAAAATAAAGAAATCCATTCCCAGGATGAGAGCTGTGAAGGAAAAGGAGAAGATTAACGTTACCACATCAAACAGCAAATGTATCACTACATGTGAGACATCAGGGAATATAATGCGGCTTTGTGTCAACCTAATGCCTGTTTTGGCTGCAGCCAAGGAGCCTGTGGAGGAAGAGGAGGTGGAAGAGGAGGACAACAGCTGTACAAGTAAAAAAGAACCAGAAACCAGCAGCAAAAATGACCCATCTGTCAGTAAATCAGTGGAACAAATACTCGATCCAAGTGATTCTTACACAGGATTCAATTTGGACACTGATGCCAAACAACCTCTAAGTCCTCAGTTTGTGCTGCCTCTTATAACTCAACCTAAACCAGCTCTTGAGTGGTGTGACCGTCAGAAGACCAAGAAGTGGCACACACCTCTACCTCCCATCAGTGTATCTGAGCAAACTAGGACCAACTCTTCAAACTTTTCAATACAAGGCTGCGGAGGCGACGGGTTAGTTGCAGGACAAGTACCAGACAGCAGGCCCTGGATAGACAATCCCCCGTTCTCTAGAAGTGTGAGTAAACTACAAAACCAGCTGGCTAATAATGTTTTTCTGCCATTTTTTTAAATCATCATTAAAGAATTACATCTGCTCCTTAAAATCCTGGGGTGATAAAGAGAGTGCTGAAAGGTTTGGTTAAGTAAAAGTGGTTCACTTTGAGTTAAAAGGACATAAAGGAAGTTAGGATTTACTGTTACTGGCAACCAGCAGGAAGTGCATCATGATGAGCAGGTCTGAACAGGTTGCAGTGGCCTATGACTGAGAGGAAATGATTAGGTCACAGTTTAATACAAGAGGAAGAATCAACAAGACTTTGGGCAATACAAAATTGCTTTTAAAGCACCTTCCTGAGCAATGATTGAGTCACTGGTATTCAGAAACTATACATCTGCACATACAGGATGTTGTAATCAGTCCAACAGAACTGTATAAATCTTCTTTACTGCCCCTTTAATGTTAAAACAGATGCTAAGAGACATCAAAGGTCTTTACTCCAGTTATTACTTTTAACATGTTTTACTCTTCAAATGTTAAAGGGTGGAAATGATTTGACAGCTCATTATTTGCAAATTATTGCGAAGCCATTAAGTCCCAAAAGCTGGGTTTAAAAAGGAAGCTTAACTTCAAAATATCAGTTTAAAAATTAACTAACTAAGTAGATTTACTTAAGTACAATTTGAAGGTACTTGTACTTTACTTTATACTTTTACTTCACCACATTTATTTGTTTTAGTTACTGGTTACTTTGCAGAATAAGATTTCACATAAAAAGCATATGATAAGCTTATAAAATATAATACATTATTAAGGATTAAACAAGTGTTTCCCAACCTTTTTGACCTGTGACCTCTTACAAAAAATCTGTGTCTAGTTGGGACACTTTATCGTGTTTAGGATGTCTATGAGTGGTTAGCAGCAGTTCCACCAGGGAGACGTTTCTCCTCTAAATTTCTCACATGGGTTCATTTAAAAGACAGTTTGAGGCCCAAAGAGGTGAAATTATCCAATATTTCACAAAAGAATTCAAAGATTAGAGAAAAATCCAGAAAAGATTTATCAGATTTATCTTGTGACCCTTTGGACCTGTACTGTAAATAAAGAAGTTATAACTAGCGCTCATGCAGAACAACTACTTTTTGATACTTGAAGTACATTTTGTTGTTAATACTTGTGTACTTTTACTTAAGTAGGACTTTGGATGCAGAACTTTTACTTGTAATGAGTGTTTCTACAATGTGTTATTGGTACTTTTATTTATGTAGTTGATGTGAATACTTCTTCCACCACTGACACTGAGCTAAGTTAAAAAACAGATTTTAAATGAAAAACTGTTTTAAAGACCTGAGTTTTGCTGTAAAATTGTCATGTCATCACACTGCAGATCTGACTGACTCTCCTCTCCTGTCCTCTGTGCAGAGATCTGCTGAGTTTCGTCTTCCTGACATCTCCTTGTCCAGTCTGGACGCCCTGCTGCAGACGGTCACACAGAAACTGGGGAGGAAGAAGAGAGGTGGTGATGAAGGATCATGGAGACGTGTCCAGTCTGATCACATCCTCATGGCTGTTAGTGAACAGCATGTTAGAGAGAAGAGTGTCGGGCAGCAGATCGACCGCTGCACAGATAACAGAAGCCCGGCCAACATGTATGTTTGGTGGTTTTGAGTACAATTTTTATTTTAATGTTATTATTTATTGCACCGTAGTTATAGTATGAAAATTGGAATATAGAAAGTACATTATCAGGGTTACACCATTATCCATACTGAGGAACAGATGGAGAATCTGACAGGATTTTGTTTGCACATTTTATTTATTAGTTAAAGATTTTTGCAGTAACCATGTGCAAATTTAGAAGTTTATTTATCTGAATAACAGCAGTATAGATGACTTCAGTGTAAAAACTCAGGGTTCGTACAGCTTTTTAAGAGCAAAATTCAAGCACTTTCAAGGTACCTAAACCAAAATTTCTAGACTCTCGAAGCCTTTGTCATCACATCCACAGTTATTTATTTTACCAGCTGTTCATATTAACTTCGATTGTATGTTTTGATCATGATTATTTAATGCTGGCTAATTTCCAGAGTAAGGGATCAACAGAGCACTTATCTAGCTATGAATGATGAGTGAACACAAGAAAAGACCTTTCCTTTTAGATTATGTTGAAAATCAAGCATTTTTAAAGGAGAATATTCGAATTAAGGCATTTTCCATTTAACCTTGGAAATATAACGGTTAACATTAAGCATTTTCCAAACTTTCAAGACTTTGTACCAACCCTGTAAAGAAAACCGTTCAGTAAATGTGGTTTCTGTCTTTCTCTTCTTTTAACAGTGAAGCAGCAACACGAACATCAGCGGGTGGACGCAGTGTTAACAGACAGAGAAGCCTCCCTCCACTCATCCTCACTATGACGAAGAAAGACTTCCTGACTTACAACGCACTGCAGTGATTCATCAAAAACAACAAACTGGACTCACAACATATACAGCACAATATTTTAAAAATGTTACAGGAAACCAGATAGTTTTATTTTCCTTCATCACATTCACAACGGACGTATACCCGTTTTTTAAAATCTATATTTCCATATATATTTTCAGTATATAATGTACATCTTATAGTAGATGCACAGATAAATTAATGTTCAAGTACAACGTTTCAAGCATAATAAAAGTACATTCAGTAGTACAGACTTTCATTCCAAAGTGAGACATTTTAATCCAGCTTAATGTCATTTCAGCTTTTTCAATACATGTGACCTTTTTATATTTTAATGTAACAGTTTGCATTGTGGAATGAAACCCTTCTGATACTTTATGTTTGCCTCATATAGTTACTATGTTGTAACAATCATTTTAACCTGCTGTAACACTGCATTACAGTGCAGCAACAACCTGCTTTGGACATTCAGTCATATGTATCATTTTTGGTACTTTTCTGATTAAAAAAAAATAAAAAATGAAGAAATATAGTTTATGAAAAGAAACTTAAAATAAATAAAAAAACAACAAAAGGCAATGTTGTTGCGTCTGGTGTTTACAGCTCAGACTGAACGTATTCATTCTTTGATTGTTTGGTCTTTGATTTATTATAATTCTTTTGATTGAGTGTGGAGTGTTTGGCGTTATGTAGAAGAATCTGTAACGAGACTCTGCAGCTAAGACAGTGCAGAGTCTGGACTTGAAAGCTTTTTCAATAGTTTTACATTTTAATAATAAATAAATGGGGTTTCCAGACCTTTCAAGATCTGTGCAGGAAGTCTGGATGTCAGATTCCTCTATAAGATAAAAAAACAAAACATGACCTAATTATTAAATAATCAAAATGACAGTAAATGACAGGCAGAAGTAAAGATTGTTTTTCCTCATCATATGTAATACCCTCTGTTCGGACAGTGACACTGACAAATCACACAAAATAAAAAACAAACATTTTTGACAGATAAAACACAAAAAAATAATCTTGATTTACAAAACAATGACACTTACAAAGTTCATCATCAAACATTTAAGAGGTATTTAACATCTTATTCTCCACATAAGAGATATTGTATAATGTTCAGAAACAACCCCTCAAATGCTTTCTGATATATAAAATCATCTTAATAATTACATGTAACACATGCACCTCAGCTACTGTTTGAGTGTTTGCAGCATTTTCTTTTTTTAAAGTGCTTTCTGCAAAATAAAGACTGGGAGAGGTCTAATGATTGAACCCTGAGGAACGCCACCCCTTGTTTTTACGTCGAGCTTTGCATAATATTCTTTCAGGATAAATAAACCAGAACTTTGGAGTGATGAGACTTCATACAGAAAGAGAAGACACAGTGTACGATTCATGAACCCAAATAAAGGGTATAAAGCTACAGATATGTTAACAAGGTGAACAAGGCACCAAAGCCATATTAGGAAGCAATTTGGTTCTTTCTTTAGAGGACGCCAAGGGGATAAATTTACCTCTAATGACTCAAAAGTAACACTTTCAAAGTCCCTCTTTTTCCCTCTTTTACACTTCTTACTCCAGTGAGTGGTACTGTTGCATGTTGCATATTGAGGTCGCTGCCAACATTGAGCAACATTCAAATAAACATACAGTGAGTAATAAAAAGCTTTTGACTGTAGTTGGTCCTTTCAACCTGCGTCCTTGTGTTGTTGCACCAGTCCACTTCACAGTTCGCTGTCCTGTGTGTTGTTGTCGACCATAAAGAGCGCAGAAGGACTTTTACTGGACCTCTCTGCTCTGTGTTTGGATTTACTGGATTCTCCCTGAACTCCACCGTTACTGCTGTTTGATCCACTGCTGCCCCTCCGATGCATCTCCGCTGGCTGAGGTATTCTGGTCATTGCCGTACTGCTGCTCTTTTCTCCGTTGGCTTTGCCTTCTTTAGATTTGACCTGGCCAGCTTTTGCCTTTTTTGATTTACCCTCTTTCGGTTTGCTGTCGGATGATTTCCCATGCTGCTGTTGGGTCTTGCTTGGCTGAGGGGGTGTGACTGGCGGCTGTGGCTGGATGGTGGGAGGGTTAATCCTGGTGGGCAGCGCAGGCAGGTTGGTCGGTACTGTTCTGTTGCCGATGACCACAGTTGTGAGGTCGTCGTCGTCAGTCTGCTCCTTGGCAAAGTTGACAAACACCTAGAAAAATGAACCGGCATTAGTGTCACACTAATTCATCCTTTAATTCATTTATATTAGCCTGGTCAGCTATCAAGCTATTGAGAGTCAGCTATCCATCACATTCTTGTTGTTAACACATCTTAGCATTCATGCTAACTAATATATATATAGTGAAGCATGGAGATATTAAAGGTTAAAACAACTCAAAGATTGTTCAACAGCTGAGACGAGCTTCCTTTCCTATTCCCTCATTACAGCATAATAATAATGATGATAATAATAATAAGAATAATTCTCACATATTGGAAGAAAACTTCTGCCCCAATCATTAAAATGTGGCTGGATGATTTAATTAACATCTTACGTATCTCTTTCAATTTGACAGAATGTGCCAACCTCTCTCATTAAGTACCTTGCAACTTGAAATTAGAAGACAATCTACCACAGCATCATAAAATGTGAAAGAATGTGAGTGAGCGATGATATATATTTAGGTGGGTTAGGGTGATGGGGTGGGATTATCAATACTCTTTGTTGCACGACGATTAATCATGAAAATAATCAGCAGATTAATCGATAGCAAATATAATCATCAGTTGCAGCCCTAGTACACATTCAAATTCATGCATGCCTTTAAAACTAGCCAGAGATCAAAGCCTGATGGGAAATATCATCCCCTGCGAGATGGACACATTGCCTAAATTAAGAATATTTGCGATGCAGAGCTCCATTTAGTTCTTAGATCAGGACCATTACACCACCCTTCTGCAGAAATATAAATATGAGAGGTTTGAGTGCTTTCATCCCAGCTGCATCATCACCCTCACCTGGTCCAGGGTGGTCTGTGAAACAGAGAAGTCGATGATGCCCAGCTCCTCGTAGTTGTTGGCCAGCACATCGAAGACACGAGCGAGGCGGCAGCCGTGCGAGGGCAGCTGGAACTGCAGCACGTTCTGGTGGCGCTCCTTCAGCTCGATGCTGGGGAAAGAGCTCTTCATATAGGTGCTGATGGGGCACGAGTCCGGGTTGGATTTAGTGTCCACCAGACGGAGGATGATGGTATAGCCATCACCAAACCTGGAAGGTGAAGGACGGAAAGAAATAGTCAAGATTTTATATGTACAGTTACATCAGTACAGTTTAGTGTAATGTGAATCAGTGCATCTCTAAAAATCAACAAGGATAAAAAGTTAATCTTGCAAAGATCAAAAATGCAACAGCGTCTCAGTTAAAAGCCAGTGAGCCTCATGATATGTGTTGTTCCTGAGATGCACTGTAGAGTAACACATGCAGTCTACTGTGTGCAGCGTACACCAGGGCTACTTAACCCGTTCAGTGTGGTTGAACAACAAGTTCATGTAATATACACTATGAAATCAAAAACTCTATTACAAACCTCTATTCTCCTTGCAGTTAAACCTAAGTCACTGTATACGACTTACAACTTACGACAACGAGTATCAAGAAAAAGAACAGGTTATTTCCACAATTTGACGAACTGAACTTCTCCTCTAACTAAATATCATATTCACATGGAAGTGTAGACTATATTTCATTACAAATGAGCACTGGGCCATTTCACTGAATAATTGAAATGTCTCAAAATGTTTTAGGGGTATGGGCATGTGGAAAAAATAAAATCCTATAATCACATTATACTGTCATTTTATGTTGTGAGATCAATGTATATGTATAATGATATCATACATTTTCTGGAAAATGAATTGAGAGAATGTTTAAGGATAAAATAACCAGACAGGAATGTTTATTTCTGGCAAATCCAGCTAATTAAGTACCAGTTAATTTGAAGTACTTCCTCACATTGATGCAAAAAACATATAAAAATCCAATATTACCATAAAACAGTCCTGCTCTTCCTTATTAAAATGTTAGATACTATGATATAAACGGTAAGAAAAGAAACAGATGACAAATTTTCAATTGTCTTACAGTATTTATTATCAGATTGCCAAACCCTAAATAATCTCATATCTTTACTATTTAATATTATGTGACTTTTGATTGGTTGAGCTCATACATCGTGAGCACAGACACTAATAAAGATGAGAGACTGTTTGGCTTTGAACTGGCATGAGCCGTCATTCTGTATTAATTATTATAATTTAAATGGCATTAATGATGACTTGATGATGTGTAAACTGTGTACGTGTCCTTGTATACTCTCTTTGGTAAAAAACCTAATTCAGAACTTTTCAGACCGCTGCAGCGACTCGTGACTGTAAACCTCATCAAGTGACTCAATCAGCTGCTTTAGTGTGACAGTAAAATATCAGCACAGAGAGAGAGTCCTTCACAGATCTCTTCACCTCCGTGGGGACAATAAACGTATCAAATCAGGAAGCAAACTTTGGTTTCAACTTCTCTAAAAAAGATGTTAAATTTAGTAACGGATACAACCGAGGAGGGGTGAGGTTTGGCAGTGTGGGCAGAAATCTCCAACCTTCATTCACTGAATTATATATCGTGTTTTAACTTGTATTGTTGAAGTTAGACAGAATATAGATAGTAGATAGATAGATAGATAGTAGAGTGTGTTTACCTGTTCTTCAGGTGTTGGACAGAACCGAGACACTGGAATCTGCCGTTGACCATGATGGCCATTCGGGTGCAGAGAGCCTCACATTCCTCCATACTGACCATACAGACACAAGATAAAAGCCATTAACATATACACTATAAACACACTACAAGAAAACTCTTAGCTGATAGGCTGTTGTGGGTCATCCTGCTAGTGTGTCTTGGCTCTTACAGCCATGCCTCCACTTTTAATGTACAGAATAATTTAGTGTACATCTCCTCCTACCTGTGGGAGGTGAGAACTACAGCTCTTCCCTCTTTGGTGACGCTGAGGATGCAGTTCCACAGAAACCTTTTGGCTTTTGGGTCCATGCCAGTGGTGGGCTCATCCTAACAAGAATTGAAGAAATCAAAGCATCAAGGAAACAAATATGCAAGTCAAAATACTAATACATTTTAGCAACACTACTGGACACACTTTAAGCAAGAATTAAAACAGATATTACTGTGGTGGCACCAACTAACCACAGCATCAAAGTTTAAAAGGAGTCTATATGCAGATTTTGAGAATGGGTGCCGTTATGTTTTATGCAATGTCTTTGTTGTTGCAACAGGTGATATTGATACTGATGATTGTTTTCTACAGTGGAGGAAAATGTTGTACGAGGGGACAGTAAATCTTCAGGTTCACCAGGAATATAACAGGCGGAGCCCCGATGAGGGAGATGGCAGTGGAGAGTTTTCTCTTGTTGCCTCCGCTGTAGCCTCCAGCCTCCTGCTCAGCGTACTGGGTCAGTCCCAGCTTCTGCACCCCCCACTGCGCCACCTACAGGACAGCAGAGAAAGTACATTAATCTCGCACTGTCTTGTGTTTCAGTTTTGAGGTGAACTGCTCCTTTGCGTTACCTTGGCGACAGACTCCTCTGGCACTCCCCGCAGGCGGGCAAACAGCTCCAGATGTTCCCGACCCGTCAGCAGGTCGCTGATGGCGTCAAACTGTGGACAGTAACCCATCAGCTGGTGGACTCGCTCCATCTCTGTCAGCACACTGAGGACCACAGAAACACACAGTTTCACACGACTACCAATACTAATACTGCTGCTATTAGCAGTACTACTACCACAACTGTCTCTGTTAGTACCGATAGTATGACTGCTGCTACTTTAGTTATTTCGTTGTACTGGTACTACTACTATTGCTAACCCTACTTCTACTACTTATGTTCCTATGTTTCTTAACACTACCACCACTTTAGTACTAATACTACTATGCAAATGGTACACCTGCAATGGTGGCCTATTACTAGTACTTCAACAACTACTGTCACTACAAGGACTTATGATTATTCTATTACTATGACCACCAGTATGACTACTACGACTACCGCTACTGCATCTGCCATTACTATATCTGCACCTACTACCTCTACAATTACTGATACTCCCTCTGCTACTAATTTACTACTACTACTACTACTACTACTACTGCTCTTGTAGCTTATTTCAAAGTTTATGGATGTTGATGATATTTAACTGCCAAATAACTCAATACTGTATGCAAATCCAGTAATTAGTAAGTGAAAAATTAATGTTTTTAATGTGCTCACAAACACATTTTACCATAACTTACCATGTGGGTAAATTTGGCTTCATGTCCACATTCCTGTCCTCTTATATCCAGGATAGGCTTTCAACCAAAAATCTCAAACGGACACTTCATGTGTACTGTTTGACGTCGTTCACTTAGTAGAACAAGGCCTTTGTAAATGTTGAATAACTGGGTGGTGAAGAAGGTTTGTACCTGTGGTGATTAAGGAACGCCTCTCCATAGGTGATGGCCGTGTCTCCGGTCAGCATGCGAAAGGTAGAGGTCTTCCCTGCTCCGTTCACCCCCAGCAGGCCAAAACACTGGAGGACACGTACACAACAACAACACCAAGTTACAAATATATCTATACATGCAGCAGCTGTTGTCAGCAGCTGGCACCATTCCCTTGAGACTATATGAAGTTATTTAGGCAAAACAGAGCTAAATATAATAGATGTTTCACTCTACAGTAGCAGCAGCAGAAACTACTGTAGCAGTAGTAGTAACAGTTGTGGTTGTAGCTGTAGAAGCAGCTGTAGCAGAAGTAGCCTAGCAGGAGCAATATTAGTGGTAACAGCAGCAGTATTTTTAGAAACAGCAGCACCAGTTGTGGAAGTATTATTAACGGTTACAGTAATAGCAGCAGGAACAGCAACAGCTGTAGCAGCAGGAACAGCAACAGCTGTAGCAGCAATACTAACACTAGTAGCAGTTTTAGTAGCTTCAGCAGCAGCTGCGATAAAATAATGGCTGGGATATTATCAAGAAATGCCTTTTTGGGAGAAAACAGTTATTCAGACAATGTGTGTACAATGTGTGCGTTTTTCATTGTACTATGATGTAATGAGTGCTGCTTTTGGTGTGTGTGTGTGTGTGTGTGTGTGTGTGTCTGACCTCGCCACGGGGAATCCCAAGGCAGAGACGATCCACCGCCGGCTTCCTGCCCGCTTTATAAACCTGCAAAACAAAAAGTCCTCTGTTATACCATCAACCAGGAATTCCCAATGATGCAGTCATAGCAAGACGTCTGTCAGTGCGGGATCAGTGGGACTGGTCCGTCAAGGACTGGGCCCATCAGTGTGACTGAACACGCTGACGGTATGTAGGTTTTTATGGTAGGTTTTCAGATCAGATAAAAAAAACGATGGCAGACTGTAATTCTAACAAAATACACCAATTCAGCTCTTATAAACAGGACTCTGTTAAGTAGTTTGAATGTTTTGCACGGGTTATTTTTTTCAAGCTTGATGTCAACCGAATTCAGATATTTGCTGCCATTAAGCCACAAGAGTGTACAACAGTTTGACGTTTTAGGCTTGTATGGTGGTCGTACCTTGCTCAGTTCTATCATGGTGAGGATGTCGGATTGGGCTTTGCCACTCATGACCCTCTCTCTCTCCCTGGCGATATCCTCATCCTCTGGACCAAGAGGAGGCATCTCAGGCTCGACCCACCACGGCCTGAACGGAAAGATACAAGATCACCCTGTATCATTTAGTTTTACTGCTATGAAAGTTATCTGTCTCATGTTTCTACACAGAAGGCATTCATTTGCTTCACACTTTTATTCATCTTATCTGCTTTTAGAAATATCCTGCTTCACAGTCATTTTGAAACAGTTGCTGCAGCTCAGCTCAAACGAAAAAAGCTCTCTTTGCATTTTATTAAAATATTTGCATCCCACTAACTAAAACTCCTGTAAATTTATTTCTTACAGTAAGTGCAACAGTACTATAAGCTTAAACTCCTGCAGCACAACCATCTAAGACAATAATTATGTCCAAAGACTGTTCAGTCACCATCAGATGTGTGGTAGAGAAGTACTGGGATGAAAAAGAGAAAATGCAGAGAGGGTCTTCTGTCCACTGAGAGAGTTGCTTTAAGCCGTACCTGAAGCGGATGAAGAACTTGTACTGCAGCAGTATGGTGAAGATGAAGAAGATAACACCTTCAGCTGCCATCGCAAACAGGTTCTTCCCTACAAAGTCCCACTGAAGAGGGTCCAGAGTCTGCTTTGTGCCTGGAGGAGGAAGAACCACACGCAAAGACACTCTTTACATACCTTTATATATATTCAGTCCTGTGTGTGTTTGCTGCAGTCTAACATGCAGTTCAAGTGTTTAAGTATAGATGCAATAATGCTCCATAGGTTGATAGCGAAAATCTCCCTTGTCTAACAACACATATAAAATTTACAGTATATTATATATTCAAACTGCAGTGCACGTCACCACGACAACAAGCATAAAAAATGGAGACGTTTATGGTTTCTTGTGGTAAAATAAGTTTTGGCTTTGAAATACTGAACAGATTTTTGGATGGTAGATATCTACAGTATTTAGAGGCGGATACATGTTCTATAGGTACCCAGTCTCTGGAAGGCGTCTGCCATGGCCTGGTTTTTGGCCATGTCGATGAGTCCTCGTCCCAGGCAGAAATGAGGGAAGATGAGAAACACCTTCTTCAGGATCCTGTTTACCGCGTTCAGATGCTGGAAAGAAGAAATCAGCCAGAAATCAATGACTAGTTACAATTTTCTTTTCTGCATTGCACAGAATAACTAAGCGATTACTGCTCAAGTTAAGAGCTCGGTGTTATTGAATTCAAGCTCTCACCGATGAAGGTGGCATTGCTGTTATGCATAAATGTATAGCTGCTGTATAGTTTAATGTTTATGCATATCTGGGGCTTTTGTCTTATTATGATGTAGCCAAAAAATAAGGACTTCTTTCTGCTGCCGGTGCAGACTGGTGCCGTTTGTACCTCGTCAACAAACAGCTCCAGGACGAAGGTGGCGATGCTGCCGTTGATTCCGATGAAGAGGTTGATGGAGGTCAGAACGACATAGGCTGTGCTGGGGACGCTGAACACAAAGGATGCTGGGTACATCAGAGGGGTGATGGACCACCTAAAAAAGATGATTAGGTCATTCAATTAGTAAAGACAGATACATTACATTTATTACAGACCATGATCCTACTGGGACAATGGAGACTTTGTTTGCAGAGAGTCAATTAATTTAATTTAGTTCACTTAAAGATTACAACTGCAAACGTGTTTTCCTTTGTAGTTTTGTAAGAAGAAAAAGATGAACAAAGAAAGACAGGTCAAAATCAAGATTCAAGCTATGTTCCCTGGCTGTGAAATGAATCCCAAATAAGTGCAACATGCTGGCAAAAATTATCTTTGGTGACTGAATGAGACAATTAGATGACAATATTGATGATGCATGATTTTAGAAGTGTAACAGCATGGACAGAAGTCAGTGGAGTCTGCCTGAACGCACCCATAGAGCAGGAGCAGCAGGACGAGAGCAGGCAGGTTGGTCTCTGAGACGTATGACTGCTGCTGGAAACCGATGAAGATCAGCACCACCATGGTGGCTGGGACGCTGTAGTTCAACTGACAAGATGACAACACATAACTTTAGAAAAAGAGGAAGTCTTTCTTTTATGTGCACTAGAATCTTTATCCAGTGAGTATTATTTTCCTTTGAGAATCATCTGATGCAGATTATTGACTGGAGGTGAGCTCTTACACCTTCCATACATGAAAGGCCTGAAAGAAAAGTGTACAGTTTAGGTTGTAAGATGCTATCAAGTTGACCACAGCATTTCTTCCTTATCGTTAAGCTTCTTCAGTTACCAGAAGCCCTGCATTAAGAAAATGCAAGGGGGCTGCATTGGTGGGGGCAAGGCGATGTTGCATTGCGTTGCAGCAGAAGTTGAGCCAGGTTAAACTCTTTTGTCGGAGCCTTCTTAGTTTGCTATTTTGCTGCAACAATACAGTGGCATCATTGAAATGAATGAGGGGACTGTTTTTTCATGCAGTGATGTTGTCTGTCTGAACACAGCCTTAGCTTTTGTACAAGGTCCTCATAACAAGCAATAAAATGTTTAATTGATTATGAAAAATCAACTCACCCTCATGTTTGGCAGTAAATTATTAGTTGGAATTTCAATTAGATTATCTTAAAGTGCATTAGGTAATATTAGATTACATTTCCAGATTTACAGAACTATTATTTTGACAGTAAAAAGATATGATCTGAACATAATGTAGGTGGAAAGATCATGTTGTGTTGAAGATGCAACTCGTCATCTGTGGCTCTTGTCGACTGGCAGACTGTAAGAATTACATCACTGACAGAATTCACTCATCTCCAGTAAAAGTGTTGGCCTCTCCTCTGCTGTAACACTAAAACATTTACCCAATTCCCTCTGATGAAGAAATCCCACCAAATATGATCAGAAATTACTGAACATTTGTGTGTGAGCGAATATTTTGTACACTTTCAATTTGAGATGGTGGTCACATTGTGAAAACCTCATAATATAACAAGTGTGGGACTTGTGGCTGATCCTTTCTCTCGAGCACTGACCATGTCCCAGGTGAAGTTGGCCAGCCAGTAGAGGATCGGTTTGACCCCGCTGACAAACTGAAGGTGTTTGGCTTTGCTGACTCGCTCCTCAATCAGAAAAAGGACGAAGCTGGCTGGCACAAAGGACATGGCAAAGATCACGCAGATAGAAACCAGAACATCCACTGATGTGGTCATCCTGAAAGGGGAAGCAGGGAAAAACAGTCAGGTAGAGAAAAACACATATTAACATGCACAAAACATACATTGTGTACCCATGTATTTTACACACTTTGTCCTCTTTTTTATTTCTGATATTCAATTAATAAATTGGCCTTTTTGTGTAACTTGTTCAAGTGTAAAGCAACAGTTCCTGACAAAAATATTTTTCTTGATTTGTTTTTGAACATTTCAGTCCAAGTTACTACATATCATGTAAGCTTTACATTACTGCTGACCAATTTTCAAAGCACATCATTACGTTGTACTGTAACACTGTATTCATTTTTCTACCTTCCAGACAGCCATTGGTTTCCACTCATGTTGGTATAAAAGTTGAATTTTTATCGCAGCCTTCTAACGTCAAAATCCAAGCAGAGACTTTAAACTTCCATGTAATCAGACTTAAAGTGTCCTGACTAAGCTGAATTTAGGTCTTGAGAAAAATGGGGGTAACATAACAAGCACACGAAACCAAATCTGCCAACATCAACCTAAAACCTCCACAGCAGTGAACTAACATGGCCATCTCGGTGAGTTGCTCCTTGGTGAGGTTGAGCGGGTGGTTGTAGGCAGTGATGCCGTGTTTTCTCCTCTCTGGACCTGGTGGCAGACTCGCTCTCAGCAGGCCGTTGTTCATCACGTTGACAAATGACACCATGGCATGCCATCCTTTGTTATTGTACCACACCTGAGTACAGCAAAGAGAGAAACAATTTTCACTATAAAACTCAAGTGGAAAACGTCTGGACACACACAGTCCAGTCGTTTTCATTTGGCAAGTTGTTGACAGAAAAAAGAAAGATCCAGCTAGCAGCTATACAGAGCCAGATACACAACACATCACTTGTAATATGTGTCTTAAATGGTGTTTTATGATTTTTCCTTTAAAGACAAAATGAAGAGAGAAGACAGAACACAGACACATATTTACCTTGACATTGTTTTGACTGTTCAGTCCTCCCAGAAACTCCGGCAGTCTGTTCAGCAGATGATCCAGTGAACTGTTCTGTGATGAATCAAAGAACATCAGAAAACATTAAGAACATTCAGGAAAACAGCAGTTTCAGTTAAACATGCCTGAAACCTCATTTATACCTGTGGAACTCCATAACGAGTCCTGATCGCCATGATCGAATCTTGGACATGGTAGACCTGAGATAAAGTCTGGGTGGCGCTGCCTCCGAGGGAGAAGCCTCCGTATCTGCAACACAGAAATAAAACTTTGAATAACTACTTTAAATCTACAATGTATGAGTGTGTTTCTTGTCAGTCCTTCAGAACAGTAAAGTTTAAACAAGTCTACAAGCCTCAAACAGATACTAGGATTATAAGTACTGCAGATATTTTGCTTCAAAATTATGTTTTATACCAGGAGCTTACCTGAATTCATTCACCCACTTCTTGGTTTTTAGGCTGTTAATGACATGGAGGGAAAAGGTGTGAGGAACATTTTTAAAGGAAACACAAACAGGGAAATACAGGCCGTATTTTTCTACATTAACATCAGTGTTCTAACTACAGCTATCTGTCTTTTAATATTTAAAATATGTCGACATTCACTCCAAAATGACACATTTTTATTCCCATTCTTATATCTCATATCATCAGACTGGTTTCAGGGACAATTTGAGTATCTCATGCTGGTCTGAATGCTCTTCATGAAGTGCAAAGATATTTCAGGTCATCCTTCCCCAAAAATAAAACAGCTATTGGCAGCTTCAATATAAAAGGCATCATGGTTTGTAGGCTACAAATAAAGATGAAAAAAGGTAAATCAATACAAGACTTCTGCGATCACATGAAAGGTGCTGGTGAAGGAATAAATGCATTTATGATTATTCTAAGGCATTTTGTTCATTAGGAAACAAATAATAATTATACTATATATTTTACATATATAAATACATTTTATCAAATAAAATTGGGTCTTGATCACTGACATCAAAGATGGAGGCTGCAATTTTTTAAAGCTCAATTTCCAAACACCACAGGAAGGGAAAGCAATGGTGCTGTATTTTAGACCCTTGCATTTATCCTCATCTACATCAACAACAACAACTAGTGAACAAAAGTAACAGATTTAAATGGAATACCAAATAGTAATGCATGTTATTGTATTATGTTTAATGAAGTACCTTTTCTTGAGGATCTGAGAGTAGGTTTTCACCAGGTAATCAGAGATGTTATAACTTGTCAGATTTTGGAGGATGTCTCCAGTCGGCCTCTTAATCTAAAAGACAACAAATAAAAAAATCTCAAGAGCCAGATATAGACACATGCTACGGTATATTTATATGATACCATGCACAAGCAAACATTTAATGAAAATGTTACAAGGTTCCAGGAAATATAAGCTGTGTTTTGGCTTTAGATTAATTTCCAGTTAACTTAAATATCACTTTTGTCCTTTGTCTTGTGCTTTTACTTTGCTCCATTTTAAATGGACAGAGATCAAGGTATTTTCATTTTAGCATGTGAAAGTGCACTGGTGATATTTTCAGTCCAATCTGCAATCCCTGATGCAGAGGTCAGATCATTCCACACTGCATGCTGCAAATAAGTCGGTCCTGATCTGACACCTCACTGACCTGTGGAGGCGGCAGTCCACCGGCACCCTGCGGGCAGTCGGGGAGCATCCGGCGGACGTCCTCGGTGCTACACTGACATTCAGGAGACGGTCTTTCTCTGCTCCAGTTGCCTCTGCTGAACATTTGCCAGGTGGAATAGGAGACCTGTGGACGCATGAACAGGCCACCCCATTGGCTTTCACACTGAGGACTCCTGCAGGGAGAACAGGGAGTGAACGTGGAGTAAAGGTTTGTGGTTTAAGCATTGAAATGTTGCCTGAATGTCTGGTAATACAAATAAAGTGCATTAAACTACTACAAACATTTAAAAAGGTATAGAGATTTCCAAAATTCCAGAAATGTATGTTTGCAGATATAAAGCTTACAACTGATGTTGCAATGTCTACTGAGTGCCAGATGAGGTCCTAGATTACTTTGTGAAGATCACAGGAAGAGGTGCATAATTTTTAATTTTACCCTGAATAGTAATCCATATGTAAGGAAAGTATAATGAATGTTTTGTTATGTTTCAAAATGCATGTTTCTAATCACTAAACAGTCTATTTTTCATTTGTAGTAAAATTATGTGAATTTTTTGCTGTCTATCGTATGTTTTTCAGTTCTTTCTTAGCACTATGGAAAAAGATCCTGATGTTTCAAAACCGGAATGTGTCCCACTACCTTCATTATTTTTTCTTTCACTTCTTGTTCCTTCTGATTCTGCTGAGACAAATTATTGTATTTACAGGGGTTGTCTTACGTGTTGTTGTCTTCTTCCACTTTCTCCATGCACTTGGTACCAAAACCTGGCTGGTCCAGCAGAGCTTCCAGCAGGTTCTCCATGGCTGGGTTCCCAGGTGCATCGTTGCTGAAAATATTAAACCAGAGGTGAGGAAGCTCATCTTAATAACAATTACAAGGCATCAAGTGAAGAAAACGATCAGTTATTTCACTGAATTAAACCTTCAGTTTGTAGCTTGTTACATGTGACAGAGTGACGGAGTAGAAAGTAATTCACAGCAGAAGAAAATGATTAAAAACCTTTTCTGTGCCGACTACGGTAATGGTGAATATTAGGGTGCAGGCCTACCTGAAGAAGGTGTACTGTTCTCCGTACATCCAGGGCTGTAGCTGCAGGGCGGGATACTTCCCAAACGGGGGAACGATGAGGCTGAAGAGCAGAGCGACCAGCACAAACACAGCAGGCAGGACAATCTGAAGCACAAATCAGCCTACAGATGAAAACCTTCTCAAGACCAACAACTAATTCTCAAAGATACACCATAAAATAATTACTCAAATTTTTCTTAGTCAACAAATCCCCTAACAAGTTATTAGTAAACTAACTGATGGAGATGCTGGGTTTCATTATGGAATCCCTGAACCTTATGATGATGAATCTAGTTGTCTAATAGCTGCTGCTTATGTTTGTCATCACCTGAGCGAAGAAGCCCCTGCGGCTTCTTCGAGCATAAAGCCAGCGTTTGATGAAGAGAGCCCTCAGCTGCTGCCAGGTCAGCCACCAGCCGGTCATTGGGATCCCACCTCGGCTATCTCCACTGAGCGGGTCTGTCTCCTGAGGTTCTGAGAGCAGGAAAAACACAGGGTGAGAGCTTACACTGACATAATGGGCTGATAAATACATAGACTCCTGTCAGTGCTGTCCACCTTTGATACGATGGAGACGTTTGTCAGATCAGTGCCACAGAAAACTAGAGTAGAAACATGACATGACTAATGACATGACACAAATAACAGACTAAAACATGTATTGTTGTGTTTCTAAACCTTAAAGATCGCCGTCTGTCTGGTGTATCTAATCTTTCTTTTTCTATCTAATTATGATTTTCAGGGAGGAATGATCTGAAGGTACCTTGCTTACGAAGCCTTTTCCTTCCTGGGAGCATTATGGAAACAAACAGTCATAGTTGGAGACGAAACAGCAGACTGATATGGAAACACTGTGTGGTATGTACACAAATCTATGTGTCTCTGAGTGTGAGTGTGCATACCTGTCTCCGGTTCCTCAGCATGTTGTCTCTCAGCTGATGGCTGTCGCCTGTGGTGAGATTCAGCATGAGGTTCAGCATCCACGCCGGTTTCCTCCGCCACTCGCAAAAAGATCTGGAAATTAATGATAAAAGATTAAATGCCTCCTTACAAACACAACATGGTGCTCTTTGAAGAATCTTAGGTGTGACAACAGGGTAAATCTACAAGGTCTCAATGGACACCTGATACTCTTCTGTTTCAGCCCAAGATGGATGAATTTTTAATGAAAACTCTCACCTAACGCAGCTTTAAGTTCAAACTGAGGCATTCTACCCTGGAAATTTTCTTCAGGCCCTGACAGCTGAAGATGAAGACAGCAGGTGGCAGTAAAAAAGCATCCAGTAGCTTTACACAGAGGTCAGAGGAGCAGAGAGTGAGTGGCTTATTCATACTGAGTAAACTTATCCGGCTCTATAAGTCCACTATCAGGACTAATCTGATGCTAACATTAAACCCATTGGTTGAGCTCCTGTAGATCACACTGGTGGGACGACGAATGCTCTTAACACACATGAAACCAGCTGAGGTTAGTGTGAAAGTGTTGCAGGGCCACGCAGGCTGCATTGTTGTGTGCCGTGATGTGATGTTTAATTTGGACACAAGACCTTTATTCTGACACCGGCAGTTGGTTTCAGTTGAACATTCTGTTGCTAGTAACAACCACAACTGACACAGTTCTATAGCTAATGTTGATCTTTCACTGATGACACCTTGTTTCTTCCTGCCATGAGGGACAATGTAACTAAATTAAAATCTAGTCTATATTTTTGTGAATCTAGTTTGTTACTATACTAATTAATTTTTATAATACCCTTTGTGTATGGTTTCTCACGTTTCTTTTGATTTGTAATCACTATCATTGAATCTGTTAAGTTTTACCCAAGCCCTACCCCTTTTCACAGTTTCACAATTGCTTCCAGTAAAAACTTTATAGGCCAAATGCTGTTGTGTTTAGCTGGCTGCATAGCTGTGGATCTACATGCATAGTGAGTTCAGAAAAACCCTTGAGACATTTTTTATGCCAGTATCAATCATTTGCAAGTACCTATGACTGAGTTTCATATTGTTATTTACAGTAATTTAATATTTTTTTAGTCTTTTTAATTGAACAGTGCGTGAAATTAAACTTTGGCTTCCATGCTAAGGGCTTTGAGGGTTTCTGGCAAGTGGATCAAGTTTATCCATCCATCAAAAACGAATGTAAATGTCTCACCTCCTCCAGTGTGCTGTCTGAAAGGCCGTAGCTGCTGATGCCCAGCTCAGTCAGCCTCTGATCCAGTTCGGCCAGGAAGACGCCCAGGCTGCTGTCCTTGGCAGCCATTTGCGGCAGGTTGATCACCGCCTCACGCCTGGACTCCTCCACCAGCATCGCACCCGGGATGTGGTGCTGTGCTAGGGAGAGCAACGGCACCAGGTCTGCCACGAAGACGATGATAAGGAGGGAGATCATGCTTTAGCCTGAGTGTCCTACGGTTATTTCTTATTTAATCACAGAATTGTTAATGCACCAAACTGCACTTTACCAACACTGAACCTCCTCCGCTTACTGTAGAGGCCATACAGCAGTTAAACACTCACATGAGCTGTTTTCCTCACTTCCCAGTCCGGTGTCTTCACTCATGGATGACTCACTGTCCTGAAACACAAAGATGAGACCTCAACATTTACAGAGGAGACTACAGGGACAAATATTATGGTGTGACATGAACTACAAATGACTGTGCACGTTGCAGGGAGATTGATTTTCAAGCTTTTTTCATGTGCGTGTCATTTTACATCTAATTTTTTTTATTTTAAAAGCTCTTTGTTTCACTCCTGCACTGTTGTTATCACCCCATCTAAGTTACTGAACTTGATTTTTAAATTAATTTAAGCATTTGTTGGGTGTTGGTTGGTGCATGTAACAGTGTGAATGTGAAGCAAAGCATTGCTGAAAAATAAGCACGCACACGTTCCTGGATAATTTAAGTTAAAAAAAAAAAAAAAAAAAAAAAACAGACCTTGAAGGGAGGCAGCTTGTTGGTGCTGATGCTGGTACTGGTGCTGATACTGGTGTTGCTGGGAGTGCTGGTGTCTAGTCCCTCCCTCTTCACCACAGTGAGGTAGTAGCCAGATCCAAGGTTGGATTTCAGGAAGAGCGGTGAGCCACAGCAGCACAGCTTCCCCTGGGAGATGATGGCGATCCGGTCAGCTAGCAGCTCCGCCTCGTCCATGTAGTGGGTGGACAGGATGATGGTCCGGTCTGATGGAGAAAGACGGCACGGACGCATATTGACTATTTCTTTTACTTCGTGTAGGTCTTGGATCAGGTTTAGGTAAGAAGAAAAGCATACTCAAGTTTTACAGCAATGTTACAATAGAAAGACTGGATGAGGGAAACTATACACTATTTTTCAGCACTTTCTTAAGTCCACTCTTGTGTAATTGTGTAGTATTTCAATTCAAGTAAGGACAAATAAAGTTACAAGGCTGTCACTCTAAAACAGCATTGGTTTGGCAGTTCAGGCTGACATGCCTTTCCATTTACAGCAGTATCTTTTTGGTTTGTGGCCCTTTAAAATGTGGTTTCCTCTCATCCCCCCACTCAGAAAAAACAATGAGATCCACAGCTCCACAGCACCCCTTGTCCTGCACCTTTGCGGTATTTGAGCAGCAGATCCCAGATCCCTCTGCGTGAGTATGGATCAACACCGGCTGTAGGTTCATCCAGAACCACCACCTTAGAGCCTCCAACAAACGCTATCGCCACAGACAGCTTCCTCTGCATACCACCTGACAGAGAGACAGAACGAGGGTTTTTTTTTTAATTTTGGAGCAGCAAAATCTTTATTTTTCAGGACGAAGTTGACACACCCCTCCACAAAAAATGTACAGTGGTTCTACTAACTGATGAAAGTGAGGGTCAGGTCATGCTTTTATGCAGAAGTTAAACTAGCATGTTTACCAGAGAGGTTTTTGGTCTGTTCATGTCGTTTGTGCAGCAGGCCGACGTCGTCCAGCAGAGTGTCCAGCTCAGCTTTCACCTCTGCTTCAGACAAACCCTTCAGACAGCCATAAAACCACACATGCTCCTCCACTGTTAGTCTGAGAGAAAGAGAGACGCAGAGAGAAGATATGAAAAACAATCTACTCCTTCAACAACATCTGGGTATTTTCTGGTGAAAGCCAGGCCCACCAGATAATCTAGCCCATAACCCATCATTTATTTCATAGTATTGTGACTAATTTTTTGAAATCATCAATCACTAATAATAAAGACAAGCCTTACATGTCAAACAAGACATTGTGTTGTGGACAAACTCCCAGCGTCCTCCGGATGATGTCCATGTCATGGCGGATGTCCATCCCCTTGATGTACACAGTGCCCGAGGTGGGTGGAAACAGGCCAGTCAGGACAGATCTGACCAACATCAGACACATTAGAATAAATACTTTGTTTACACACACCTTCCACTTTAAATTAAATCCTAATCTCATACATTTTACAGTCTTTTCCTAAATGAATTGACAAAAGGTCAACATCAAGACTGTCAGTACGATACAGTAACAGCAATTTCACACATAATTAAGACATATAATACCTGCAAAGGAATCATATCAAATATATATATGGAGCGACTGTATTGTAGATTGAATTTTGTCAGCTTGTACCAAAGCAAAAGGCTTCTGTTTTTTTCCTTTCTTGTGCTTCGGTCTAATATCGCTCAAACACTGAGAAATTGCTGGCTCTTTGGCTCAATCCCCTGAAGTTTTACTCAACCAAAGTGATTCATTCTACATCAATTCCTTGTAAAAGATAAAACTCTAAACTGCCCTCATACATATAATGACAGAACACATCAGTGCTGACAGTCTTTCATTCGTCAGGTTTGCTCCTTACATGGTGGTGGTTTTTCCCGCTCCATTGTGGCCGAGGAAAGAGGTGATCTGGCCCTCGTAGAACTTCAGGTTCAGGTGATTGACGGCCAGTTTGGCCCCCTTCTTGTAGATTTTCACCAGGTTTCTGATGCTCACACCCAGGATCAGGTTAGAGGGTTCTGGTTCAATGTTATCTGATGACAGAAGCACATTTTATATATTTAGAAGGGACAATATACCGTTAAATCTATGTAAATGTTGGGGAGTTACAATGGCTTTCAATTTAGTGCTAATCGATAATAAAAGTGTAGTGTGTGAGCAGAAGTCATCAGCCAAACAGTCACAATAAGTTTTTGTTTTTTAGAATGACAGATTACTAAAACTAATAAACAAGCTACTTATCAATGATGTGACTTCCATTTACAAACTGATCTAAATAAATAAACTTTTTCAGTGTGGTTCAGACAAAGAAAGACAACTGTAGCTATGATTGTAGCTTGAGATGATTGCGACGGAAAAAATATTTAACTCAGAAGAGAAAGAGAAACAGCTGCTGCTTGTACCTTCATCCTGTTCAGTAGGTGCGGGGGGGATCGGCATGCCTGCCTCCAGGGGAACTCCACCCCAGTAGTTGATCTGGAAGATGAAGTACCATGGCCTGGGGATCCCATATTCACCTGGTGTAGAATCACACAACATATGCACACATTCAAGGTCCAAATCAAGTACATAGAGTTTTTATGTTTTTGATTAAAGAACCAGTTTAACCAGTGTTTCTTTGGCTACACTGCATTTCTCTGTAAAGCTGTTTTCAGCAAAGCACTCATATCTGCTGTCACTAATATTGTGAGTACAATGTTTTGCTAACCTACAGATATATTGACCAAAACTACAACTAAACAAGGGGGGAAAAATTCTCAGAACATTATCAAAAAAACAACGGCAGCACACCAGAAACTCAAGAAATTCAAATATTTAAGAAAAAAAAGTCTATTACTGAGTTTTAATTTGACCTTTTTAACAAGGTTAAATAAAAGACTGCTGAACACATAAAATCAGCTTCAAGTTGCAGTTTTCAGATTTTACTTAGCTTTTCTTTCTAAATTATGTCATTATCTTCAAACTAGTATCTCTTGTCCTGTCCCTGAAAACTAAAACCCAAGTCCGACACAATTTTACTCACACCAATAGTTTGTAGTTTGCTCGTTTGTCAGAGACTGGAGACTGTGGTCATCTTGCATTCACAGCAGTTATAAACCCTAGCCCCCTTATTGTAACTGAAGAAAATAAAATACTCACTATACTTTCAATATTTATAGCTAAGATAAAGTTCCAACTGTCTTACCAGGAAACACTGCTTCGATGTACCAGGCTGCGATGGCGTAGATGAAGGCGTCCACATAAAGCATGACTATGGAGGTAGTGAAGCTGTATGAGTCTCCTTCCACAGGACTGGATTGGAGGTTGTACCACTGGATGCCCACGCCTTGCTCTTCATACTGAGAGAAATACTCACAGCCGAAGCCAAAGGCCACGGGGGACAGGAAACTCTGAGGAAAGAGGAACAAACCATTTTTAATCTTGGCACAAGGACACTTAACCAAATGCTGCGAGAGTGGCCAGTAAGAAAGAACTTTTGGGTATATTGAAGCCTAAAAGCTTTACATTTAAATACTTAATTACATACATTTAATTTATTTTAATGGTAAATTTTCTGAGACAATCTGTACATTTATTCTTGTTACTACTGCTGAAAAAATCTGTATATATTGTATTTTGGAGATAAAATTTCTGATTGTACCCTTAATTATTTTACTCACAGCGAAGACTCGGTGGGTGGTGTTGAGGCGGTCTCTCCAGGCCACACACAGTACGTAGGGCAGGTAGAGGCCAAAGTATATAAGCCCACCACATGCAGCAGCCAGGTTGGCTTTGGAGAAGAATGTGCTGATGAGGAAACACTGCATGATGGTGGCGGTGGCAAACGCCGTCAGGAAGAAAAATACAACAGACGGGTCGCTGTATGGCAGGATGTCCCCCCACTGGGAATAAGACAAAGGAAAAGTAGGGAGGTGAGACAGTGAAACAGACAAATGTTACAGATAAAGGAAAGCTTTACATTCAACATCAGCTGTTGTAAAACACCTGACACCTAACTACTTTCAACTTTAATATCAGTCCTCTCATTACATTTAGAAATCTGACTGCAGGCTATTAATATTTCCAATTTACAGCCTGCCTTTGCGTATTTTTCCTTTAATATATTTAGTGAAGAGTGAGTGGTCATCTTGCCTTGAGCAGAGCAATAAGGAGCCCTGCAGAGACCAGGAAAGGAACCATGCTGCTGATGAACCAGCTGAACCACAACGTTCCTGTTCCTAGACCCATAATCCTCATGGTTTCCTTCAGCCTCGCCTCCTTCTCGTACACCACGCCTTTGATGATCATGGCCACCGAGTAGATCCAGGCCAGCGTCATGAAGAGTGGCAGAGAGCGGTTCAGCACTCTGAGGAAACTGTTATAAAGGTAATGCAAAATAATGATGTAGTAATATCCTAAAGTAGAAGGTTGTTAAAGGTTATTCAAAATATGGGACTATTTTTTTAACGATTAAAATACTTATTCTGACATGTTCTCTAACATTCATAGGGACTCCTTGTTTCTGATATGATTCAACACATGAAGAACAACTGGCCTAAAGGTCAGAAGTGTGGTTGTGGCCAAAAAGTCCAATTCAAATCTACAGACAAAATTGGGACTGCCAAAGAGTAACTCTCTCCCTTTAACAGCTACCATTAAGCTGTCCTTGAGCAAGGCACTGAACCGCCAGCTGCTCAGTGGGGTCCAGTAGCAGATTATAGCTGTACTGGTCTGTTCCCACCATGAACATGTGGAACTGTGTGCGCAGTTTGTAAAAACATCAATCTACAACAACATACGACTCACACATCATCCACATAGCAGGGGTAGGGGATCTGCTGGATGTAGATGCCGGTTGTTTGCTGAACTCCAGTCAGGACGCGGCTCACAGCTCTCTCCACCAGGTCCTGGACGTACACGAAGCCGCCCCAAATGTAGCGCATGTCATTAAATGGGTCGGCTGCTGGACCAGGATCCCAAAACCTGAAGAAAAAAACACCAAATGATGTTTTTGTTTTTGGAAATCCAAGTGCTGGAGAAAGTCAGCACCAAGAAAAAAATGAAATTTCCTTGTTGCTAGGTGAAAACTAAAAACTTGTTTTTGGCTCAATATCATTGATATTTGATAAGAGGAGTATATTTTCTTCAACACACAGAAAAGCAGGTAATCCTTTCACCCATAATAAAATCTGATAATTAACTAAATTTGTTTCACCTGACAGCAACAAGTCCCATAGAGGAGAATATTATATATGTAGCCAATGCAAAGTGAAACTTTTCTCGTTCTTTGAGTTTAGAATTCTTCAAATAGAAAACAGATTAGGTTATATCTCAATCTGATTTGTCCAGTTACCCCAGTGGTTTCTACTACTAGTAAGTACATATGGCTTAAGCAATGGAGTAGCATCTTCAGGAAAAGGCATATTCACACAAATCCAAAGCTGTTTCCTTGCCATTCCAATAAAAAAGTTCTAGATACTAATATAATAGAACGGCAGAATAGAAGCAAGATGTTTTGGTGCTTCCTCAGTACCTGTCCTTGATCTTGTTGGTCCGGGTCACATCATCAATGTCCATTCGGATTTTGTAGGTGACGTGGGGCGGCAGGTCAGGGGATGAGGAGTTGGGCAGCAGGAAAACCACACCCGCCCAAAACTGCCTGTCCTCCAGTAGCTCCAACGCCCTGTCAATCATCTGACCCTCGGTCTCCAACCCCTCCAGCTTGTTCAGAGAGAAGCACTGCAGGGGATTATAGGAAACACAGATATGAATGATAAATAACAGGGAAGAGAAGCTGAAGTTAAACTTTACTTATACTTTACACTGCTGGACACAAAATGAAACAAATTTTGGCTTAAGAAGAGAACCTCAGTGACTTGTGCGAGAGTGGTGATGATGTGGCCGAGGTCGTTGTAGATATCCAGCCAGGTAGGTGGTGCTCCAGGCTTCCTTGGGGTGCCTGGCGAGGGTGTGGACAGGAAATGTGCGATCCGTGAGGCCGTCCAGGACGTGTTCTCCAGACGCAGGTTGACCAGTACTGCGACCTCTGGCCGCCTCAACAAATCCTGTCAAACACACACATACACATATTATATGAAAAAAGGATTTTCAGCACCATATGTGTCATAACACACTCGTCCCTCATGTAGAAAGACATCAGCTGGTGAGTCAGACCTGCAGCAGCTGAATCTCCACACTGCGCTCCATGTAATTCTTGATTCGTGGGCCCACCTCCAGCCAGGCATCATTCAGCTCCTGGAGGATCTGCAGGTTCTCGAAAGTCTTGTTCACCTTAAGCAGACACAACCTGTAGTTAGCTTAGATGGATGTGTTTGCTTACAAACGGAATGCCTATAGTTGTGCAGAATACTGTTATAGCACTTTCATCCAAAAATCATTAAGATTTTAAACAACTGGTTGGGTCTGTTTTCTCCAGCTGAGCCACTAGGACATCCCAGAACAAGGACATTTTACATTTTGGAAAGAATCACAGGTCCAACTGTGAGACACACAACCTGAGCATTTGCCCCTCAGTTAGGCTCTAAGGTGTGTACTACCAATCCACATTGAAATTGTGAGGCTAACTAACACTGGCCTGTAACTTGTGATATTCACTGGTTTCAGCAAGAAATGCTTTAAATGGTAATGAGGCATGTTTTGGTTACAGAAAGTGACAGCACAGAAACATGTCTTCCACTCAGTTATATTCTTACAATCATACTTAAAAGGTTTGCGATCAATATTGATGATAACTTGTCCCTAGTGGGAAAAAAGTGAACTCCCTTGTCAGATCACATCTTTACTTGACTCTCTGAGGTTCGACTCTCTGTACCTCTTTCATGACTTGTTGTACTGCAGGAGTGTCTGGTGTGTACAGCAGTTTTCCAATAAAAAGAGGTTTTATTCCTCGCCACACAATGCGAGACAGAGGGTTGGACTCCAGACCTTGGATCAAACTTTTACAGAATGGAGCTGCATGGAGGAAATGTTAGACAAAAACACCAGGTTAAATGTGACAGACAGCACACACAAAACACTCAGCTAGAACTTGATGTTTAGTGGTGTTATGTTGATTTTTGGTGCCGTTATTGATCTTAAAGATCACGAAAGTATCAGAACATAAGAAATGTTTTTTTTTGTTTATTTGCAATATGCAAATCAACTGAAAAGAGAAGCACTTGCTAGGTTTCAGTGTTATAAAGCAAATAATTAACTCAAACTGTTACACAGAAAGCCATTCACTCATCTATCAGTACACGTTTCCAATCATAGCTATCCATACTGGATGAGAATAAGGATGTCCAAAGCCTCTTACTGGTGTCGTTGTCACGGTCCAGGTTTGTGTCTTCAGTGCCATTTTTTCCTAAGAAGGACTTGATGTCATTGTCTTCATACCAGTTGAGTGATGGGATGCGCTCACCACCAACCTCAGGGTGACCGCACATGATCCTTGAGAAAGCACGAAAACTCTCCCTGGGCAGCGCCGAGCGATTCTCTGGAGACAGAAGACGAAGAGCTGCGCTCATATCCGCAAAGCTGGAGAGAGACGAGAACTGAAGGAAGACAGAGTAAGTAAGAGTGAAAGGTTTGGAGGAGGAAGAGAGAGGAAACAGAAAATCAGTCAGAAAATAAGAAAAACATTACATAAGAACAGACAGAGAATACTACAAAACAACAGCAACAACAAAACAAACAGAAAAAAAGAATGATGAAATAATATGAAAGAGTCACAATATAAAAAGCAGTTGCTGCTGCAAAATAACAATCCATTCAATGATGGTCTGATTTGATAACAGGGACTTATTGATAATAAACGCAAATGTGCAGCACTACCAAATCATCAATTCACCAATTCATGGACATGAAAAACCAGGTGTGTTCTTACGTCATCAATGAGGACAGCCAGCTCCTGGGAAACTGAGGTGACGGCCTGACTGATGACCCTCAGGTCTCCAGCATTAGCCATCAGACGGTCTCTCTGACAGGAGGGACAGACAGACAGGTTTACTGATGGTACTTACTGTAGCTCATCAGATATACAAACAACTCCGTGTCACAGCAAACAGGTAGAAAACTGTATTTGAATCAACTGAATTTTGCACTGGTGAACAAAGTGCTTGTATTTTTGCAAAAGGTAGGTTTCCCTGTCCACTGATTCCTACCGTGAATAACTTGGTAAAGTCAAGCTGAGAGAGGAAAAGGCGTTCGGCCTCCTGCAGGATGTCAGCTGGCAGGTTACACAGCTGTGTCTGAAGATTGTTCATGTCTCCTCCGTCCACCATCAGAAACTGCCCCAACATGCTCGCATTACACACCAAGTCCTTCAGCTGCAACTGAGCTCCAGCCACAGAAACCTGGATGAGACAAAATGCCAGAACAGATTAACCAATTTGACAAAAGCCAAATGCTGAGGGCTTTAGTGGGTCCTTATTCTATACATTAAATATTTGTCATCCAAGAATTTATAGCCGATACCTCACCTGTAAATTGAGACGAGCCTTCAGCAGCTGGTCCACAGTCGCAGGAGACAGGCTGCCATTGGTCAGGAGGAAGGTGGAGAACGTCTCATTGGCTCTCAGGTATTTTTCTACCGGGAGGTCTACAGCGGAAACACAAACATTAAGTACTGCCCAGTGCTAGAAATAAAACACACTATTACAAATAAAAGTCCACACTAGAATTACCACTGCGTCCTCATGCGCCTACACAAGATAAACAAAACAGAGATCCACTCATCACAAAACTTCTCCACAGCACTACGAGAGTCACAAACTCCTCAGGTTACTTTTAAACAGATGACCATCATTTGGAAAACCTGTTTTGTTCCGGTGCCAGTAATGTGCTAAAACTCATAAAATGATTTTGCAGACAAACTCAGCTCTGGAGGCAGAATTCTGTTTAAGTTAATTGAGTATTTTCCATCATTCGTGACCATGACTTTCATGGTGTTGGAAGATGGACTAGTTCACTAGCTTACCAAAAGCGCTTGTGGCTTTTATGACTAGCTTGAACTTGGAAGGTCAACTAGGTTAACTACAGTAGCTATCCTTAATAACTTGAACCATATTTTTTCCCATCACAGTCCTAGGCTTTATAATATGTATTTACTCCTCTATTATCTTTGGGGATTTTCAGTGGACATAAACCTGTGTAGAAAAACTTGTTCTTTCAATCAGCCCTGAAGTTAACTAAACTCCTTCCTCCTGAAAATCTGTACCACTGAGAAACAGTAATTTGCCAACATTTAGAAAAGAACAGTTTTGAGGTTACAAAAACCCCACTTTATAATAAGTTCTTTACAGTATCAGTGGGTCAGGATTTTAGGATTCAGGACATGTCTGTGAGGCCATTGACATGGGACTTTATTGCACGAAAAACCTCACTGAGGACCTGCTTTCATTCATCTAATTGTTCGTCTGGGGTAGGCATGTAATTTAATCTGCCCACACCAATGAGAGGCAAAACAGTTACTCTGTGCTGCTCTCACAACGCAGTAAATGGCCACATTCAGCCGGTCACTCGACACCTGTTTAAAGCCATTCATACAGATCAGCTACTGGCTGCTACTGTAACCTCTCAGTCCTGCTCAGATAAGTCTGGGAACAGTGCTGGCTCAAACGAAAAAAAAAAATCTGAATGAATTCAATGCTTTTATTGTATGTATTTGATGGCTTTCAGGGACTTAATCCTGCTATCCACGACATCTCTTTCTTTGAGTGCATGTTTGTTTTTCATTTAATAAAGAAAGAAAGTTGTATGAATTATTCAAAAATCAACATTTGCATTAGCAATCGTTTTCATAGGTGACCTAACATTTGAAGTAAAGACTTCCTTCTGTTGTATGATGACTGATTCAAACATTGTGGTCATCTTGTCTTCCTTTACTTTACCACAGGATGACCTTATTTAAACTGCACTACAACTTCACTGACAGAAGCCAAGGCTCTATTGCGTTTCTCCATATACATAATTTATTCTGATTCCTGCAAAGCAACCTTAAAGATATACCTTGACATTATATATTCGTGTCCACTATTTGTATGTTTTGATTCATTCATTACTGGTAGTATAATGAAATCTAATTAACTTTCTGGCTGGTAGTGCCCACCCAGGGTTTTGTAATGACAAATCCTACCAATTATTTGTCTGCTGAATAAGGTGCCTGGAGAAAGTAAACACCAATGTTTTTAAGCGTCACTTTGTCAGAATGTCAAAGTATCCCTTCAGGTCTGTGCTAGAGGAGATTCAAACAAGCTGTGGTACTTGGCCAGGCTCCAGGTCTCTCTCCCAGCCTTCGGACACTGTCCATCAGGTCCTGAAAACCTGAGAAGCTCCGGTTTCCACTGTAGGACAGAACAGTCTGGGCGTCCACGAAGAGACGAGACAATCTGGAGGAGAAGGACAACAAGAGGAGTCTTTACTGGGACAGACACGTGCAGTTAGGTTACATTTAACTACAGTGTAACAGACCGGTAAACGCCAACTTCCCTTCTGCAAACACTACCAACTGCGTGTTCAATGAAGTGCCCAGCTGACCCAGAATTTAACTTGGGCTAAGTGAAGAAATGAAAATGAATGAAATGAAACCAACAGCTGCCTGGAAAGTAGGGAAAAGTCTCTGCTGGTTGTCTGGCAAGCTCATGGTAAAAAGACTCCAGGAAGACACTGCGCCCGGCCAACACATAGTCCGGCACATCACCCCCCACCCATAAAACCACAACTTAGTATTTTTACACTTCAGTTTTTGTGGAGATTAAACAGAGATAAAACATGTTAATTAGTGAACTTTAGAGGTGCTAATAGGCAGACAGAGCCAGGCTCGCTGTTTCCCCCCTTTCCAGTCATAATGCTAAGCTAAGCTGCTGGCTGTATATTCATATTTAGAGTGGTATCGATCTTCTGATCCAATTCTCTGCAAGAAAATGAATACCAGTATGCATATTTCCCAACATGTCAAACTATTCATTCGAGGTAAGCTTATGAAGAGTCATGTTAAGTATGCCAACTGTTGCTAGTAAGCTAAAACATGCTAGAGAACAGGTATGGTCTTTCCAGCTAGTGACTTCCTACACTGAAAAATTATGTATTACTTTGTCTCATCTGTTAGTTAGCTAACAATACTTCAAGAACACTGGAGTGGGTTTTTCATTGCGGCTACTACAAGTCTACAGTGAAATGTATGCAGCAGCATCAGAGTCTGGTCTGCAGCTTTCTTGATCTAATAAACAGAATTACAGGCTGAAATTTCTGTAAAAAACATGTTTTAATTCTAACATAAATATGCTGTTTGTCTGTTTATCTTTTGGGCTACTTTATCCTGCAAGCAATGATGGTAAACTCCACCACTCCAGACAGCTGCCCATGTTTTTACCTCCAGTCTACCTACATGGAGTTGTCAAAGTTGCCAACTTGGCCCAGTGTCTCCCCTGGTGTCGGGCTGTGGAAGCAGGGGTTGTTGATGTTGCAGACAATGCCCTGAATCCAGGGCAAGGTGCCTGCTGATGGCAAGGCTTTGTTTGGAAAGTGGCCTACAAGAAAAGGAAAAGAAAAACAAACACAAAGAGTTCAGTACCAGGAGATTAGCCCAACATACAAAACAATGAAAATACTGTGGTAGTGACCTGAAATACAATCTACAGGCAGTAGACAGAACAATAATCTAAGCTGCTGTTATTTGAACAAAAGCTTATTTTTGTACCACTGATATCAAATTATAATGTTATTATTTTCAACCTGATGCGAGCTGACAGAACTAAAGAAGACAAAAACAAGCAAAGAAAGAAGAAGCATGTTCTCACGTAAGAAATGTCTAGGAAAAAAACACATGAACAGAAAACATGTCTTCATTCCAATAAAGGGAAATGTACTGTATGTTGCACCAGGTGGTACACAACTTTTCTTTATGCTTAGTGTCCACTACTTTACTTGGAATACAACCAATCCACAAAAAAGTACTTCTTTATATAAACTTTAAGGGTTCATGAACATAGTAAATATAAACCCCTCATATGAGCACTGAATAATTAAAATTGGTAATATGCAAGGTTCTGCTTGTGGTTTTCTCTCCCAATTTGTTCCTGTCTTTGGAAATTTTACATTTTCTGCAAAGATAAAGTTACCAAGATGTAACTTTATGTGGCACTGACCGACTGGCCTACATTGTGTTGTGTTGCCTCTTGCCATGTTGTGTTTTATTATGTTACCATGTCATGTTATGTCACCTTAAGCTAATGCAGGACTTCTCAAACAAGGTCAAGAACACAGCAGGTTAGGAAAACAAAGAAGAAGAATCATTCAGTGAGTTAATCCTCCTTAGCTGGTTGGCACAAAGCCATTTTTCAGACCTGTAGACACACATTACATAATATCACTCACATTGGCTCTGCTTGTACAGAGGGTGTGAATGACGAACAGAGATGAGGATGACGAAGAGGAAGAGCGGCCAGAGGAGCTCGATGATCAGTTGAATCTGCACAAGAGGAGAAAATAGGAGCTGTTACAGGTGCATCAAATAATTTGCCCATTTAATGTCCAGGCTGTGTCTCACATTATCTTTCCTTACAGAATCAACTAAGTATTATATTCTTTTCTGTGAAGTGAAAATGTGGCCACCTTGTTCCTCCTGCGGTATGTGATGTTCTTCCAGAGCAGGAGGAAGAACTGCCTGAAAAGCCCCATCGCTCCCGACAGCTACCTGGCCATGATGCAAAAAGCTGGGAAACACAAAATGTGGTGAGAAAAAGGTTCAGCAGGGCGTCCTAGTTGTCAAGTTGTTGGGGACATGTGGCTCCCCACTTTAATTACAGCTGGGGACATTTATCACATTTCATCGTCCTCTCTGTCTTGCTGTTTCCTGTCTTGTCCTCCCTAATGCCACCCATCAAATAAAGGCAAAATGCTCAAAAACAAATCATAAAAGAAAGGTTCAGCAATGGATTAGGGTCCAATAAACAGATACACCCCTTTTGCAATTTGTTCTACAGGTCCTGTAACACTGCATGCACAGCTCAGTATAATGACAAACTCAATATATGACAGAGTCAATATATCATTGATTTCAGTGGAGGCTGAATGAGGCTGAATGACAGACAGTAACCGACAAGCTATAAAAATAAATATCCCAATATGACTTTTGGTCCATTTGTATAGTGTTAGTATATTATCTGTTTTTGTCTGTTTGTTTTTTTCTTTTCTTTTCTTCTTATTTTTTCTTTCTGGAGGCTATTATCTACTATTCTTTTAGGCACACTTTAGGCACTTTTTTTAGATTTAGAGGGTGTTAAAGTGTTTTTAAAATACTTACTGACTCTTTTGTGTGCTGTTCTTCAAAATGTGGTAATTTGACTTCTGAATGAATAAGCTATCATCATTAGTGAGGACTGTAGTGAAAAACTGTTCCTGACCTTTCCCCTGCAGAGGACACAACCGTGGCTGAAGACAGTTGAGCTTAATTCTCAGAAGAAAACATCTTTTATTTTAACTTTTATATATCGTGCTCTCACTCAGACACAAATATGGTGAAGAAAGTTAAAAATCCTGTATGTGATAGATCCACCAGGCTGGTTTTATATTTATTGTGAGTGAAGGTTGTCTTATGTGCCCGCTGTGATCTGCTCAAGATGGACAATCCCCTACTTTATCTCGAAATCCTCCTGATCCCAACAGCTTACCTGTTTCACTCTGAGACCTATGCATTCACTTTTGCACTGTGAATGTCTCCCAAGTATGGTCTACTCTTCCTCGTGTTTGTGCTGTAGTAAATAATCTGAAGATCTGGCTCATGATTTGTGTCACGTTAGAAAGCAATGGCCAGGCTCATTTCTTCTGCAAATCTGTGTAACCTCAAAGTCAAACTAATTTCTTTTTTCATTCATCTGTTTACATTTCAAGGTTTTGCAGGTATAGCATACAGGCTGTGTAACCACTGCATTTTCTTTGACATTTTAACCTTTTTTTTTCTAATTTGACCATGTAATTTCCCTCTTCAGAGCTTTCTGGAGGCATACAGCAGGAAAACATAGATTATTGAAATGTAATATATTTGTCACTTAATGTAGCAAGCTAATGTAACGTTAATGGTGCATCTTAAAAAATGACATGGCATAGCGTTAATATAAAATAAATTTACCGGTATAATCTAACGGCACGCACTAAAATAAGTCACAACTTAGCACTGTTAGAACAATATGAAGGCATTTCAGCATTTCATTTGAGACGCAACTTATTCAAACTAAATGTAAAGTTGAAATGCTGTTATTAGCTACTGCAATTACTAGTTTACTGCACAGTTTGACTCGTACATAACTAGTAGCTAGCTTAAGAAAATAATTAGCTAACAGCTAAGAATGAACAGAACTCTTAGCTAGGTTAGTTACATTAGGTCATAGCTTCCTCTACCTAGCATGTTACATAGTGATGCTGTTAGTGGTTAAAAATTACGATTTCTAAAACAATACATACAACGTAATGAGCTGCCAAGACTCGTTAAACTGTTGTTAATGATTACCTTTCTGCAATGTAAGTGGTAAGTCTCCTTTCAGTGTATCGGACACACCAACTGCCCCGGTAGCTTGTCATTGACTCTCCATTTCCCCACTGTTTGTAACAGCAGGTGTGAGCAGAAGAAAGTCCCGCCCACAAGCGACGCTGATTGGCCAAAGTACATTTCAGGGGTGTGGTCACAGAAGCCGGTAAAGAATCTGATGGCTTTTGTCTGTGTTTTGGTAACTGAAGACAGCTGATTGGCCAGGCATTGACAGAGCTGCGTTACATACATGCTCACAGTGCATTAGATAATAACAACTCTATGTATCTTATAATAATATTCACATAAATTAAAAGGCATTACTTTATTAGCACAAGCAGCATATGATTACATTTTATACTTGTAACTAATTAAAATAGTTAAGATATTAATGACATTACATTTGCAATTATTTTTTTATAAGAACTGAAAAGTATTTTTCAATTATATATATTGCAACAACAAGATATTTATAGAGCTGTCCAATCTCAATATACAGTAGCTGTAACTCCAATGTACAGGCATGTAATTTGTTTTCAAAAATGTCATTTTATATAGCCTATAGTACAAAAGCAACTTTGCATCTGAAACCAATTCAGCGACCACTGACTCTCAATAAATAACATCAAGAAGACATCTTACAGATCATTTTAATGAACACCCAAAACAGCAAATTCTTAAAAATATATACATCTCTCTATCAAATAAGGCAGTTACCTTTAATTGTGCATATCTTCTTCCTGTCAGGCAAAGAAGCACTGTATGAATGAACCAGATAGCTGGACTAAATAGCCTTCTCTGAAGCGTGTGACAGATACTTGTTGATATGCATGTGTACGTGAGGGACTGGAAGTACATTACAATGAAAAACAGAGACTCTGTCCTGATTCAATAAGGTTTCCCCTGCCAGCACTTCCAGCTCAGGCACACTGGCAACCAAAAGCTTTAGAGTACAGTTTACTCAACACCATTCACCCCCATGTAAAAGTTAGTGAAGTGAAGTCAAAAATATTCTGTTTATGAATTATTGCATCTCAGCTACTACCTGCATTGTTAAATATCAGATAAATATAAATGGAGAGCTATTATCTATCCCTGTCACTTTAAAATATGCTTTCATAATACACCAATGCACTTTACATCTTAAAAATATATAGCTAGACTAGTTTGTTGTATTCAGTGGCACGACAACAGCTTATGATATGCTGTATGATCAAGTTGCATAATATTTTCTGAGTTTGGCAAAAGTTCATGTAGCTTGAACACTGTGCAGTATTTTTGTCCTTGATACAGCAGGAAGTGCTCAAAGAAACACCGGCTGCTCTTGGCCTGTTAAGAGTCGATATGTTGAGGCTGGCATGGTCTTCAAGTGAATCTGCCCATCGAGAGAAAAATCAAAATTTATATATGTTCCCGTTCAAAAATGTAAAAAACAAACTTTGAGTGGAATACCTATTATTGTATTTATGACAAAATAAAATCTAATTGTGCATGTAAGAAGTTTATCTCTTTCTCACCTCTCCAACAGCATTGGTCAGAATCTGGATGATCTTGTCGTGCGGTGTGGCGACGACACTCTGCCCATTGATTTCAATGATGCGGTGCCCAACACGGATGCCTCCTCTCTCTGCTATACCGCCCCGCATCAGACTGCAGATCTGCAACAGGAAGAGAGAGGGAATTTTTTAGATTTCAAAACAAAAAAACTGTGTGAGACGCAGTTAAAATGCACCACAAAGAGCTAGCAGTTAGACCTTGAGTTAAGATCATTTTGTCAAAGAACTGAGGAAAACAGAAAAACTACCTGTGAGAGTGAGACAGAACTGACTTAATTTTAATAGTGACAAACTATTAGAAAATATGAATATTGACTTACAATGCCATCCTCCACACTGAAGCCCAGCTGAAACTTGGGATCTGGCCTCCTGATAATCGCCATGGTGACCGGCGGGCAGTGGACAATGCTGAGCTTCACATACTTTTGGCTTTTTAAGTCCTGAGACAGAAACAAAATGCGAATTAGCATTTCTTAAAATGTGTTGTCAGTGTTCAGTGGCTTTGCCCCTTGTTTTCCTTATTCATGTTCTCTTGAATGTTCCTGTCTGACCACAGCTAACAACAAGTGCAAACACTTGTCTTCTCTTTAGACTCGAGCAGTTGAGTAATTCTTTCTGTCTGTTCGCACACAGTCTATTGCACATTTCCTTAATCTTTTTAACATTGTTTTTGATGTTTTTTCTATGTGAATGCATGATGGCAGATGCTGACTGTTCAGACTTTCATCACTACCCTCTGCATGTGAAATCTTATATATACGTTGATGCAATGCAACAACATGATAAACTACGGCCTCACAAATAACCATAAAGTTGACTGACAGTCTCAAAACACTAAACATTATACAGTTCACAATAATAAACTTCAATGTGGGACTGTTGTGTTGATGGCATTATACAGGTGTTCATGATATTGTGTCCACCACAGGTAAATGTATAAAAAGGTTCTGCTCTACCTGAACAGGATGAAAACTCTAAAATATTGAATATAGTGCCAAATACTGCTGGATGGATACTGATATTGGCTCTTTAAACCTTTAATTTAATATCTGAATCCACTATCAAATCTGTATTGTATTTGTACGATCACACTGCATGGCAACACAGCGCCATCTAGTGCATCCTGATGACAGTACATTTGCTGTGAAGAAGGTAGGATCACTTGAATGTACATTGTTTACATTTAATCATTTTATCTGAAGCCCCATCAAGAAATTGTGTCATTCCAGCATGATAACACCTTTATTATTGTTGATATAGTTGTTATTGTTATTAAAATCACCATGTTTGTAGGTTAGTGCCCCGTGTCCCCTTCTTACCCGGATGATGTTCTGGCAGGTGCTGATGGGCAGACCCACCAGGCTGGTGCTGTTGACGGACATGATGCGGTCACCGATGCTGAGCTCGCCACAGCGCTCAGCAGGACCTCCGTGGAGGAGGTTGGTCACCACCACTGTGGGCAGGATGGAGCCCCAGCCCGACTCCACCACTGCCAGACCCAAGATCTCTCCAGGAGCCTTGGTGATGACTACCTGAACCACAGACACACAGCAATGAAAGTATTTCCATTTGGTTAGCCAATTATTTCCCCACTATCATCTACATCTGAAAATTGCCATTTGTTTTAATTTGTGTTTGTATCATTTTGTAAAAGTAGGTGTCACATTTTTGGTGGCCCTCGCAGACGCTTGGTGGCTATGCAGATGCCGAACGTATAATTTGACCTTTAAATATGCTAGACACTCCCAAGGGAAGGTGACTCGTAAGAGCAGGAGTCATTACCCCGCTGGTCGCCAGCATTTTTTCCTCTGGAATGGTAAGGGAAGAGGAGCACTCATTTCTCACTTTAGGTACAACACTTGCAGGCAGTCACACTTGCTTTAGTTGAGCACATGTTTTTATTTTTTAATTCCTTCTGTGATTTGAAGTAGACAAAGGCAAGCTGAGAAATGTGTCTTTATGTTTTTGAACATTATTTATAGCTGTTTATCTATTGAGGGGGTGATGAACTCAGGAGGCAAAGTACGAACAGGAACATAATGAGCAAATGGATGGACAGTGGAGAAGTGGATTGTGCTGCACAAGGAGTTTCTTTGCACATATTGATACTTTTTTTTGCCATGTCACTGTGTCACTATTGAAATACACGGTAATACATAAATCCAAGCTGACTACAGCAGCTGCCCTACATGAAGGTAACTACATTTTGCTTGTATTTTTTGGGGCATTATTTATACCTTTATTTAAAAGTGGAAAGGAAATGAGGGGAGACAGAGAAGGGGAATGAAGTGCAGAATCAAAGCAGGGACATGCAATCACCATATATGGTATGCATCTTAACCATTAGGGCACTAGGACACTTTCAAGTCTATGGGGAGGGAATGTTTGATACTTTAAAGATATATTTAACGATGGCAGTTACATCAACCTCAGAATAGATAACAGATGACAAATGAGATTAGGTGAGATGAGATGAAAATGAGAGACAACTGCTGGGGCAGGAAGATGATCAAATACAAGACTGAATATGCTTCCTGCCTAGAGGCCTAGTGAGCTGAACTTCAGACCCACATCTGGAGTAACCCCTGATGCACATCATATTTTTCAAGATATTTCTACTGTCTGTTAGAAACATTTTGAAAAAGCTAAACCATGATATTGGGTAACATTAAGTTAAATATCAGTGATTAATGATTCCAATTATGCATTCAACCACTACACCTCATATGAGTCTTCTTATATGTGCACTGTAAAATCCTTAATAACATTCAATGATATCTTAATGACATCTATTAGTGGCCACCTTCTGCAACCAATGCTTAAAAAACAAAAAGGTATGTATGAATCACACAAAGATTACAGCAGTGGTTTGTGTTAAGACATGCAGCCGCCATCACTCTGCTTACTTCTCGGATGTTCTGAGAGTCAGAGAAGTGGGCCAGGTCTCCGTTGTAGAGCTCCTGACTCTCCAGGTAGTCACTGTACTCGCCAGGCCTCAGATCGCTGGCCTTGATGCCGTTGGCCTGAAGGAACTGCTGGTAGGCGACTCCGAACGCCTGACCGATAGCCTGGGCTATGATCTGAGCCTGGGTGGAGAAACAGCGTGGAGGAGATGAAACAGACTCAGGCTTCAATGTTGTTGTTACACGCAAGGGCAGGGCATTCTGGTAAATAAATAGTCTTCCTACACTTTTTTACCCTCCATTTTCATATGAACGCAAATTGGTTAATTTGCAAAACACAAAACAGTGCGCCCAAAACATACAGTATGTCACACCCTGAAACTAAAACATCAACAAAAAATAGAGCAACAAGCCTGAAAAAGTTCCATACTTTCCTTTAAAAGGTGATCTATTTTTTTTAAACTTTTCATACAAAAAGAGTTAAGTTGGGAAAAACTAGCAGTAGACGCAGTGGCCTCATGGCCTTCAGTATCCCACAGCTAATTAGTTTCTAAAAAGAAACTCTTCCTCCTCCCATTCAGTCTTGCCAACAGTGGGAAACTGGGACGACAGCCAGACCATTTTTACATTCAGGAGAACTCGCTGGCTGTCTGGGGGAAGGAAACCAGGCCAAGCTGAAGCTGAAACTGTTGTCCACCCGAAAACAGCACATTTGATCTGAGATGCAACATTGAGGGGAGCAAAAGACACCTTAATAATGTCTTGAATTGTCGGCCCATTTGTGGGTCTATGACTATGAATGAATTGAAACAATGAAGTTGTGGCCACTATGAAGATCGTAAAAACAGAGCAGGAAACTCTTTTTTTTATTCTAAAGCAGCTGGAGTCGGAGTCCAACAGTTGCCAGGGTGCAATATGAGCTAATAAGTCAAACACATGAAGGTTTCCTGTTTTATTAAAAAAAAAAACAAAAAAAAAACGTCATGCTGGTATAAGACCCTTCAATCGACAAACTCACATCGTCAGAGGAGAAGACGTGGCAAATCATTAAGCACTTCTTCTGAGGCCCGGAGGAGGATGAAGAGGAAGAGTTGGAGGCCGGGTCACCATCCTGCCCTTTACGTTTCCTTCGTGCCATCAGGACCACAATGTCCCCAATGTCGGCAATGTAAGAGATCATCTGCAGAGCGTGGTCCATCATGGCTTCCTGTGTGGAAACGAGACATGAGGGTGTTAATATTATTAGAGAAGAAGACAGGAAGGACTTTAAGCAGAGACTTGAAACGTGCTTAAGATAGGAAATGCATTACAAACAACACCTTTATTTTTGTCTCTTTTTGTCAGTAAAGTTTTAATTGCCTGGTCGTCTACTTACAAGCAGAGACCACTTCCAAAACTCTCACTGGTGAGGCATTCAAGGACACTTTAATTTCCAAAAAACGACAATCAGCTCCCAAAAAGCACTGCATTGATGAGCTATGTTGATGAGAAAATGTAATTCAGAAGACAAACTTTTCTTTTCTTCTGTTAGAAATGTTGCTGTTGAGCAGCCATTACATCCCTAATTCTGAGAAGTTGAAGTGTTTTTTTAATGCAACAACACAGAGAATTAAAAATAAAGATTTCTGCTCTCAAATTGATACAATAATAATAAAATAACTTGACCAAAATACGAATCCAAGTTGTAATTGAAAAAGTGAAGATGCTAGTATGAGATGCAAAACATTTAAATTAGTGTGATAGTAGGTGACCCACTTTGACTCTCCTGACAATTCAACCACACAGCGGAGGAAAATAGACTCTACTATAACCGCAACATTACTGCAGAGCTCTCATATTAAATCGCCATCCAATTCTATATTAAGGATTCTTGCTGCGAGGGCTTGGCTTGAAGGTGTAAATTTGGAAGTGCAACGCTGCCTTATGAAAGAAAAGTTCACTAGTGCACGTTTTTTATACAACAAATCATATCATAAACACAAACCCTGAATCTAATTACATTTCAGGCATTTAACTCGTGCTCATGATGAGGGAGCAGGTAGGGAAACTTTATCAGGAAAAATAAACAATGGACAACTGTGGACGTCTAAAGCAGTGAAGGGTTTCCGACATATATTCGATAACAACAACAAACCCCAGTGAAAATACCCCCATGTATTTTTGGATGAAGTAAGATGAGGTTAATAATTTTATTTGACACGTGAACATCTTGATTCCAAAAGCTGAGGCTAACTATTCACAATATTATCATGTTTTCTGAATTCAAATCCATCCTACGACCTGAAATCCACTGAGATTCCACTAATACCTATCAAAACTACCAGAAGTGGCAGTAGTGACACTACTAAGAATACTGAAAGGATTTTCTAAATGAGAGCAAATGCAGAGATAAATGTGGTCAAAACCCAGAACGAAAGGAGAAGAAATTCAAAAACTAAGGGGTAAAAACATCAGCACAACCTTTTCTGAGTGGCTAGCAAAACATACCTGTGTGTCAGCACTGAGCACTTTGATTCGCTGGGTGGAGATGAACAGATCCACCTCTGTCATTGGCTGGGACTCTCCCTCTGGGGCCTGAAAAAAAACATCTGATGTCACATGTGTATTCCTATCCAGACGACGACATCCCATCCAGCTAATGACATGATAGAAGAATTCAGATTTCAAAACTGGTATTTTCAGCATGACAAAAAAATCCCTTAGAAAGATACCACACAGAAGCACTATCAAGCAATGTAGCACACCAGCCTTGACGCCACAGTCAGTGCATCCACTGGGAGCACCTCTTATCTGAGTTCACCTTAATGCGGTCCACAGCCTCCTGAGCCTGGGTCATGCGGGCGTTTGTAGACGGGTTCTTCTCTGATTTGATCTGAGTGGAGCCCAGGTACTTGGCACCAAACACCACCCCATCCAACAGGTCTTCAGGGTCACACGGACCAGGCACTTCAGAGTAAAACACATTAACATAGACGATGACTTGGCCCCCTTAATTTCTTTTTGGTGTCGATGTAACATCTGACACAGAAAAAAGTCCAGCTGAATTTCTGCGAGACAAAATAAGTGTGCTGAAGTGACTCACCGTCTTTATATGAAGGATGATCAGCACTCTGCAACGACAGCAAAAAGACAAATTTAAAAGATTCCCATAATTGATCCTTTTGGTTTTAGTTTGGACCAAACATTCACTGGATTTAGCATCACAAACACCAACCTTGAAGCTATCTTGCTTTTCTCTGTTTTACAACGTTATTAAATAAATACCCTGAGTTTTGTTTTAGCTGCTTATCTGACTGAGACAAAACATTGGGCTCTAATAACTTGTAATGGTCATTTGCCATTCATTTTAATTGATTAATTTTGACATTTTGTAGACTTATTGAACGATTAAAACCAAAAAGCACAAATTTGATTTATTTGTTAGTTTCAATCACAACAAAAAAGTACAGATGACAATTAAACGTTATCATTGGTCAAACTTCAACATCTGACGGTGAACATGCAATTAATCGACTTTGTTTTAAATCTAAATTTTAAGTTTTACACTTCCTTTAGGCTGTCACAAATCTTTTTCACACAAATGTAGAGCAAACATCACACTTAGAAGTTTGAAACTTATGTTAAATGAGAAATAGGGTCTTCTGTAGAGAGTAAAATTAATACACCAACTAATATGGAGTTTACAATTCATCCTCCTTTTAGCCAGTTATAGTACCTCAACCTACCTGCTCGCTCTCTGCAGCAGCCTCTTCTTCCTCTGGAGGCTCCTCGCCCAGCTTCATCCACACTGGCTCAGGATACTCATCATCGGGCAGGGAGGCGAGGGAGTCGTCCCTGTGCCGCCGCTGTTGACCATTCCCGTAATGCCCCCAGAACCTCTGAGCGTCCTCCTGGTTGTAGGAAACTGACACTACCGCGTCCACCTCTCCTATGTGGGGCAGACAGGTGGGGTTGGGTGCAGCGCCGATCTCTGTGAACTGCAGCAGCCCCAGCAGGTCTCTCTGGTGGCTTTCAGAGAACAGCAGCCCTGTGGTTTCAGTGCTGTCGTCTGTCATGAGGGAGGGAGCACCAGCTTCCAGCTCTGACAGGCTGGAGTACTGATGCTGGGTAAGGTGAGGTGGTGTCCGGCAGCTGGGCGTAGGCTCTTCCCCCATCATCTGGAGCTGGCTGAGAAGGGTATGGATGCGGCTGTGGTCTTCGTCACCTGATCTCCTGTTGGCAACCTCCTCTTTACTGACCCTATTCCCCACATCACTTAAGTTCACCTCCTCCTGGTATTCCCCAACACCCTCAACCCTCACCCCTTCCTCTTCCCAAACGGCTTCATCCTCTTCTTCCAATTCCACCTCAATACCCTGGACTGGCTCTGCGATATTTCCCACAAGCTCCTGCTGGTTCATGTCGAGTGGAGCCACAGTGTCGCTTACATCCAAAGGTAGTAATACTGGCTCACCTGGACTGACCTTGTCCAGAGTGTCAACAGAGGGGGAGAAGCTGGGGTCATCCAAGTCGTCTGCTGAGCCCACCTCACTGGAGGAGTCAGACCTCCAGTCTAATGGAGGAGGTTCGATCATGTTGTAGGAGTCCAGATCCTCCACCTCTGCACCTGGCGGAGCTGCCACAGTCTGTCTGCTGACCTCATCCCCAGAGGCTCCATCAACAGGGACAGCGGCAGAACACAAGGAGTCTGAGGGCGCAGAGGCTGACTGATCAGCGGGGCAGACATCTGAGTCCATTTTGAAAGAAAGCCTGTCAGAGGAAAAGTGGCATTACTGTGTTGATTTTTTTGGTTTAGATCACAACGCAGCAGTTTCATTTAAGAGGTCATCAGGAATTAGGTTCACTAGGTTTCCAACTATATGCATGGCATTGTCATAAACCATCAAAAAAAGTAATTAGTGTAGTAATTAATGTAAATTACAGCTGCTGCACTAACTGAACTGCCAGGATAACAAAAGACTGTCTCACATTAAGTCTTAAGTGCAAGAAGACACCATCAGTTAAAGATAGCAAAGTACAGTCATACACCCCCTTGTCCTCATTGCCTCATGACAATCAAGATAGAAAAAGCAACCTAAAGCTCAAGGTACAAGGACAACATGTACAATATGTGTAACCATTAAATAGACCCCCAGAGAACACAACACTTCACATCCCTAATATCTATGAAATTATTTTTAATACATGTCATTCAGTTGCCATTAGATATAAATTAATGTACCCTAAAATCAATTGCCTGAAGAGCAAGGCAGCCTGGGAATTCCATTATCCCGTGTGTAGGATAGAGCACACCAAACTCCATTCAAAAATATGCAATTTTACAAAGCATTCTTAGTCGGTACATATAGTAATCTCTTCGGACAGCATTGAATAATCATTTTACAAATCAGGCCGGTCTTCTGGTAAATTCGGCATAAATCATTCACGAGGCAACACAGTATTTAAAAAAAAAAAATCTCAGTTTTGATTTTTGGTCACACCACTAACTTACCTGTTAGGACGCAGTAGTGTGTATTTCAGAGAAGAAAAATCTGCTTGAAATAATTTAGTGGATGTAAGTTAGCGCTGGCGGTTTAAAGAGTCGCTCGTTATTCAGAAAAAGGTCGTATATTATGCAACTTTATTAACTATAAATAACAGTAAAACTTTTAATAGACAAAATGTTAATGGAATTTGCTTATAGCTCTCCCACCAAGGCAGAACATAGTGGGGCTATGTAATGAGGCCTGGCAGTTTAGAAAACTAACGGTATCTATAATCTAAAAAAACAAAACAAAACCCAAAGCATAAACAATGCTACGTTACAATTTTTACACTGCGAGTCGAACAACGTTACAGCTCAGTTGGGCTAACTAAAGTTAGCTGATAAAGTAGCTCAATGCTAACTAGTTGGTTAGTTAATTACAAACCGTAGCACCCCAAGAGGAACTCATTAACATAATATGCCATTTCTACGTTAAAACACTGTTTTAAGCAGCGAAAAGAACAGTTCTCACCTGATATTATAGCTCTTTCTCGGTTTCTTTGTGGCCAGACACAGACTCCTGTGGGTGCCACGACAGACAAATTGACGTGGTTTGGGATTTTAGTATTTTCCAAAACTTTGGCTTTGTTTTATGCGTCATACTAACAACAGCAGAAATACAATAATTTCACATAATCCAAGGGTAAAAAGTCACGGTATAAAACATAGTTTTCCTGTCATTACTGCTGTTGTCGACTAGACAGCTTTTATTTATTAGCTGATTCTGTAGTTGTGCTGCGTTCATGTCCTCTTGTAGTTTCAGTCTTAGTTTCTTTTTCCTCTTTTGCACGTCTACACACGTGACTTAATCACAGACTCTACTTACAACACTTACAAATCTCGAGTTACAAACAAACCTCGTATTTTATCGAAAATATATACTTATAACATTTTTCTGATTTTGAATTTAACCATCAAATTTAAAATTTGAGCTCGAGCATCTTCTCTCAATGGCGATCGGTCCGTCAGCACTTGAACGCAACGGTTGCTCACGTCATGTCGAACCTTCCAGACCTGCTCAATCAAACGTGAATAAAACGATCAAACAGAATACAGACATTCATTTATTTTAAAAAGTTCATTAGTTTACATAATCAAAAAAATAACTTTACATATAATTCACTTTACATTTCAAGCAGCTGCTGTCCCATTTGACCAGCAACACAGACTGTTTCCATATAAAAATCCATTAGTGTTGTCTGTGGGATGTTTTCTACTGATTCTTTAATGCAAATCAGATATTTGTGCAGCTAATTTCACCAGTTAGCACAACTTCAACCCCTGAGGAATTTACTAGTGAAACCAGTTGCTGTAGTGTAGCTTGAGGACAGTACATTATTTAAACAAACACCGAGTTGGTCTTTAAACATGACGTGACAGAAATCAATTTTTTGCTTGAGTGGTCCAGCCCACTCATAAAGATCACAAAAGGTTTAATAATTAATTCACTGTTTATGAACCACTGTATATGAAAAAAAATGAAAATTAGGTGTATTGAGTGTGTATCTAAGGCAACAATTTACCAGTCTTTCCAGTGTCATTGTATTTCTCTTAAAATCACCTTTAATTTCAAAGCACAAGCATTATCATCCCTGTTTTAGCTACTTGTGCACTTACCTTGTAGCACTTTAAACCTACTGTTAAACACAGTGGTTGTTGCAAGAATCAACTTGTGTACCAGGTACAGGATGAAGTCCTGGACCACTTTGCATATTGACAAACAAGGATGCACACTGTAAGCAGTCTTGTATTCCTCAGGCAAAAGAGCTGTCGTTCCAGCCAAAGGTGTTGTTTTTGGAAACTAGGCTGCACTGCAACAGTCTCAGAGAACAAAAAGTAGGAGGTATTATGTGCTAAATACAAAGACAATTTACCCCAGGATCTGCCACCAATTAACCACAACGTCATTAGGACTTTATTGTCGTGTAGGATCTGAATCCTGATTTCTGAAAACTTCTACACTGTACTGATACGTCATGTAAATACTTTTATCTGCATGTAACGACACAGAAATACTAAATCAATTTCACATTTGTGTGATTGTGATGCTGCAGCAGTTAGCTGAGAAATAAGAGCTAAGTAAAAGAACATTTGATTGATTAATCTCTCCATCAAATCTTGCCTCCCACGGTCTGATGACTGACTAAAACGCCCAAATATTTAAAAAACTTGAACTGAAGATGTTTTGCCACTTTTTCAAGAAGTCACATCTGACTAAGCACTTGGATGACTGGCTAGAATTGTTACATTTTACTTTCTAAAAAACTGAAATAAATCTCCACAGACAGTCTGATCCCATTAAAGCTCTGCTACACATCATCTCATTCAGCATTTTCCACCAATACGCATCATTCGTTCAGTCATCAAAGCACCTGATCTACTCCTCACTGTGAGCTGAACTGTCTGTCTGGTCAGTGTCGCCGGCGTTCATCTGGATCAAACCAATCAGAGACGAGACGGTGCCCATCAGCCCCACCAGCCAATTGGGGAATCGTCCCGCCCACAGGAAGCCGGGCGGCATCCAATGAATGGCATTACTGAGGTCAGCCATGCTGCTGAGGACAGAGAGAGCCTCCCCTCGCATCTGTCTGCGGAGCTGAGAGCGTCTGCAGGAGAAAAACACACTGGATTATCAGGACATGTGGTTTGAACCTGTGACTTTTCCATGACAGAACAATGTCTCACAGACATCTCTACACGAATCCCTCTCTACATGAACTGCAAAGAGAGTAAAAACTGTGGATACAACACCTGTAGCCACCTCCGTCCCTGTCATATCTCTTCAGCTTCTTCTTCAGGAGCAGCAGAACTCGCAGTGATCTAACGAGCAAAAGATTAACATGACACTTCAAATCAGACTGACAGCGTTTCATGGCCATTTACTTCATATTATCCATACATACAAGTAAAGCAAGTGACTAAGTTAGTGCTCAATCTTACAAAGTGCTTCACAAGTTATTCTTTTAACTTATTGACATGGTCAGCATTTAATTTACTTTACAGCATTTCATCAAATCCCATGAAAAGACCAAAACCAACAATGTGTTAGTCCGTCTTTCAATACTCCCAATTTACTTATCAACACCAAGCCCATTGGTTTCTACTAAAGACGTAAATCTTTAAAAACATGGTCACAAATACGTAGTTTCATTTTTAAAAAATCCTGAGTAATTTCCTAAAACAGCTGGGCACTGTAGTTTATAACTAACATTACTCCAACAGGAGTAATTAGTGTATTTTTGGGGACTATTTTCAGATATGAATTAATACACATTTGATGCTCTAGTGAGTATGTACAGCAGCAGGATGGTGTATGTGGGATCGACTGAAAATACAGTGCTCGTGATGATTGTAATGAAGGAACATGTCACCCAGTGCAACAGTTTGTCTCATCAATGTGTTTTTTATAGTTTTTGGACAACAATAAAGCTCTGTAGCACAGAGGAACGAGGTATATCAGGCTCTGTCTACACAGGAAATACCTGTTAAAAGGATCAATTCATTGTTGAGTTCAGAAAAATGTAGAATTTTTCCAGCCTTATCCTTACATTCAGTGTAGTAATTAATGTTTGTGGACAGACGATCTCAGACCTGAGTATTCCCAGCAGCAGAGAGGTTCCCCACAGCACTGTGCTGAACAGCCACCACTTATCAGACTTCACTTTGATGAGCTCAGCGTCAGCAGCCCACGCAATGTGCTCACAGGGGTAGTACAGCTGGTCGGCCACGTTGGTCAGCACCGATATCCAGCGCACGCCTGCGTCCTCCTCCTTTCAAAGACGTGCAACAAGCATTAATGCTGCATAGCACATGGTGAAACTCTATATCACCCTTGAGAGGAAGGAGAGGATGGAGGAGAGTGTTGTTGTGTGGCTCACCCCGGCTCCCATCCCATAGCTGCGGGAGTAGGCCAGCATTGATAGATCATCAAACAGCCTCAGCACCGTCCGGCAGTGGCTGAGCTGAGCAGAAAACAGCAGCAGGCTTTTCCCGAGCCGGTGGGATGAAACATCTATTTCTGCCTTTCGGGAAAGAACTCCTCCAACCAGCTGGGAGCCATAGCAGACCGTCCTGATCTGAAAAGACAAACGGAGGAGGAAAACACTGGGTAGTACTTTTAGGAGATAGGAGAGTTTATCAAAGACTTTCAGGGATGTAGTGAATATCTTTTATGGAAGAATTTATGGATTGTGAAGGGAGAAATGTTCATTTTTTTTCACAAGCCAGCAAGAGCTGCACCTTTATTTTATTTTCATTTCATTATTGATTAATGTGCTGATCATTTTCTCAGTTAATTGGTTGGTCAATAAAACATCAGTAAATATTGAAAGGTGCAAAGGCGCCAGCTTCAAATTGTTTTTTTTTTTTTGTTGTTGTTTTTTGTCTGACTAAGAGTCCGAAACTCAAACATGAATGAATGTGAGAGAATGTGAGAGAAGAAAAAAATGAGCAAATCCTCACAATTAAAAAGCTGAAACCAGAGAATGTTTCTTATTTTTTTCTATAAAAATGACCTAAATGATTAACTGATTATGAAAGTATCAGTATTAATATAACAGCAACAGTATTAATGCAGTATTTCAACATTTCTGAAATAATATCACACAGTTAAATGATACATAATTTTAAAACCCCTGAAAAAAACATAATTTTACTGTAGCATTCAGATTTACATTTACATTTCAGTACCACTCTCTAATAAGCCGCCCTGTCTTAAGGTTTTATAAGGTGAAACTAAAGGCTTTATTAATGGTTAATACTGGAGGAGATGTAATGTGTTCACAGGCACTATTTCTGTTTTCGTGTCTAACAGGTATAAACTCTCACTGCAGCTGGCAGAAAACACTGAACTAAAGCCATGCTGAAACTACACTTACACTGAAGACTGAATAAAAAAAACAAAGTTACATAGAACTGATGAACTATCCCATATTAGCGCGCGTTTATTTGCACCCCTGATCATTTAAATATGACTACATGAGTACTTACAACTTTATCTCTCCCTCTGTATGACTCCAGCAGTCGCACCAGAGACTCCACAGACTGCTGCATGTCCGTCCGTCTGTCTGCTCAAACAAACACTCACAACGCTGCACAATTAACAAACACTGATATACGAAGCTGCCGCATAAACATCTCCACTTTTTACTGTTATAACTGGACCAGTTGGTTCTCAGCTGGACTTTGAAACAGGAAGTAGCCCAAAATAGACTCAAGTAGACGATCACCGATCCAATCGAACTTCTTCTTCTTTTTCTTTTCTTCGTGCGGACCAGACGCAGCGATGGTGTACTGCTGCCCTCCTCAGTTTGGGCAACATCACATCTGATTCCACAATACTGGCTGTTTGTATTTCAATAAATACAGTAAAAAAGTATTATATGTTAAATATGTAGATGTGATTGTTGTCTAACCTTCAAAAAACAAATTACAAAAACAATAAAGCAAAACCTTGCTCATTTTAGATTTATAAGAAATCAAACGAGTACAGATTCAGCAAAACTGTATATGCACGCAATGATATTGTCACATTTTTCATACTGTACTACAACTTGGTCTCAGACAAACAGTACATTAATGCAACCACTTCATAGTCTATATAAGCAAGCTTTGAAAATTATGGATAAAAAAAACAAACTCTTATCATTATTGCAATATAGTTAAAAAGTATAATCTGTTGACGTTTGAACATTTTCTGTTTATAGCCAACGTTGGTTTATTATATAGGATCATTCACAATTTAGCACCACAACCTCTCAAACAGTTTGTAACAACATGTAGAGCTGGCTCAAGGTTAACAGGAGCTTCCTCTAGAGGGGACTGTTATGTTAAATTTCGGTCTACAACATTTGGGCAAAACTGCTCCTCAGTTAAGGCGGCCGGGATGTGGAATTATTTACCACTGAGTATCAGAGAGTGCACTACTTTTAAACATTTTAAATCTAGTTTGAAAACATGGTTGAAGGAAAAGCAGGTCTGTAGTCAGTGAACTAAGAAACACTGAATGTGGTCAGCATTGGCACTGAGAGTTTGGTTGGTAATTTCGTGTACTGATGAACTGTCGGCTGTTCATGGTGTTGGGATTGTTGATGGTGTCCTCCCTCGTGGGAATTTAGTATTGTTCTTCGGTTGTTTGTGTCGGGGTGTTTGTATTTTTTGTTTTGTTTCTTAGTTTTTCGTATGGTGTTTTATTGGATCTGTGTTTTTTACAAAGTGTAAGGTTTGATCAACTATAACTGATGTTTTATCTCTGTAACCTGCACATCTTTAGTGGCCTCCGCCCAGGGACTACAGATGAACATTAGCTTTTAGCTATATCTGGTACAATATATGTATTGTGCACTGTCCCTTTTAAAATAAATAAATAGATCCAGCAGGTGTAAACCACAACCACTTGCAGCTCTGATATGGACAGGGAAGTCAAACGATGCCTGAACTCTGCATGAACTTAAAGAGGATGTATGCTGCTGATATGCATGAACATTAAACAACTGTGCATATTGTGTAATGTGGAAAAACACATTAATGCCTGTTTTATTAAAAAGAAAAAGAAAAAAGTCAGACTGGGGCACAAATACCAGAAAAAAAAGTTTATTCATTTATTTTACATTATCTCAGAGGTCGAGCAAAACACACAAAGCTACAGTCATAGTGTATTCATTTTCTATACAAGCAGTTTGACAAACAATGCAATGAGGACCAGTTTGTTATTCTCAGCACAGGGCATGTACAGTATGTGTGTGTGTGAGAGTGAGTGTGTATCTGTCTATATAGTTTTAGTTTTATATCAGCTAGTTTGTTTGTTTTTGAGCCGGGCAGCTCCTTTCTTCTCCATGTCAGTAGTACAACAGGAAGCCTCTCTGTGTAGCGCAGGCCGAGTTTGAATCCTGTTTAATTGAATGCAAATGGTGGCGTCAAATAAAGCAAAAATGTGTATCCCGGTGGATAGTTATATAGTTTTATACAGGTTAAGTTTTCAGTTTTTACATAGTTTGTTTCTTCCGTCTGTCTGTATCTCCCTCTCTCACTGTGTGTGAGTGTGTGTGTTTAGTTTGACATGTTTTAATAATCAGTGTGTGGAGAGTCGTTGTCGTAGATGTCTGGAATAAAAAAGAAAAAAACATATTTACTTTAAAACATTGATTTAAATGTCAGACAAACACATGGGTTTTCAAAAGTGCATATTTCAGATTACACTGTGAATTAGTAGTAGCACAGTTTGCATGACGTTTATTACAGAACATGAAGATCCAAAGATAACTCACCGCCTGCATAGTCAACATCGTCGTAAATGTCTCCTTCCCTGCAAAGGAAGATTAATGTTAAACTGACTGGAGAAAAGTTATTTCTATTGATGTTTCTGTGTAAAATCTATGTAAAAACTATAGACTAAACTTGTTAACATTAAGTCAAAATTGAGTTTACAACTTTGTTTACTGTAATCGTGGACAAGGACAAAATGCAGTATATTTAAGCACAAATGAAATGAAAAGATGAGTACTATGTTTAGATTTGTGAAAATGAGATAGATCTGGTAATAGCTTCATGCAGTGTAATATACAGGAGTTATAGTCAATAGTTATAAAAATTACTAATGTAATCTACACTATTAAAAACAACAACAATAAAACTTTCTATCAAACAATCAAAGTCAAAATTGAGCTGTTAACATACTATTAAAATGTATTTACAGGAAGCCACTTGATAATTACTGATAGTATAAAGAGACTAAATTAAAGTTATGCTAATGGTGGCTCATATTAAACTGATGAATATTCACTTACATTGGAAGAAGAAGAGATCTGGACACATAACCATCTGTGAGAGGTGAGACAAAACAAACGTTTATGTAAAACAGTCGCATTGAATTAGTAAAAAAAACAGCTGTTACTGAATGTACTACACAATCATCTGTATTTTACTCATTTCACTGTTTATTGTATTATTATCTGTCTATTTTTTAAATTATTTTTAACAAAGTGAGGCCATGATTAGGAGGTAAGGCTGGTGGATTTTCAGAGATCAAGTATCTTTTGGACATTTCAAACATCCGAATCACAGAAAAACAATAAAAGAATTTCGATTCAATTGCACACCGGTCTTCCTCAAGATCAAACAATCACACACAGAGACAAGCTGATACTATAAGCATAGACAGGAATTTGTGCAACCATATAATTACATATATATATTGCACCACAAATCCATACAGATACTTGTTTTCATTACTATTATCTGTGACACAGTGTTCATTCAGGGAGGCAATGTCGGTCTGTCAGTCAACAATTACTGGATGAATAGCCAAGAAATTTACTCCAGATATTCAAGATCTGTAGCGGATAAATACTCATGCATTTAGTCATCTCGTGACTTTTCCTCTAGCGCCACCAGCAGGTCAAAGTTTTCACTTATTCAGTAAAGTATTTCAATGATTGGCACAACATTTTGTACATTCATTGTCCCCAGACAGTGCATTCAGTTGACTTTTCACCATGAGGTTGACATTTTTCATTTTTATTGAATGTTTCTGTTGTTTTCCACATTTATGGTCCCCTGAGGATGATTGCTCATCTAGCGGCATCATCAGGTCAAATTTGTTGTTAATTTGTCCAATAATTTGGTTTATGAACAAATACCTGCAAAACTAATCACATTCCCGTCAGCTTCAGCTGTACTTTTTGTTTGCTGCTAATTACCAAACGTTAGTATGCTAACATGCTAAACTAAGATGGTGAGCATGGTAAACATTTTATTGTCAATATTAGCATTTTAGCACTGTAATCGGGAACATGTTAGCATGCTGATGTTAGGATTTAGCTTAAATCACAGGTGAGTCTAAGTACAGCCTCACAGAGCCCCTAGCATGGCTGTAGTCTTGTTAATCATGTAGCAATGACAATAAAGGCTTTTCAACTTTTGTACTTCAATGCAGCAGTGTGCTCTGAATTTCTTTGAGGAGTCAATTTTCTTTCTGCCTGAACCACAGAGGACGTACAGTAATGAGATAAATATGAAAACAAACTGAGGCTCAAATGCATACAATGATTGTGCTTGAAAACAGGAATTTAGTAAATCTGGGTGTCTGGGCTCATTGACACTCTGACAGGTCATGTGGCTGCTTCTGGACACAAACCCATGACCTCCTCCTGGTTATACAAAAAAACTCACTGAGCATCAGGTAATACCATTACACCAATCAGCTCCTACTCTTTCTCTAAAGCCAGTCACCTTTACAAACTGCTCATGTACCATGCGCTGCAGATTGAAATCACATTAAATCAAAAAGGGAAGTGAAGTGTTTACATACATTTTCCAAACTGGTTGCGACAGAGAGCTTTCTTCCTGTCGGTGAGCTGTATGACGTCCAGGACGTCTCCCTGAGTCACGTGTAGATCCTTCCCTCCTGGCTTCTTTATGATGCTATTAGGATCCACCAACATGGTGTGCAGCACCCTGAGAGGCCCTTCATACTGGGAAGAAACAGTTACAGCAATCCATTTTTAGCATTTTCTAAATTTCACTAATTGTCTTAATGGGGAAACTGTCAGATGTTTATGTTATATTATATGCATGAAGTGGAAATGATGCTTCTCATCATTGTGGGGTGTGTGGAGTTCCTCAAGGATCCATCATGGGCCCTGTTCTTTTCTTTCTAAACATGTTTCCCTTTGGGCAAATAACTCAGGAACATATAATAAACATTCACTATAAACTTTTCCTTTCCCTGCTATGCTGATGACACTCTGCTTTATCTTCCACTATAACCAACTAATCTCGTGTGAAAGTGTGAAAACTGTTTACCTTAAATTTTTTTTTAAGCTCCTTCACCACTTTGGGATCTATGCTGGAAACAAAAAAGATGATTTAACAGTCAATCAAGAAGCACACAAATGCATTCATCACCAACACATTTTCTCAGATTAATAAAATAAATTAGACTAATTCTGTTGATACTGGAGCTGCACTGCACTATCAATAACTCAAGCTCTCATTTCCTGTTCTCTTTCAGTAAATAGATACCTGATTTGAGGCGGTGGTGGGGGAAAATCCTCACTTAGTGGTTGAACGTCATCATAGTCGTCTGAGGACAAAACAAAAAGTAGAAAGACAGTAAAACTAAAACTAAAATGATCTTTTCTAGTAAATAGATGATACTCATCAACTTTATCTGTTGAAACAATCAAACATTAACAGTTCAAAACATTTATCATTAAAAAAAATAATAAATAAACAACCCAAGCAGCTTATTTCATGGAAAATCAAGCTGGTCATCTTTCTCATTCTTCAACTTGTCGAATATCTTGCTGAGCTTTAGCAAACTGTACGAAGTGTTATTGCATAAAATTCTTCAATGCAGTTGAACAATTATTATATTATTATTATTGAACAATAATTGAATAACCAATGGTTAGTGATGTATGCTCATGAATCCCTAGTGTGAATTCCTATGAACTATTTAGTGCTTTTAACAAAAGAAACAATGAATTAAACAAAACAATCTGGTCTTGTTGTTTCTGTTGAGCAATAATGAAGTAAAAACTGTGAGATTTTACCTGGTATTTAATCCTGATCTGCCAATAATGTTTATGTGTGGTGTGTTGTCACTTACCATCATCTTCAACCACGCTGCAGATTAGAGGAAACACAACAACATGTTAGTTGGAACAGACGTGGGTGAAACTGAGAAAGCAATGCAACCCAATATATGGGTGAGTTCACAGGTAGAATCACAGAGTATCTGATCCCTAATAGGCTAAAATGACTTGCAGGATTAACATGATTTACTGTACCTGTCTCTGTTATTGGACTCCAGATTTAACATCATTGGGGGGTCTGGAGGTGGTGGAGGCAACGGTGATGTGTCTATTTTTCTGGACTGCAGCAGTTTGCGCTTCACTGCCTCATAGTCAATATCCACACATGTGTTACTAATGTATCCATCTGCAAGGTAACACGACATCAAGATGATGTACTTTGGCTTTATTATGACAATTCAGTGTGTGAGTCAACACAGATAATCAATATTATCACTGGGCATCTCTATGTGAAACTACATGAAATAATTTTCATGTTTAGATGTCATGGCCGTCAACTAATATCTCTAAATTAATGGTAAGTTAATAGTCCTGAAATATATCACAGCGTACAGTCTTACTCAAGATTTTTATTTGTCTTTTTTGCCTTTGTCTTTTGGACATGTGACGGTTTAACCACTGTCACCTAAATCAGTGTAGAAGGTATTGCATATTAAGTTGAAGTAACCATAGCAACACATACTTTAATGCTAAATTGCCAGCTAGCTTTACAACTGGAGAAACCAACATAACCATGTGCTAAAGTGACTTCAAACTAACTTTAAAAGGGTCTAAATACTTTACACAGACTCACTTTCTCTGTGGAGAAAATGCCATCCTGCTTTGCTTTGTGGCATTTTTTGTTGTCTTCAACCTGTTCTGTTATTTTCTTATATTTGGACATCTTGTTCTCTATAATTTCTTGCATATTTTACATGAATTACTAGAAAGGTTAATTAAACTCTATAGGTTGTATGCAATAAGACAGAGGCTGAGAGGTTGAAGGAGATAAGGTCAACAGAATGTTTTTTTGGTTTCACAGATAGCATTGAGTATCGTCTGCATAAGATGATACATCCTATTTTTATATACATGATAAAGTTTGACCACAGGCCTTTAAGAAATTGCACACACACACACATGCTTGCCAAAGTGCAATAATTGCAGAAGCAGGTACGACAACGTCAAGACATATTTAAAAAGAAGAAATCTGTTTCTTGATGTGCCAACATTTCCACCAAAGCCACATGCAACAAAAAAATGCAATATTTCAGGTTTAGTTTTGAATTTCAGGTATTTCCACTCAGGTTTTAATACGCAAACTGAAAATGCGCATCAAAACAGGCAAGTGGAAACTTACAGTATGATGATTACCGTATGACTATCACACACACACACAAACCGCTGCTGGATATTTACAGAAAACTGGGAGACTTATCAGCCTGGAATCCACAGAGGTTCAGACTTGAAAGTCTTCTATACATGTTTGATTGAAATTTAAAGTGAAACTCACAGTTTCCGTTCAGAGAGCGAGCCAACCATTTGCCTCCCGGGTTATTCTTTACTCTGAGGATCTCCACGCTCTCGCCTTGTTGTAAGCTGAGGTCCAGCTTTCCTCCTCCATTCCAGTCATGCCGGACTCTGGCTGTATGAAGAACCTCCACCTCCCCTTGCAACTACAGAAGGACAGAAATAAAGCTGTAAAAGTTAACAACTAACGGAAATGAATGAGATTTGGATGGAGATGGAGTGGGTGGATTCGGAGAACCTCAATTTGAATTTCAAAGAAGGAACTCTGGTTTGAACCAGAACTAAAAAATACATATTTCAACATATATGTTTTTTTGTAGCTAACAAGATAACTAAAGGTAGTATGACGACATCTTTTCTTTATTTTTTGCCTTTAAACTTCGGTTTCAGTGTTATGTCAATTAGAAAAAGGTTATTGTTTGGCTTCACCCACTTCAGCTACTAAACCTCTAATCTGCAAACAGCATTCCTGTTTTGTAAGGTGGTGCACTTTCTTAAACTGTCATCCATGTCAGTTAAATACAAAAGTCATGCTATCTGATCTGCTGTCGTAGAAGCTGGACTTCAGAGAGTTTCTTGGAGGACAAATTTTGTTGGTTACTTACCTGAAAGTTCTTCCTCAACTCATTTTCTATTTTCTGACGCGCCATCTGGTCTTTCTTCTCCTGCTCCCGTTGTATCTTTGCTTCTTTTTTGTTTTTCTTCTCAGCATTTACCCGGTTTATCTCCACCTGGTCCCTATGAAGGAACAATTAAAATGAGAAATGACAGTTCTTCGAATGCTAACATGTTCATGGTGACAATGCTACTGTAACATGTTGATGTTTGGCACATATAATGTTTATAGCTAATTGGCACTTAACACAAAGTACAGCCATAAATGTCAAAGTACTGGACAAATTAAAATTTTGACCTGATGGGGGCTCTAGATGAAAAGTCAGAGAATCAAACCAAAGTCATTACAATTCATCCTGAGGGGAACATGAATGTGTGAAATTTCATGGCAAACCATCCAATAGTTGTTGAGATGTTTAACTAAAAACTGCAAATGTGAACCTCATTGTGGCGCTAAAGGAAAAGTCAGGGTATCACCAAAGTCAGTAGACTTGATCATCTGGGGATCATGAATGCCTGTTCTAGATTTCATGGCAATCCATCTAACAGAACGACAGACTGATATTGCCGTCACCAAAAACATGCTGTCACATTTTTCTGAAAGTAGTCTCATTACTTTCAATCTTTGGAAAAAGTTGTATATTTGTGGTTAAATAAAAAACTGACTGATTATACATTAACGTTATACGTTACATAAGTGAGTATAATCAATATGATGGTGTCCTGAGGACTGAATTCATTCAATCATTTCTAAGCACCTCACAGAAAACTGTTACCGGTTGCAGTAATCCTAAAAACTTCCCCGTCTTTCACCTTATCAGTTTGTTCCAGTCTGCCCACATTTCAACAGTCCACCCTGTGTTTCGTCATTATATCTTGCTTTAACAGGAAATATGTTGAATCACACGCACAACTTATATCCATAAATAAATATCATTACACACTTGTCCGCATTTAATGTTGATTCACAGAGACATTTTGTCCGACCATGCAGAACCTTCACTCATCAAAATGCTGTTTCTTTGTGACTTTAAATCTGAAGGGCTCAGACGTTGTTGTCAGATGCAACAAAAAGTATAATTGAGAAAACTTTTTAGTAGTAGTAGTTGCAGTAGTGCTTGTTGCACTAGTAGCTGCTTCAGTAGCACTAGCAGTAGGTGCAAAAATAACCGTAGCAGTTAACAGAAATAATAGATGTTCATGCAGCTGCAGCCACTGTCTACTTTTAGCGAGCAGAGCGTTGGTTCAATGGTGAATGCAGAAAGTTTATACTTACTCATCTATAGACTCATACACGTCATCATTATCATCCTACAAGAGAAAAGGTTTTATTTGCACTTTTAAAGAACAAAGAAAAACATTCTCATACAGGAATGATTAGATTGAAGGGGAATGCCACCCATTTTTGTAAGAAAATTAAATTGTCAAAGAATCAAAGGAAATACTTGAATGGAAGATCAGTGTCTGCTCCACTGACAGTTAATGAAGTTTGATTGTCATCTGTCTCCAATGTGAATGAATATACCATCAAGACGAACAAGTGTAAACTGGAATTTAAACTTTAATTTTAGTTTTCTAATTGTAGTTTCTAGTTTTAGGGAAGAGTGCAACATGTTTTCACAAGAAGAGCCACCTGGTTCTGAATTTTTTTTAAATGGGTGGCATTCTCACTTTACAGTAAGTTAAATTTCAGTTTCAGTTTTCTGTCCTTACCGCATCCAAACACTGTGAACTGTTGTCACTGCAGGACTCTGTGAAGTCACACAACATGAAGACATAAAAGGCATGTCTTCCACTCTTACAAAATGCTTGATAGTCATAACAATACAAGGAAATTATAAGTCATAATTTTACTTAATTACTTAAAATGTGTCTTTTAAGAACAAAAGTAGCAGCAGTGATGCACTAATGAACAAGCTGTAATTGTTACCGTTCTTCTCAAAGCTTGCAATGTCGTCATAGTCCTCGTTATCATCAAAGTCCCTGCAATTAGTAAACAAAACATGTTTGCCTGTTTAATATTCAGCAATTACTCATGTTTTTATGTTTTTTGAATTCCATTTTTCATTGTATCTGCACTGACAATCTGAAATATTCAACTCTGTCTTCTAAAATGTTAACCAAACCAACATTACATTTCTTTAAAATAATATTGGCTGTTGCAAATTAGTTGTATATAGACTTAACTTTTAGGAGACAGTGTTGCAATGTGCTCAGATCGGAGAGACAAGGAAAGAACGACACCAACAAACAAAGAAACAAGCAAACAGACAGTAAAACATCATTCATATTATAATAACATATGTTATATTTACCCCAGAATATCAGGGTTTATCGTGACAATCTCTTTGTCTGAATCCATTTAATCTTTTTTCTAAGCTTTCTACAGAATTGTGGCAGCGACAGTTTCAACTTTTGAATTCTTAAACCTGCAGTAACTGATTTTTTTGGCCACGTTGGAACAGCAGAAACAAGTTATGGAAACAACACTGACATAGCATCACCTTTTAAGTTGATAGTTGCTAATTATCACATCCAGCAGATAGGGAGCAACATTAGCATTCATTTGAGGTCGTGTTTTTGGTCCAATATTCGCTCTCTTTTAGCTCTGCCAGCTAAGATTATTTGTAATAACATGATTTTGCCTTTGTAACGTGGAGACATGACGTGCAGTGAAGGTCTCTGGTCTCAAACCAGTAACATCATGGTTACGTGACATGTATCTTAGACCACTTGACACCCGGACGCTGCAAACGTTTAGGAAAATGTGCCCACATATTTCTGACATTTTCATACTATTTTTTCTTCTTGAAGTGTGATTGTCGTTGATTTAAAAAAAATGTGATTCCTCACACTATTTCCTGCCTGCCATCTTTACTGTACATCATGACTGAACTGTGTGTGTGGTGGAAACATGAATCTGATTTTACTGTGGCATTCGCAGTGATTTTATTACTGCTTATTGTGTGTGAAATAAATGACATGAAATTAAAAACAAAGACATGTTTTTCTGTATGTACATCCCTGCAGGTACTGTAAGAACGCCAGCATCGTGTGAACTAGTTGAAGACTCACATGGAGGCTACTTGGCGCGGCAGCCTGCTGGGTTTGTTGGATCGTTGTGGCGGTTGTGGAGGACTGATGACTGCAGGTAAAGACATCTTTCGGGTTGCTAAGGCCGGAGAACCTGCTGGGAGAACCAGAGAGAACGTCTTTACGTGAAGACATTTACGGCAAAATGAGACAGATAACACCTACAGTCAACAAAAAGACAAAAATTCATGACAAATACTCTGAAACTTGTTTGGTTTATTTCAGCGAGGTCTTACTGCTGTTAACCACATTTCCACACAGAAATGAAGCACACTGTGTATGTTTATGACTTGCTTTTAACACATTTACTACAAAAAAATGTATCCTAATTAATCCTAATGACTCTTCTTCTTCTGGTATTTGATGCTCTTTGAACAATGTTTAGATTTAAAAAAAAAAACAAAAAACTATTTAATGGACTTAATTTAAGTTTCAGTTCTGAAAAAAAAAAAAAAGAAAAATATTACAAGCAAATGGTAAAACTGCACCAGGTGTTACTGATCTTTTTTGTTTTTAAATATTTTGATGTTTTTTTATTTAATAAAACAATACGAATGGAAATGTACACTGGTAACGGGTCTCATCTAATAGATCTTTTATCACAGCAGACATTTTGTCTTGTCATAGCAGGAAAAGCACAGCTGTCACTAATAACATTAACAACGGTTTGGTTCTGTTCCCAGTGTCCCAGTGAGCCATGCCAGTGTGAGAGCGAGCCACCACGCACAACCTCAGGACCCTGAAACTGAAGCAGCTAATAATGTATTAATATAACAGTAACGCCTGTGCTTTTCACACTGTGACATGTCAAAAATGTCCTCTGAAAAAGACTGTTCGTTTGTCCTTGTGTTATACTGACTAATCTTCCAAATCCAGCAGCCACAGTCATGATTTTGCCAAGTTAACTACTTTTAAACAGAATGAACCTCGACTGTTTGCATTTCATCTGGGAAGGAGCAACATGACTCAGCCATATAAGCATTGAAATTCCAGTGTGACACCAGGAATGTCTATTTAATTCATAAATTGAGTCCTACATAATTACAAATCTGTGAGCGAATAAGCCAGAGAGACTCACCGTCTTGCATTTTCAAACCAGAAAGGGCAGGTCCTCGTCTGAACCTCAGAAAGGCCTGCAGGTTGACATTGGGAGGCCGTTTGGGTTTCAAAGGTAGGGGTCCTTCAGGGGGCAGGGGCTTTCTCAGCGGGGTCACTTCCCCTGCGCTCCTCTGTCTGGGCGGCTGTCGGAGCGGTAGAGGGGTGGAGGTGGGAGCTGGTGCAGGAGCCAGGGCTGGTTTGCTGCCTGGAGGCCTCTGGTGCCTCAGCATCATGTTCTGTAGCATCTCCCCAGTCTGCTTGACCTTGTTGGCGTCTGCCGGCTGGATGGATGCTCTGACTCCAGGGTTGGGAGGCAGTGGTCGAGGGAATGGTCTGGAGGTGATGGAGGCTGCCATCGGTTCTGCCCTCGGGAACCTCACCAGGCCTGAGCCAGCCATCAGAGACGGAGGAACCGTAGGAGACAGTCTGTGATGGGCCAGATCGTTGTCTGTCACTGGCAGGATTGCCCTCCCAAACCCAGGTCGTGGAGATTTTGGGGAGCTGCTGTCTCGGCTGCTGGTGTCCGAGGTGCTGGCCTTGTTGTTGAACCTGGCCCTCAGAGCCTTGACATCGACGCTGTCCTCCTGACAACACAACACAGGAGCACAGACTCCACTGAAGCAGCTCTGTTTCTAAAGCAGGAAGTTAGCAGCACAGCAAGGCATGCCCCCCCACGCACACAAACACACATCCCTCGTCAAACCCCTACGCTATCTTTACAGGGTGAGAATGCAGCGTGCAACAACACAGTTTCCTGGACGTTTTGATCTTTACAGAGCTGATACGTCTCTGTGCAGCAGACAAAACTTTTAAGTGCAGTCTGAGCAGTAAGATATTGAAGGCAGCAGTGAGTGTTAGATCATTATAAACAAATTACATTATGACTAATGATACATTAAAATCGTATTTCTGTTCATTATTATCACTCTATAAAGTCACTTTAATGAAGAAAATTCCTATTAAAGGCTCCATTGGCACTTACACTTAGTAGTACAGTATAATATTGTACCAATGCTTGAAGCAGTTAAGGGATTCCTGACAGGTTTTTAAACAGGCAGTTTCGCCTCCAGACGTTGTCTTTCTATTTTGGTCATTTAGGCGCACAGTGACAATAACATGCAAACCAAAGCTCATAAAAACAGTCACATGACGTACAGGTGAGCATTTCTACTACAATGGTTTAATGTTCTTTTTATATTTTGTTTTTGTTTCGTTTTATCTGTCTGTGTTTGTTATATTTTACGGTAGGCTGCTGTACTTTCTGTGCACCTGTGAAGCACCTTGTAACTCTGGTTCTGAAAGATGCTATAGAAATAAAGTTTAGTTCATTTACTTACTATCTTAGTGGCATTAACTTACGTTTGCATCATGAACTCATCTGCTTTCGGCTGGCGATCAGACACAGATGTCAGTCTCTCTGTTCTTATTTAAGGATTTATTATGTTTTACACTCAGTGGCCACTTTATTAGGTACACCTGTAAAATCTATTGCAATCCAAAACAACAGCTCAGCCATAAAATCCTACATTTACAAAGATAATAATGTTCAGTTTTGATTGACGCTGTCAGAGAGGCATTAATTTACCTATATGTTCATTACTGAGGTTGTAGTTTTGTACTGGACTGCATTACATTGAGAGGTGTTTCTAATGTTTTGTCCAACCCATTTACAAACTCGCTAACTAACTACGACCTCAGTAATAAACATATAGTTGAATTAACATCTCTCTGACGGTGTCAACAATAACATTGTTATAAATCTATCTTATTTGGGGCAGATCTGTTGTACTGGATTGCATTAAATTGTATAGGTGTACCTAATAAAGTGGCCACGGAGGGTACATTTAATCACCTTGGAGTGTTTTTGAAAACATGTTTCGTGTGGATGAAAGTCGAAACAGAAAGAAAACGGAAAGAAAAACTTCCCCTCATTAGTGTCGACATGAGTCTTAGTCATCTTGCTTGGACTGAAGTTCCTTATTTCGAGGCACCTCTGTGTTTGGATGTTGTCATTGTCACCTAATGAGCAAACTAAAAGGGGGAAGTGCTCAGAACAGAAATAATATCATTGGTTGACTTCAAGAGGCGGAGTCAGAAAACTGTTTTAATAGAGTAATGGTCATCTAACTGACAGATATGATCAGCAAGGAGGGAAACACGGTGGAAATAAAAGCAACTTTACTGCTGTGAATGAAAACGTCTTGTACTCTGTTATGTGGACGAAACTTGATGATAATAAAAGAATCCCATCATGTACTTTTTGAACATCTGAAGTTGTAACAGAGGGTGTGAAGAAGAGCAGGAAGCGCTCACAACCACACACCTCTGTACCTCAACCAGCATCCTGCGGCAGTCACCATAGCAACGCCCCCCGCTGTATAGCTCCTGCACCAATAAGCTGCAAGCGCTGCTCGCAGTTGTCTCTCTCATTACAAGGAACAGAGGAAACAGACAAAAACTTTTTCTCTACACCACAAAAGACACACACGGGCTTCCACTTTCAGTCAGCGAGCCCCTGCAGCAGAAGCACAGTGTGTGTGTGTGTGTGTGTGTGTGTGTGTGTGTATGTGTGTGTGTTGCTTCCTTTGGCACTGACACATAATCGCAGATGTTTTAAAAAGGTCTTGCCACAGACTGTAGCTGTGCAGGTGCACTGCAGACACATTTACAACATTACATTTACTGTCATATAAAATCTGATGTAATTACAGTCATAACTCATATAGTACTTTTCTGTCATATTGACGGACACTATTGATGTCTTCTGTTCTGATCTGTATTTAGACTACACCAATAGTCAGTAAAACATTTGTACTGTCTCTATTATCAGCTTGTCAATCATTTGTAATTGCACTAACCTGTATGAAAGGTGCTATACAAATACAGTCTGACTGAATATATTCAGGTAATACGTCTTTTATCACATATTAGGTACCAGCCAGTCTCTGCTACAGAAAACAGACATTGTTGATTTATTTATTTAACCGCTAGCGTGTTTAAAAGCTGCCTAAATTACAATAATTTGTCTGGTTTCAGTGGAACTTTGGAGTCATGATGATCTAAAATCTTTGAGCTCCCTAATATAGAGAAAACCTGGAGTAAATACAGGATCCTTTACAATTTAAAGACTAAATTACATCCATAATTTACCTTTTTCTATATAAAATACAATTAACGTGCGTAATCCAACAGAAATTGGTAAGACAGGAAGATAGAGAAGAAATTTAAGCGTTACTGAGCACACTGTGAATCATTAACCAGTGATAGCTGTGTGTTATAAAGCTTTCTTTCATCAGCAGCAGCATGAACATTTCTTTCTTTTTTTTTTTTTTCAAAATCCAACTTCCCCCTTTTATTGTAAGAAATGATGTAATTAATGTGGAGAAGAAACGTTAACGTCAACATTTCACTGCATTTGCCAGAAAAGGCTGTTTCGTAACGTTTCGTCATGCATTTGTAACCAAGTTAAACGTTTTAAAGTTGATTCAATAGTAAATACTTTATTTCACGACAGAAGGAAGCTGAGGTTTAACCACAGCGAAACAATAAAATCTGTTAATGGTCCGGTTATTCATAGACGCCTTGATGGTCAGGAGGAAACGGCCAGAATAAAAACAGCCAACACATAAAGAGAAGTGTTGTGGAGGAGTTGTTAATCACTCCATTGATTGATCTTTTTTTTTTTTTAAACTTTCTAAATAAGATTGTAAAGAACAATTTCTTACCATATTTGCCTTTAGTGGTGGTTTAGTGGTGGTTTAGTGATGGATAAAGTGCTCCATGTCCAGCAGTGAATCAGTATCCAGGCTGATGCTACTTTATAGACAGCTACATGACCTGTGTCACTAAACTCACAGCAAATGAGGAAATGCTCTGTAATTCAGCGTGGGGACAGAGTGACTGACAGCGCCACAACATGGGATTAACATGCCAGCCAGTTTGTTTCATTTCTTCTTAAAAGGTCAGGTTTATTATGTGTTTGAAAATGTGCAGCAATATGTATTTGTGGCACTGTGAGGACATTTCAAGTAAAGCTGTGTTTCTTTTGTCTTTCTGGCAACGTGTGTTTACGCGTTTTCTCTCTCCTATTAAAAAAAAAAGCAAAAAAGTTAAGAAAAGCAGAGAAAGAAGCAAAACAGAATGACATAATTTAGTTATAAAAACCACAAGACAATAAGTTACGTACTGTAGTGTGACAAAAGACGACACAGAGTAAAGTTAAATGAGCTTCCTTGCATGTTCTGTACTTTATTTTAAGTGATATGATATGAGCAAACATGAAGAAAAGTTTTTAAAAAGAGACAATGAACTGTAATTAATTTGATATAGAAAAAGCAAAGTAGCATGTAGAAACCAAACAAAGAAATGAAAAGTAATTTCAAGTGCCAGATAAAACTAAAAAGCAGAACATACTGTGGACTGTATGAGCAGGAGAAATGAAACACGATTAGTAACAACTGCTGACATGTATACTCATTTTATTTAGTGATTTCAACTATCAATTTACTATCAACTCTTTGTATGAGAAACAAGTTTGTTGTTTTGGATCAAACTGTTGTATTTTCCAGTTGAAACAGACAGTAATGGTCCTGGACACCTTATGTTTGATTGCTTTAATCTTCCAGTTTTGTTGAATAGCAACACAAATATTTGAATATATATGTAAATAAAAGAAAGATTCAGGCAAACACATATGAAATTAAACAATGAGCAGCTATTTACTGAATTCTTTTTTTGTTGTTGGTGGTGGTAGTGGTGGTTACACAAATAACACTAGATCCAACATCTTTAAGCCTCACTGCTGCTGTCTTTAGAGTACTTATAATAATAATACTGCTGTATTCATTTAAAAACTGAAAACAAACACCTGCATCATAGGTGTCCGGTTATACTCTACGCTTACTAAAAGTTAATCCACGCCTTCCATCCAATCATTCAGTGGCCGTAAATGGAAATACAAATATATTAGAGGCACATTCATAAGAGAAACCATAGCAGCTAAATTCTCTTTGGACTCATAAAAATGAAATAAGAATTGTACAAATTCGTCAATCAAATCAAAAGCCCTATAATGCCCTATAATCCAAACCACACCAACAAATTTCCCAATCTAACTGGTTCATCACAGGAGGAGATTATGGTCCAAGGTGGGGGACACTGGCTGCAGTGGTCCTGTTGCTCCAGCTGGGGCATAGAAGGAGTTAAAAGGGGTGGGGTACCCGTTGACAGCGGTGGGTGAAGTGGGTGTGCTTCCTCCCGTCATGGCTCCTGGCTGTGAGCCGTGAGCCTGAATCGGGCCGCCTGCAGGGGGCGCTGCCATGCCTGCTGATGCCCACGCTGCTGCCATGGGCGTTGTGGGCCAGGGAGCCACAGCTGGAGCTGCCCACTGATTTCCCAGAAGCCCCTGCTGGCCCCAGGGCACGGAGGTGGGAGAGTACGGGGGAGAGGAGTATGGAGAGCCCCCTACTGGCTGTGTGGGGAACATGGAGAGGATCTGCGAGGTGGAGAGCAACGGCTGTGGAGACTCTGAGAGGAAAGAAGAAGATAAATTATCTTTAAAACTGCTCTGGTTGTACAGTTACATGTTAATGTTTGGTCAAACTCCTGAACCCAACAAAATATAGTCTCGGCCTGTCTGCTGTGCAATAGATTTGTCACAACTCACTTGCCAAACTGAACTGTGATGTTGAAATAGTTTCATCACGCGACTCTGTGTGAAACCACAGCTTGTTGTTTTTACATTTTCAGCTTGTGTACGTATTAAATTTACAGTGTTTTGATTAGTGAGCGTTAGAGACGCTGGTAGGGAGAATATTTTACCTACAGACAGCGCCAGGCTAGCTGTTCCCACCTGTTTCCAGTCTTTATGCTAAGCTAAGCTAATCAAGCTCTAGCTTTATATTTAATGAACAGATATGAGAGTGGTATTGATCTTCTTCCATCTAACTCTCGGCAAGAAAACAAAGCGGCGTATTTCCCAGAATGTCGAACTGTTCCTTCAAGTTATTCTTCAAGCAGAAATGTCAAAACATTCGTTCCAGTTCTCGTAAATTAAATATATCTTTGTGTTTTGGACTGTTGGTTGGACAATTTAAGCAGTTTAAAGGAGTCACGCATTGGGCTCTGGGACGTGTGGGATGGAGTGCTAATATTTTGCAGACTTAACAATTCATCACTTCATCTAAAAAAAAAAAAATCCAGAGGAAATGAATCCTTAGTTGCGACGCTTGTTTATGTTGGATGATTTGCCAAACCCTGGATTAGTTTAATGGCACAGTTTTTGAAGGTTCACTGCCAGCCTGTGATTATTAACATTATATCCATGCATCCCAACTATAGTACAGTCATTGTGTGGTGCATTTAGGTAAGTTAAAACACTCGGTTAAGGTCAGGGAAAGGTCATTGTCGTTGTTAAGTAATAATAAAGGACCAACACAAACAGACAGGATGTACACCTACACCCCTGATGTCAAAAGCGTACATTACACCTCCCCAACTTTAAGCTTTGGCTGCACTATATGAACACCACACTGCTGCATAGTCACACATTAACTCACTCTGGAAAAAAAAAATTGTATTCTAAAGAAAAAATAATAATCTTGTTTACTGTTTACCCCACTACCAGCTGGCAGAGACAGAGGAGGAGGTCGAGATAACTGAATCAATCTGGGAACTGATCATGTGTTGAGAGAGGCAGAGAGGAAATCTGTGAGATCTGTTGTTCCATCACTGATTCACAGTAAACACTGCACATTCCTCCGTCTTACTGTATATAATATGTACACGTAACTGAAACATGCCACTTTACCAGCTGCACCATGGGAAATATGTTATTCCCTACCAGAGTAATGAACACGGGGGGGGAGGTCATGGGAAAAAAAACTGTGTGTATTTCTCTTGCACCTCCAGGTCAAAGGTCAGAGGTCAGAGGCCAGTGTACGGCTCCAGATTGCTGCCTGATATGAATTTATCTCATGATGTATAATGTTCAGTATATCATAGTTAGATAAGGTTTGCTGCAGACTGAAATATTGTCATTTGATGTTCAATAAAAATATGAATGGGGTTTCTTTGGTGCCCGGGCTCCACAGCATTTCAGTCATCTTATACAGATTGAACCACAGTTGCTATACCACAGCATGATGTGTGTTAACACACTGAAGAGGTGTTAACGCTCTGATTCAGTGAGACACAATGGAGATGCCAACAGTAAGCCTAGACGAGGGAAGTGGTCAGTGTTTGTCTGATGGTCCTGTAGTTTTATGACAGAACAGCCTGATGATTTTAATGACATTCATTTGCATGAGAGGATGTCAAACTGATAAACTCCGAGCTAGATCTCTGTATGAATCCTCCTTTTGACGTGAAGGCAAGAAGGACTGTACTGACAACATATTTTGTGCCTTCACGTATGTAAATCGCAATCCAATCGAGCCTACAAATCAAAACTCTCAAACCTGCTGCTATCTCTAAATTTAGTCAAACTAAAGTAGACGGTTCACAAATATGGCTTGAAATAACTTAACCTCTTCCCTGTGTATATGTATATATGTATTTATGATATTTAGACAGTGTTTGTTTCAGAATATTTGCTATGAGGAAAAAAAATAGGAAATACACTTGTCAACCTGAGTCCAGTTTATCCCAATTTATTGCAAAATAACACAAAAAAGATTGGAAATTGCATCCAAAATTGTCAGAAAAGCCTCTGCCAATTCTATGATTTTTGGTCACAATAATTACAACAAAAAAAAACCCCTCTTATGACTAATGGCTCCATTTTATGTGTAATGTGCTTTGTTGGCTGTTCATAAACATCTGTGAACGTATACTGCTTGGACTTGCGTTTTTACTATGTAAAGTAAAATATATAGTAAATAGAGTATACATTTGAAAAATGAAGCAAAATCGGGAGAGACCAAGCAAGAAGGAAAGGGATTATTTTGCCCTGAATTAGGCCTCCCTTATACTGAAACACCTCCATTCAGGCGGTAACCCCAGCAAGAGATCCTCACAGAGACTTAGAGACTTAGAGACTCAGCGCAGGGCAAAAAACATCTCATGTCAGTGGTCTCACGTTGTAACTAACCTGGCTGACTGCTACATGAGCTCTGAGTGAGAGGATCATCCGTCTGGATGGAGAAGACTTCCATCAACTCATTACTGGAAAAAGCCTGTAGACAGAGAATCAGGTAAAAACAGTCTGCAGTCTGTATTTGTTTAACAGTAGAATACACATTTTAATTTCTCAGTCACCTTTATTTCAACCAACAGTACGGTGGCAGACTCTTCTTTTAGCTGTAGTTCAGTTAAACACTTTCATTGCTAAGAGTGGGAGGAGCGTTAATGGATATGAATGACAAATCATATAAATAAAATAGAAATACTGCGTCAACTCCTCTCATTTATTCACATCATTTATGTGCTTAGAAGGTGAGCATCCAGCTAACAAGCTCACTTTAATAGTCCTAAACCTCTACGGTCAGTTTGAACGTGAAAGGTCACCTACACTATTCGATATTTGTTATTTAACCCTGCCCTCTTCTCTCTAGAGCATACTGATGCGTTTTTTAATTTTTTTTTTTCTGGGGGTCAAATTTATCCATCTATATTTGAGTTAAAACACTGAAAGTCCACGGTGGATGAAAACATTCACATGTTTATTATTGTGTTTTGTTCATTTCACCTTTTGATTTGACTGTCCTGACGAAGAGTCTGGCCGTGGACTAAACACATCCTCTAAAAATGGTCCCTGAAAATAACGGTACATTCAAACACTGAAGAGCTTTGTTTCAACATGTGACCCTCCATCATTTGGAGAAAAAGAAGATAGATAAAGAGATGTTCAATGAGAAACCTCAGCAAAGGTTTTGGGGTTTTAAAAAGGAATAAAACTGAGCTTTTTTTAGTCTTTCACTTACCTTAGCTGGAGGGGCTGAACTGTCATTTAGAAGCAGTAAGGAACTGGTCTGGAAAAAACAAACAAACAAACATAATTGAACACAAACACACACAAAACCACTGATAAACACTTGCAAAGAGTTTCTCTGACTTGTGTCGGTGCATCTGCAGGTTCCTGTGGTGTCTCTTGGTCCACAACCTGACAGACCTCCCTGATGTCAACCAGGACCGGATCTGCCTGATGAACACAGATAAACCGTCACACACTGCGTACCAAACACATTCACTGCAGAATGATACAACGAACAGAAATGACAGCCATCCAGACTGACTGGACTGTGAGTGGTGTCTTGCTCAAAGTCAGATCTATAATCAATGTTTTTATGTTATATTAAGACAGAGAAACTCTTCTTGTTCCCTCTCAGATTTTCATCCACCAACTAACCTTCAATGCTACATTTATTCTACCACTGAACACGGTGGTTGTTCCATGTTTGCTGTGTCTTTCTCAGGAATTTGCAAGTTAACCATAACTTAAAAGTGCTACTGCTCCTGATTATTGTATTATAAACAGAGGCTGTCTAAAACTTTTCCAAAGTGTTCCTGCCTCAGCAGATCTACATTGACACTCCACAGACATTAGCTTATAGAAAATACTACAGGGCACATTACAAAGTATAGGAAACCCTCAAAGAAATCTTCATGCAGGTTCTGTTTATCTAAGGCAGAGCTAAGCAGCTGTCAAACATATTTGAATTACTTTACTAATGTGAGAAAGCCTCTCTAGCCCTGTTAACGAGCGGCGCTGTCATGCAGAGCAGAGACAAAGAGTAGAGAAGAAAAGTCTGGACGTAATGTAAGTTGTCTTCATGCTTCTGTATTGTTTTCATTCAACAATTAAGGCTGTGTTTTTGCATGTTGTTGAAAGATAAAGTTATTTTAGCCTTAATTGGCTCCTAATTGTCACCGCATGTTTGCTATTTGTGCTAGTTATTTGAGTGTGGTATAGTTGTTAGCCTTAAATATTCGTGTTTATGAACAGTAATGTAAAGTAATTTGCCACAATCGTTAGTAATTCATGTGCAGTTAACCTCAATACCTGTAAAGGGTGTTTTTGTTTTTATATGTTTAACTTTGAAGCTAATTACGAGAATGCCTTCCTGTGATTTAAAGAGCTACAGTAAAAAAGCTTTACTGCTTTGAATGTCATGTTAATTCCCATTTGTGATTGTACTTAAAATCATATATTATTATTTCTCTTTGTAGACCACAAACATACTGGCACTTATAACCATCCTGCTATCGGCACATATATGTCTGTTCACTGCACTTCCTCCAATAAAATCCACGGGCCTGAGGATCCTAATCTTAATGTAGGGTTACTGTCAACTAATTATGCACCGTGTAGCTGTTTTAAGAAAGAAAAATTAACTACATTATAATGAAAACAAATGAATGTTAGATTGGACTTGGTATGGCATGGGCATATAATATTAAAGGAAATAAAAATCAAATCACCGCTGATCAGATTTTGATGAAGTTTGAGGGAATGATGCATCTTTCTACTGCGCTCAATCTGTTAATTGTTTAAATAACCATTACTAATATTTATTAATAACACCGCCCGTTATTTATATGTTATTGAGACATCCTGAATGTTTCCCATGTAGCACTACGTGTTGTTACCAGGTTGGCCATCTTGATGTAGAAGAGGCTGTAGGTGTCTTGGTGTTGGTAGACGTAGGCCAGAGCTCTGGGGTCGGACTCATCTTTCGTCAAAGAGCTGATCCTGCTCCTGTCATGGTCATAAACTACAGCCTGAAACAACAGAAAACAAACAGGATTTGGGCTTTTAGTTATGTTACAACATATCTAACCACTCAGCAATAAAAAAAAACTAATGGGGGAACAGAAAACTACCATTACTGCAAGAAGAAAAAAGGGAAATTAAGATATCCAAACCATAAAATGTAGTCATATTTAAGTTATTTTGTCTGGTGTCTCATCTCAAATAGTTTCTCTTTCTCTTTCTCTTGTGGTGGAGCATTTGGCTTTTAGCTTTTCTGGATCTTGTTTTCTTCACCATTAACCTGACTATTGATTTTTTGGCCTTGAATCTAACTAAGTCAGAAAATCAATTTGTTGAAACTTAGCTTGTTGAATGTGGCAGGAATATGCAGAATTGTTCAGTGCAGGCAAAAGTTTGCGCTGAACCAGAGATTAGAAAAAGCAGGGGCAGAAGAGGAACCCAAACTTCCACTTAAAGTGCAGTATTGATTTCACATGGGAAACACTACTTCCTCATTTCATTTACCATCACGTTTTAACTTTTAACAGATTATTATTAGAAGATAAAATTTACTAAATGCCACACTTTATTTTCAGGGAAGAAAATAGGGATCTTGACTTCTAACTGAGGTGGGATTTACAATATATCTATGTGGTGGACTAAACTGGCTCACTAGACTCTCCCTTTTGTCGTCGGGAAACTAGAAAGCAAAGCATTAGAGAACAGATTTATGGCACTGATCCATGTCAGTTGTATAAATATTCTGCTTTACCTCCCAAAGGAATCCTGAGAATTGTCCAATTTTGGAAAAATAAAATCTTATCTGGCATTAGTGCGGTAATCCAAGCAGGAAACAGGTTTTTTTTTGTCCACTGGAAAACCACAATGGTCGCTGAGGTTGCACACAAGAAAGAGAGACTTTTCAGGAGTAAACATCAACCTGAGGGGGGCGCTACAGCTACAGGGCAACACAGTGAGGGACGAGAGATCTGGGACAGATTCAGTCAGTGTAACTCACCCCGGTCCTTTCATCCACGATTTTCAGGCAGCTGGAGGAAACTTTCAACCAAACTCTCTGCTTGTGTTTCCCCTGTTTTCTTGCTGCTGCCTCAAAACCCTAAAAAAAAAGTTTGAGTGGTTTAAAATAGGAGCACAGTCAGAGGAGCTGAGTGTACAGTATGGTCGGGCAGAGCAGACATATCCAGAAGTGAGATTAATGTTCATACTGATGATAATTTATAGCAACGTGCATTACAGTCTGTCACAGTGTCTTTTTAGATCACTGGGGGGCGCCAAAAGCGCCAGAAATGTTCAAATTCTACACAGTGGCTTTAATGTGGGGACAATCATTTGGTAGTTTAGGCAAGACACTAATATTTAAAATAGTAAGTTACACGTCTGACTGTGGCTAACACTGCTGTGTGACTGTTTTATCATGTGTTATTGTTTTTAGTCTTTTTTGAAAGCAAATAATTACAGACTATTTGATGTGACTCCCACTGGATCGTGCAAAGTCCTGTGAGAGCAGACGGCCTGAAGTCGCTGACATGTCAGGAGTGAGCAGGATGTCAAATATGTCAGAAACCCCTTTTCCACTGCAGGAACTTTCCCACAACTCCTTTTCCATCCAAGGAACCCAGTTCAGCTGTCATAGTTTAAATGTAGTTTATATCCCCTTGGAAGTTTTCATGTTTTATTGTCTTACAACTGAATCAAAGTAGATTTAATGTGGCTTTTTGGACACTGATCAACAGAAAAAGACCCTTTAATGTCGAAGTGAAAGTAGTGAAATTAAAGAAGTATTAAATGGATTGCCATGAAATTTTGGTTCAGACATTCATGTCCCCCTCTGGATGAATTGTAATAACTTTGCTAATCCTCTGGTTTTTCATCCTCTAGCTCCATCATCAGGTCAAAATTTCAGTTCATCCAGTACTTTGATTTATCACCAAACACCTGCAACACTCATCACATTCCCATCAGCCTCAGCTGTACTTACACTTACTTAGTGTTTCCCGCTAATTAGCAAATGTTAGCATGCTAACACGCTTAACTAAGATGGTGAACATGGTAAACATTATACCTGCTTAACATCAGCATATTAGCATTGTCATTGTGAGCATGTTAGCATGCTGATGTTAGCATTTAGCTCAAAGCAGCACTGTGTGCCTCAGTACAGCCTCACAGAGCCGCGAGCATGACTGTAGACTCTTGTTTTAGTCTTGTTGAGTCTTGTTTACATTAAGTCCAGCCACAACGCAGCCACAAATTCCTGATTGGACTGAGATCTGGACTCTGACTGGACCACTCCAGGACTTTAACATTGTTGTTTTTAATGTTTCTACACAGATCTGTTCTCACTTTGATATTAAAGGCTCTTTTTCTGTTAATCTTTGTCTAAAAAGCCACATGAAATGCAATACTACTAAAACTTCAGCGCTTCCAAGTGGGGTGAATTTTTTTTACAGGCACTGTATTTGGATAGAACTGTCAGTACTAAAACATAATGGACTGATGATGGACACTTTTCATTTCTTTTTACCACTGGTGTGAGATAGAAGATAACACCGATCTCCAGAATGGTCTCATTCAATATGAGGCCTCTGAAAATGACTCCAAGTCATAACAACCACTGACGACACATTTTAATCTCACTCGTCATATGATATTAGATATATTTATTTTTAATTCTCTTCCTGATAAAAGGACTGCGGTCGTAGAGGACGAGATGATCATCTCGCAGGCAGCTAACCGGCTTTAATTAAGAGAAGACAGAGGTGAGCTGATTTTGGCTGTGGAGGACAGACTACCTTCAGTTTCATCATGGAGTCCCAGCACATCTTGTCTCCCTGGGCGTCGGGCACCGGGTCCACGCCGATCAGCTTGGCTTTGTAGCGAACCCCGTCTCCATGGAAACGGGAGGTGGTGTCACTGGGTGCGCCTGGGAAACACGAAGAGAGGAGATATAGAGGGTCAAACTGTGAGGACAAATCAGTGTGTGAGAGTGAGGAAATGGATGTGTGTGTGTATTTGTGTTACTTAGTTGTGTCTTAATTATGTTTGTGTGTCATAATTTAATTAAAGTACGTGTATTTGTGTTTTAAATATGTTTGCACTGCTGTGTCTTACTGTTATGCCTCTGTGTTTGTGTATCTGCGTATCTGTGTTTGTACAGAGTGCAGTGCATGTGTTTTTGCGTGTTAATAAGACATATTTGTGTGTGTTTCTAAATGAATAATGAGTATACAAGGATGTTGGTGTTTATATGTTCTTAAAAGATTTTCAATGTGTGTGTGTCTGTGTTTGTGTGTGTGTGTAAGCAAATTGCTGAGCGAGCATTTGACTGATCCTTGGTCAATGTTTCATCTCATTTCCTGGAATGAAAACAGTAATTTAGTGATTATGGAAATGTCAGTATGTGTTTTTGTAACAAAGGTCGGGCTCTTAAACGCATTCGTGGTGTGTAAAAGTTTACTGGCTTTTAGTCACTGTTTAGTTTAACGTTCAGCACATCTACACGTCTGCATTTCACAGTCAGTCAATAACCTGAGCTGGTGATTGGCAAAAGCCAAATAACCAGAACAATTTACGTTTGTTACTGCTGTGTTGGGTGTGGAGTCTTTGTTGTGCATGTGTTATAAATATTATGCTGATAATGTTCTGCTTTAAGTATTGCATTTCTTCCTGTGACAGATGACTATCAAATCTCTTTCCTGTTATTTGGAAAAGAACTGGAGAGGACTGACTTGGCAAAATGAACTGCAATAAAAACCTGGAGGACACATGATACAATCAAACAGTGGCTGCAGGATAGCATTCCTACATGGATATCTCACTGCATTGTTTTACTCTTTAATTCAGTGATGCTTGCATTAAATTAAATAATGTGATTTCTGCCTCCCAAGAACTCACAACACTGTCGAAGGCTTCTTTCAAAATGTCTATTTTATTATATCAGAAAAAGTTCAAGTACAACGCTTCAAGCTCAAAATTGGCTTTTTGTCATACAGCTGTTGTGTTTTATGATGTGGTTTTTGGGGTGTCTGGGATGCCCTCTATCCAGTCTGCTTTTTAAAGAATTGTTATGTATTTTCTGCTTTTACAGCTTAATTTTCCCATTTTTATTATTTCTTTGGTCTCCATCTTGATGAAGGATGGTGGGTCTGTGAAAGCTCTATCGTTTAATCGCAGACATAGTCTAATATGTCGTATTTTATGAATACACTACAATGTTGTCAATAAGCCAAACTACACCAAAAGCAGTCCCTAAAATATTACACTGACGCTGATACTTTGGGAAAATACCATCAGCAGCAGCTATGGCACAGGAAACCTTAACCAAGTGCTGTGAGTGCCTAAACACAACCATAAAAAGCTGAATCATGCTTTAGTTGCTATGAGTGGATGTAGAGCAGAGATAAGTATTTGCTGTTACTAATATAAAATAATTTACAGAGAATTTCACCAGTGGGTCACTGAGGTCCTGTCTTCAGGTTTTGTTGCTTACACGTCGCTCTAGACTTAAAACTCAGGCAGATTGTGCCTCTGAGGACTTTAAAACTCACTCCCACTGAACTTAATATCTATTTCTATCTACAACTATTTTTGTGATATCAGGTCTAGAAAGGTGTTTCCTTACTTACTTACCAAGACCTTACTCTAAACTCAAAAACCAACCAAAGTAAGGTGAGGACACAGCATCGGATTTCAGGACACTTTATCTTTTACAATCCTTGCTCGAGTATTTTATCATGAAATCATGACTACTGCAGGTGTTCTGCTGTTTTTATAGGCACATATTTGGAATAGAGTCTCACCCAAAGTGATCTCTCATAAAACTATCATTGCTCATGATGGCTAATGGTTAACACGTCTAACACTGTGTAAGATTTACATTTTTAAAGCTCACGGAGACAAGAGGTAACAGCTTTGTTGACAAACCAGCTGTTTGCAGATGTAAATGCCTGAAAAGATGTTGGTTTTGGAGCGACATGAGCTGTAATTCACATCAGATAAAACAGATATTTATCCACTTGACATGAAAGCTTCTGCCGGCAGTGTGACACGTGTTAAAGGATTTCCAGTAAGACGCTACCGTGTAACTCAACAAATTACTTCAGCAGTGTTTTTCTCAAACAGCTGGAACAGTTGGACACTCTCCAGTGGTGCATGGAGGAGGAACAAGGAAGGAGAACAAAACAAACAAGTTTTACCTGAAAACGCTCCCATTTCCCATCAGATAAGGACAAACTCACTGTTACAGATCAGACCAGTGTACTTTACTTTACCAGCAGTATTTAGTAACACTCTAAGTTATAGTGTACAGACCGCTTAATCTCAAAATTATATATCCAATAGCCATGAAGTGTAATTTTTTTCCCCCAAAGTTGTGTCCCCAAACAAAAACACATGGTCCCTTTACAGAGTCACTCCTCTGTTATTAAAAACACTGAACAATTGAAGGTAATTATTTATATAATATAAGTAAATGGGTACTGCAGTGAGTTAGTATTAAACTAGCACAAAGTTGGGGGACTCACAAGAGTCACATTTAAAAAAAGAAAGGTCAAAATCAAAGCAGCAGATGTTGAGATATCCTGATTTTGACTGTGTGTTCAGACAGAAGGCGAAGCAAATTATAGAGGTGGCGAGATCTCATACAAAGTCAATGGAAAACAACGCATTCAGATGCAAATTAGGTGTTTAAAAAAGAATAATTGTTAAAAAATAATTTCAATGTAGTCAGTCACCTTTCTATACTTATATTGTAGCTACTTGTGAAAACCTAATAGATTTATTCATATTGATGTTATGAAGTTTTATGTGGGTGGATTTAAAATCTCAGATAGCAAAGTTAAATATTTTTATGTTTTTAAAGTTTTAGTAAAAATAAGGCCACATAAGTATAGAATAAAATATCGAAATAATCAATTTTGATTTTTAAAAAACCTGATTTCTGACTTTTGGTATTTTCTCACGCTTATGTTGTAACTACTAGAATTGAAGGAATTGAAGTTGCCTGCCCAACCGTGTCCAAAGAAAAGGTAAGAAACTGCGCATTCAGCAGGTTTTAAAAGGCTTTTCTCAGGTCAGAGGTTATAGCCTCTGTCAAAAGGTACAACTCTGAGATTAATTTTTGTCTGAGGACCAATCCTGACAGTCAACAGCAGCTGAGCACTCGTACCTCTTGTGCTGGAGGAGAGCCAGCTCTTGACAGCAGTTTGGCCCGGGGCAGGACAACTCCCAGCCGTTTGCTCCGTCTCCATCATGACGAGGTCTGTTTGGAAATCCAAGGCTGCGGTGCTCAGGATGCAGTGAAAACAATGCTGCTGTCAATGCTGCAAAAGAGCATGCCACATCAGGTCAGCAGCTTGACAAACAGACTGCAGGGTTGATGTAGAGAAAATCAAAAAATGTCACACATTTAAACCTGTCAAAGTGCAAAGAAAAAACATCTCCAGACGTTCTGGGAGGAATATGTATTTTTGTTCTCTAAAAAGAGGAAGGTTTGATCCAACTCACCTGCTGGGAGTGTGTCTCTGCTCTGACCCCACCGCTTGGCTCGACTCACAGCTGAAACTTCACAGAGTTAAAGGTCAGGCCGCAGACACACTGGTGATATATTAACATCCGCTGGGAGGCCCGAATACATGGGAACTCTTGTTTAAGACTGAAAAGGCTCTAATAGGAAGGATAGCCAGTACATGGTGCTTTCCCTCTCAGGGGATGAGTGAGAGGTCATGTGTTTCCCTCAAGGACAGCCTTTGGGTGGTATTTTCTTAAAATAACAGCTTAACTACATGTGTCTGGCTGCCAAATAAATTTGAGTTTGCTGAAAACCTCTGCAGAAAGTGTAGTTGAGAGAAAACAGAAAAGCAAATGCTAACAAAGTGCTGTTTAGACAAGAAAAAGAGAAACAACTATTAAATCTTTAGGTAGCATTTCAAAGGATTTTGATGAGTACCAGTTAGAGAACATGAACCTATCAGAGAGAGAGAAAGAACATCTTGCTCCAGAAATAAATGCACTTGATGATGATGATGACGATGTTATGTAATGCCTCACTTTAAATACGATTGTTAGCTGCTTTGCGCCAAAATGTAGTATTTTGCACGTCATTATTCATGTATCATTTAATTTTTAATGGGCACTCCAGCGATTTAGTATTGCATTTCCATAAAGTTTGGGGACAGCTAGAGTCTACAGCCATGCTAACAGCTCTTTACTTAGACACAGCGATGCTAACGTCAGCATGCTAACATGCTCACAATGACAATGTTAATATGTTGTTTAGCAGGTATAATTTTACCATGGCCACCATCTCAGTTAGCACATTAGCATGCTAACATTCGTTGATTAGCACTAGACACAAAGTACAGCTGAGGCTGATGGGAATGTCATTAGTTAAACCAAAATACAGGACAGAATAATAATAATTTTGACCTCATGGTGGCGCTAGATGAAAAGTCAGAGAATCGCCAAAGTTATTACAATTCATCCTGAGGGGGACATGAATGTTTGTACCAAATTTCATGGTAATCCATCAAGTAGTTGTTGAGATATTTCAGTCTGGACCAAAGTGGCGGACCAACAGACCGACACTGCCATCACAAACTGCTAGCTTTGCTAAAAAGAAGCAGCAGAGATATGCTGACTTTTAGTTCCTAGTATGGATAAAGCTCCAAAAATGCTGCATCCTACACTTCCCATAATGCAACTCAATAACGTCTTTCATTAGACCCCACCCCTGCCTACTAAATGCCCTCATCTGTCAAACTGCACCTCCAGTTTGTAATGCAGGCTTTCTGTTGAAAAACGTCTCACACGACAGAAGTGGCTGTTCTGTGGAGACAACCTGAGAAGTCTCAGTCATGATGCCTTCCACTTGAGAGGGATCAAAATGTGAGTGATGCACTTTCTCAAATAAATATTTATGAACCAGATCACTTCTGACATGATATTTAGGTTAGCAAAATACTTCTCTGCACGCAGAAACATTTTCTCAGGAAGCGTAGCTGATTTGTTGAAACCCCCCTGAAACAGGAAGAGTTTGATGTCAGATTAGACACGGCTTTCCCCGAAATCTCTTCTAAATGAGAGGGAGTCTTTTAAAGTCAAAATAATACGAAAAACCAATCTATTTAGGTCAGCTGGCAGAATGGTGGAGGCTTTAGTAACCTGAGGACATGAAATACCAGATTCCATCCACTTTACAAGTCAATCTGCAGAAAACACCAGAGACACGAAAAGGTCATGTAGATTACTGTCATCACAGCACTGGGGACGTTTCAAATTTCCTTTTTAAAAAGAACAACAAGTGTGGGATAATAGTTACGGCCACATTTCCCAACAGTGACAGTGAAGAAGTCAAAAGACATGTCTCACACAGACTGAGCTGGGAGGATCCACCGTTCATTAAAACTTGTGTGTGTTGGTCGCTTTGTCATCAAGTTGTCATGCAAGTTCTTAATTAACCGCCTTGCTTAAACCCACAAATTCACAAGATAAAAAATATATACATATATAGAGAAGACATGATCTCAGTACCCTCATTGGTAGTTAAGGCCTGATTGCTGAACTCATGCCAGGTTTGTGATGAATGACTCTCCAGAAAAGTTTAAAAATGACCCCAAATTAGCCTGAATGCTGCTAACTGGAGCTGATTCTCAGTCTAAATCGAAGTCCACAAATCTAAAAAACTAGCCGAGTCTAGCAGCCAGATTTGGTCCTCTGTTGTTGAAACACAGCCGAGTGCACAGACATCAACATCCACTTCTGACCCAAGTGGTTATTTCGGATTGTTTTGTCTTCTAATCTTTTGTAATTTCCAGGATTTGCTTGTTTTCTACATATCCAGACTCCAGTGAAAACCTCCGAACTGAAGGATTACATGTTCTTCTTTGAGTTGTGGAAACTCTGTGACCTCTTGAGCGGATGAAAAAGATTCAAAACCTCACCGGATGAAATGTTCTGTAATAAAGCTAAACATCATGCTGGTTCTGTCAGTTTATACACAGTCACATTTTTGGTGATTTAGAGGTTTTTCTCAGAAAAAAAGACGAGATGTAAAAAACGATTTGCACCGGGGCCAATCACAATTATGTTACGCTGCTGTATCACAGTTTCATCTTTGCTTCTTTCATGGTTCTGACGATTTCACTTGTAATTAAGAACTCTCTTTCACATGAACACGCTCGTTGCTGGACAATAAAACCCAGAGGTAACAGAGCCAGCTTTGTGATATTGGTTATCCAGGATGGCCAACGTGAGGCTCAGTGAAACCCCAAGAGAGACTAAGTTAAAGTCGCTTTGTGATACAGCTGCTGACAATTACAACCAGCATAACCTTGAACTTGCTACAATATTCTGTAAACAATAGACTGGTGCAGGAATGAGTCCTAAAACCTGGGAATGAGTTAGCATTTTTGTTCCTTCGTCTCAAAGTCAATGAGTTTCTGAATGGGTTTTTGGTTAGGTGCCTGAAATAAGGTCTGTGGTGAACACAAGCTTAAGAGATTTTTCCGTTTTGTTCTACGACATAAGTCAGTAAATACCCCACGTATGAATTTTGAAGCTTTTACGTGTCTTAAAAAAGGCAGTTGCTAACAAGTGGCTAAATGAGACTACAGAGGTTGTCGGGGACATTAAACGTCATCACGCTGAACACGGAAACTCATCTACTCACTCGTCCACCTTTACAGCCTCGTTGTGTTTATACTCACGCTCTTGCAAACCTGCATCCCGGCAGCACTCTATTAAACAAAAGTTTAGTGTTTACTAAGATTCGGGGTACAGCTCTGACAGACATCACATAGTTTTTCTCTGGCCTTGACTAAATTCTGGCCGTCCATAACAGTATTTGGACTCCTGCAAGGTCACAGTTTCAGTGCCAGTATCAGTATGTACTATCACTGAACTCCAGCCTGCTTACTGTGAATCAAAGCATTGCCTAAATCCCTGAAAAATAAATTGCTGCTGGGTACAGTTTACACACACAGTAGAAGTGTTTATTTAACTTTATGAACAGTATACATTCACTCTACAGTAGCAAACTTAAACAGAGCAAATAGGACACTGTGTTATTTCCCTAACACTTCCCTAACTAAACTTATCGAATCCAAAACAATGGCTGGCAAACTTGCAAACACATTCACAAGTCAGATGTTCCACTGTTACGTGTTCCAGCATCTGTTGTCCAGATAGATGTGCGGTAAGATATGTATGTGGAGTACGTGTATTGCTCAAACAGAACAACGGGATGCTGGTGCGATTCAAAAGAATTGAAGGTTTACATCAAAATGAATCCATGTGAGCAAGATTTACCAGAGCAAACACAAATTTTGACAATATGTGTATAATTTTTGTTTGCTGCGCGTCGGTCCGTCAGTCGGTCCACCCCTTTGGTCCAGACTGAAATATGTCAACAACCATCAGATGGATTGTCATGAAATTTTGTACAGACATTTATGGTCCCCAGAGGATAAATCCTACTGATTTTGGTAACTTTTGCTCTAGCGCCACCATGAGGCTCACATTTGTGGTTCTGAGTGAAATGTCTCTACAACTGTTGGATGGATTGCCATGAAATTTTGTGCAGACATTTAGGCTCCCCTGTGGACAAATACCTGTTCATCTAGCGCCATCAACAGGTCAAAATAATTTGTCCAATACTTTGGTTTATAACCACACACCGGCAAAAACTAATGACATTCCCATCAGCCTCAGCTTTACTTTCTGCTTCCTGCTAATTAGCAAATGTTAGCATGCTAACACGCTAAACTAAGATGGTGAACATGGTAAACCTTATACCTACATTACACCATCAGCACGTTAGCATTGTCACTGTGAGCATGTCTGTGGCAAGCAGTGTCAAGACTACAGTTTTAGCAGCAGCATGTAAAATACCCCTAATATAATCAAAACAAGCTCACTACAGTTTATAACAGATCTTTTGACTAGTGATGGGATAATCGGTTCATTTTAGTGACTTAGTTCCTTAAATCTCGCTCAGTAAAATGAACTACTCTTTTTTTTTGAGTAATTCGTTCATTTCTTTCAGGGGGGGGCGACGACGACTCATTTCTGTCCAATACTGAGCCTGTGTAGCTGTCACGTGAGAAAAACGAAACTCATGCATTATTATTGTTGCGCAATGCGCATGCGCAAAATGAACAAATTACTCTCTGAGACGACTCGTTACTACTAGTTCATATCAAAAGAGTAGTTCAGTGAATGATACGCTCATTATCGACACATCACTACTTTTGACAGCAGCCATGTGGGAAATCGGACCGTGGAACTGCTCAAACTGCAGACCAAAATTTCTTACATGCCAGAAATCCAACTGATCATCCCAGAGCCAGATCGCTGATCATTCAGGCAATTAATCTGGCATCGTGACCCCCCTCTAAGTGCACGTCAAATGAAACTTTAGAAAGACTTTAAAAGTAGTCAGGGGCGACTTATTTGGGGTTAAAATCGGTCCGAATCCATACAGAGTCTGCACGACTCAACACAGTAATGTAACGGACAATGTCTGATTTTCAGTAACTACTGGTATGGGGCAGAATGCTTTGCTCTTACAGGTTACCACCTTTCTGTTGTTCACATACAAATCCCACCAGCTAAATATGTTTAAGGTCTAAAGGAGGTAGATAGAAAGATCAGAAAGCAGATGGGGATGACGGTGCTTGAATATCTTCGACATGAACTGTGTCACTTCTCTTCCTGTAAGTGCAGAAATGTGATACACAGTATGAATTATTTCAATGAGACACAGTATGTTTGCAACACATAGAAACAGCTTGACCAGGATTAAGTTTACTGTTTGTTTATCTTATCCTCAAGAACACCGTCATGTAGTCATGCTCCGGTCATGACCTACACTGTAAAGGTGAAAGAAGAAGTTATTGTACAGAAATGCTTTCACCAAACACAATAAAATATCTGTTATACCTGACAATGACTGAGAAGCTGAAAGAGATATGAGCTGCGTTTCATTTAGAAAGGAGCTGTCTTTTTGCGGTGGATTAGAAAACACAGAGGAGGCGTATCTCGGAAAAGGCGTACAACATTTCTCGCAAGTGTGATGTTTGAGGCTGTGGTGAAAGGTAAGCGGGTCTTCAGCTGAAATGGATCACTGGCTTCCTGCATTTAAAAAAAAAGCTCCAAGAAATAGCGCTGCAGGGATCCAATGTTTTTGTATTATTTGGTTTGGCGCCCCGTACACGAGTCCCCCAGAGTGTCTTCAGCTTCAAATTCCTTGGAAATTCATTTAAATTTGGCAAATCGACTTAACCTTTGTATTACTTTATATACCCAATTGAGTTTGGAACAACTATGTGTTTCACAGTGGATGTACACACTGTATAAACAGAACAGAAAACATGACTGAATTAATGGTTTTAATCTGGTCTTTTTGATTTTTATTACATCACAGATTCACAAACAAACTTCTGATCAGCTACAGACTTTCATATGACAAGAGTCTGTCACAGAGCCTCATATGAAGAGATTTGTTGTTTCTAATGATGATTACTCAATGACTACTCTATTTCCTTCAGAGTCGTAAAACTGTCAAGTGGCGAGAGTGAAACATGATACAAATATTTGTCTAACTGGGAATCCTTTCCTAGGAACTAATTAAACAATTCCACATTTCACTGTGGCCCACTGGGCAGAGTCAAGCATTCAGTTACTCCCCTACATGATCTGTATGTATCTGTAAGTATCTGTATCAATATTAGTGATTCTGGCCCTGCAGCCCCGTCTCCTCGAAATTACGTTTATATACAAGTGACTTGCAAAAAAGCAAATACGTTTTGAGAGAAACTTAATTCAGGAAATGTTGATACTGAATGTATCAGTAACATGTTAATTGATATCCATCTTGAAATACAATAATATCTGCTTGTAGTGACCACAGCATTATTAAAGATTTTTACGTTTAGGCGCTCACAGCACTTGGTTAAGGTTCTGAATAGATAGTGGTTGTGGTTTAATACAGAGAAGTTTTTATTAACGTGTTTATTAACATTTAACCAAAACCACAGTGTTTCCCTAACCTTGACTAAAGTGCTTCTGTTGCCTAAACCTAACCTCAGACGGGACTCAGAGGGTGTACGGCCTCCATCCACCCACCCCGACCACCTCCTGGCAGCTCTGGTGCTGTAGCTAAATGTAGCGCTTCGTTCACTCAAGAAAATGTTGCCCGTGATACTCCAGGCATTGGCATTGACGCAGTCTGGAAAACAATTTAGTAATACATAAATGTAATATCTAGGAGATAGGCTCTGGTATTACTCAGAAATCAGATTGAAACCAAATTGTGCATTATCGCCCATCCCAGGCAATGACGTGCTTCATTCACTCATGTCATTTAAGAGTAATTTTTGAGTCTTGGCATCACTTAAGGCTGAAAAACAGTTCCGTTGGTGCACTCCCGACCCCTGGTTTGTGTTAGTTGGGTGTGGTTGATGTGAAGTTGCTCTTTAATGCTGCAGCTCACCTAATTGATAACTTACTTTGGTTTCCTGTATAGACTTCACAACAGCAGCTCCCTCCTCCCTCACTTAACTTTATCAGTCTAACCTGGGTTTTTTGGTTCTGCTCAGTGATTTCATTGACTTTCTTATGATGTCTAATTTCTTTCTTTTAGTAATCCAGTCACTGCAATCTCGTTCGGACTCTTTTGTAGTTGTGACTAACTTCTGGCTAACCTCTGCTTATGTAACTCCTGACCGACAGACCCACTTGACTTTGGATTCCCCCAGGAGATCAGCTTGACTCACTTCCAGGAAAGAGAGGAAGAGTCCCTCCAGTTTTCCTCCTCTCTCACATCCCTGAACTCCTTTTACACCAAAGGCCTTTACATCTGTGCGTGGCCAACCTCAAATATCATATGAAACTTATTTGTTGTCATTTGTACGTCATGCAGGCAGTTTTCAGACTTTTCTTCTGCCTGTACACATCAAGACTGCTGCTGTTCACAAAAGGCATTATATTTCGGATTCAGATGCGTCTCCAATGACCTCGATGTGATTGGATTTCACTTCCATTCTCACTCTTGATTTTATCAGTGAGAAACCTGCGACCAGGACAAAAACACACAAGAGGATTGCAATGCTGACCTGTATATAGTCGTATTGTTTTTAACAAGGGCAAATGCTCACTACGGTGTTTAATAGTCGGCCCTTCAGTATGGTCAAGGAGGAATTTGTGCTCACCCTGTGGTCACATGTATTGCTTTCTTTGCATGTTTTGAAACATTATTATTATAAACATTAATACATTATTTTTATTTGTTTATTTATTATTTTGCCATGGGGTTATGGGCATAGTGTATTAGGGGCAGTTGGGTACTGGCATTGGGTCAGTATTTGTCTTGCTAATCTGCTGCAATTGAAGGTTTTTGATTTCTGTATTGTAAAGACATACAGAGATGTTGGCACACCTTTTTGATGAGATTGTATGCAGGTGTTTAATTATGGAGTGTGCATTCCTTATATCAGTGCATTCAGTCTTCTGTATGTTATGTCCCTGTACTCTTGGTGGATGTTGAATGGCACTGGAAAACTTTAAAGGGGATGGTGAAGACGCGGGAGGCCGTGCAAAACAGGTGGCGCAATTAACAGAAATATTACTTAAACTCTGGGAAATCATGATGCGCATTCTTCACTATCTTCTGACATTTTTAGGCAATAAAAGTCTGATAGATAATGAAAATAATCATTGGTTGTCCTGAGCAATGGATCGCAGTCCATCCAAAGTGCATATTTGGTGACATTAGATTAGATTAGATTTAACTTTATTGTCATTGCAATACAAATACTGAGACAAACCAGAAGTGCAAAAAGCAGTAAAGTCAGAGTAATGTGCATATGTATTGTGGTAATATATAAGTAAATAGTAAGGGGTAGATATGAGTACACTATAGATCAGATATATGAGTATAGACAGTAGTATAAATATACAATATACACTCTAGTATACCTTAACACCTGTATTTAGAGATGCACTTTACATCACCAGAGTGGGAACAGGGCTTAAGTGACAACTAAAGATTCAATATTTAACAGAAAGAAAATGTAATAAGATTGTTACAGTATATAAAATCTGATTTACTGTTTTGAGAATAGCAGGCAAAAGGGTCCTTTCCATTTGCTTGTGAGTTTTAAGTGCTGATTCGTGTCTTAAGATGGGTTTATAGACAAAAGAAAATCCTTTATAATGACCTTTTAGGGCTATATTGTGACATGTTGTTTTCCAGCTTAGTCATACACAAAAATCCATGTACACTTTTATAGCTCCAGCCCACTGCAGATACCACAGATAATGCATTTTAAGTGCCTTTGCAATAAATGGATTACCTTTACGACATTCAAGAGCACTATAAACGGTGCAGGGGCGGCTTGTACATCCCATGATTCACTGCGAACTGAAGCACATTCCAGACGTTGGAGTTTCCGAGCCTTGGCATCACTTAAGTGGTTTGCTGTTTTTAGAGTCTGCCAGCTCCCTTTTGTCTGCAGCAGAGATGAGCAGCTCTCGGAGAGGTGTTGTGTTTTGTCTTTTAAGGTCGGCTGCAGACCGAGACCCCTCGCTGCTGCTCCTCACTGTAAACATAAGTCACGCTGTAATGAATGTGCGACTGCTGGAGAGTCGGAGCAGACTAAGTGCACTGACGTCCCGTGTGTTCAGCGCTGTCCATCAGCCGTCTGTTGTTCCTCGCAACCATTTACAGTAATCTCTGTTTGGGACAAAGCTGTTTGCTGCACTGTGGACACAGGTTTGTCAATGGGAAAGTACCAATCACAACAACACACTGGAACACATTTTTCCAACCATATATTTATGTGTTTAATTAAATAGTCTGCAGCTTTTTTTCACTGATACTAAACCTTTGGTGAGTTCATAAAAGGTTTCCACTTGTTGTAAACATTCTTTGCCAGATAGTTTCTGCCACTGTTGAAGAGCAACAAACATAAACTCAAACTTGATCACTGACATTTCACAAAAAAAGTGAAGAAAAGTCACAGAACCAGAACTAGAAGTAGACTGAAATGATGAGGAGCGATTCATCTGAAACTCGTTATATTTGAATGTTTTGATGTTATTAGCTGCAGTCATCACTGGTTTTATTACAGTATGTGTGTGTGTGTCAACATTGTTTACATGATCCCAACTTCAGCCCTCATAGATACTGGAATTAATTAAACTACATATGTGCCTCACTTTCCTGGTAAGAGAAATCCCTTTGGCTCAGATGACGTGATTTCAAAAGAAACAGGAATAATCTGCACAAGAAAAGGAAAATTCATTAGAGTTCAAGACTTCTGTTCTTGATTTGATTTACTTCTTCCAATTCAAATGCACATGGTCAATCTGATGGATGTGTTTCTTACAGTTAGGCAGTTAGCTTGTCACAGGTCTATTTTAAATATATACATCAACATGATAATGCTGTTCAGTCAGTGCTTTATAGTTATTGATGACATAAATAATGCAGTTATTTACTGGAGAATTTTGCAGCTTTAATTGAGTTTTGTTGTATCTGAAGCTGTTTTTCAAGTAATTTTGCAACGCTGTAATGAAACTCTGTTCATTCACCACCACTTTATTGGAGCAGCGGCAGAAATTTAGAGAGATTTCTCAAACCCTGAGCAAATAGAGCCAAAACTATCTGTGTGGCTATGGATACATGTTTTTCATTTCTATTTCTAATTTGGGTGAACTGACCCTTTAAACAGAGTTGGGACTGTTCACATATAACAGTGTTGCTGAATGAAAAAAACATAGTTAACAACTGTAAACTTTTTAGCATGATGGAAGCGTAATTTTGTGTACATTTCACTTATTCTTTATGATTTGATTATTTTTGTTACATGTTACATTTGCTACAAACAGATGCGTTTGTGCATCCAAATATGACTCATGTGTAACTGGGTGAGAAAAGTCTGCCCAAGCATTTTCTGTCTCTATACTTCATCGTGTTTGTGCGCTGGCATCTTTACTCACCAGCCGTCCTCTTGACCTCCGGACTGCCACAGATATTACGCAGCGCTGTGATGACGCCAACGTCGCCAGATGAGACATGGAGCGGAAATTGAAAGAAAAAAAACGTCTGTTTTTTTGTTTTTATCACTCTGAGCATCCCATCGCATCCATCCTGTCAGGCTGGAGCGTGGTTCAGTATAAAACAGCCCGCCTCTCAGCTCACAGCTGTGCGCAATGATGGGACTACCAGAGAAAATACCCCTGTTGACTCCTTATCTTCTGTTACAGGGGGTTAAAGAGGAAATGCATTCCCACATCCACAACAGACCGAAGGAAATATCGCTAACAAACACCAGCCTATGGGTGTATTTGGCGATGGAAAGCCCGAACTTTACGCACGGATCTGTTGCCATAAACGAGACGCTGGTTCAGCATTCACATGTGACCAGGTTCGAGACAGCAATGGCTTTACCGATTTTTATGTTTGCTGGAGGCGCCATTGGGAATTTAATTGCAATAATCGTCCTTTCAGTATCAAGACAGGAGAGAAAATCTTCAGCTTTCTACACGCTGGTTTGCGGTCTGGCGGTGACGGACCTGTTGGGCACCTGCCTGGCCAGTCCGCTCACCATAGCCAATTACCTGGACCAGCGTGTGCTGGAGGACCAATATTTCTGCGATTTTCACTCTTTTTTGTTGCTGTTTTTCGGTTTAACAGGACTGAGCATCATATGCGCCATGGCAGCAGAGCGGTACCTGGCTATATGCTGCCCGTACACCTACCAGCGGTGGGGGGTGGACCGACGCTTCGCGCAAAAGTTCCTTTTGTTAATTTACATCAGTCACATTTTCTTCTGCTGCCTCCCGATGATGGGCATGGCGGGGAGCGAGCTGCAGCCGTCCAGCACCTGGTGCTTCATCGACTGGAGGACACACGAGCCTGTGGCCGCCGCTTACTCCCTCCTGTACGGCGTGGTCAGCCTGCTGCTCATCCTGGGCACCATCGTGCTGAACCTGGCGGTGTGCGGAGCGCTGCTGCTGATGCGGCAGAGGACCGTGCAGCGGCCCGTCACCAGGGCCAGCGTCCGGGATAGGTGGCGGGCTCTGTCCTCGGCCGCAGAGACGCAGATGATCGCGGTGCTGGTGATGACCTCCGTGGTGGTTCTGGCTTGTTCAGCCCCGCTAGTGGTGAGTGAGTGTGGGATTGTAATTAAGCAGTAATTGGTTTAAACTGATTATTGATGTTACAACTATTTGCATAGAAATGTATGAAGCAGCAAAACCTGAGAAGAAACTAGTTTTTCCTTCTAGAAGCTGTCTAGTGAAGTTTAGCTAGTGTAGTATGTTATATCTTAATGTTTAACAGGTCTCTTAACATCATGATAAATTAACTAGTGGTGGAAGAAGTATTCAGATCCTTTACTTAAGTATAAGTAGTATAACTCTTGCATTCAAAACAAGTGGAAGTACAGCAAAATGTACTTATATATACAAGTATGACTACTGGATTATTATTACATTACCTGCATTATTGTGTAAGCAGCGTTTTAATGTTGTTGCTTCATTAATAAATGTTACCTTTGTATCCTGGGTAGTTTAATCTGATGGGTCAGAGTGTGTAAGATGATGTTCTGTGAGTAAAATCTTAATCTGCAGAGTAACTGTAACTAACAGAAATAAAGATTATATTGCTTCATTACACCAATTTTTCCTTCAATCCATCAGAAAAGTAGCCCAGGGATTGATCCCAAAAAGAAAAAGTGAACAGAAAGATCAGATGGAACAAGACTAAAGTAAAACTTATAACTATAACTGCTGAAATACCAATGTTTATGGACACAGTTTAGTTTTGACCTAGTTGTATCTTTTAGCATTTTCATCTAATATGTTCTCCCTATTGTTATGATACAAGGATTTATAGTAAGACATTTCATGGAGTCTATTGGCTCCCAACCTTTGGGATCCCTCAAAGGGGCCACGAGATGAATCTGAGCAGTCAGAAGATAATTAAAGGGACAGGAGAGAATTGAAACATATTTCTTCTACACAAAATAGTTTATCTTCTGGCTTTTCTCTCTCTAATAATTCCTTTTTTCCTGTTAAATACTTGATAGTTTTGCTCTTTCAAACCTCCAAAAACTATTCAAATGAAACAATTTGAGAAGGGAAAATTAAACTGCACTTTCAACTGCACACATTTCACAGACATATTAAACCTCTGACAAGGGGTCACATAAAGAAATTGCATATAGTCTAAGCCAAAAAGGTTGGGAACCGGTGATATGGTCTACATTTGATCATAGAGTTAAACTAGTTCTGATTTTTCATAAGAAATTTAGGAATGATAACCTTGAGTTGAGTTGGGAAACCTCAGAAATAATGAAAAAGAGGACATATTCGGGCATATATCTGATGACATTACAGCATTTTTAAACTCTTATTTACAGTGTGAAGATCTGAGCAACATAGTAACTTGTTTTCCTCTTTAAGGTCCGTGTGTTTGCCAACCACTTCATGAAAAATGACCCCAAAGCTGACCTGGCTGCCATCCGGATAGCCTCGGTTAACCCCATCCTCGACCCCTGGATCTACATCCTCCTCAGGAGGTCTCTGTTCCGTCGGTTACTCAGTTTATCCAGGCGAGGCAGCAGCACTCGCAGTAGTTCACCTCCTACACTAGAAAGGAATCTGTTTTATCCTGAACTCATGACGGACAGCCACGTGTTCACCCAGCTGATGTGCAACGCAAACGTCATCACTCAGCTGCCTGCCACCGTCAAATTCACGACGTACGACACAGAGAGCCTCTGCCAGACTTAAAACAGACCGAAGACATGTTCGACGTCTGTGAATGTTTGCTGCTTTCTCACACTGCAGGCAGCTGGATGCAGGGCCAGAGACATTGTTTCAGAGCTGTTATCAGTGGGATGCAAATACTGTGACGACCTTATGGGCTCACAGCTGGACAGGACCCTCTGAGCTCCTTGAGGATTATTTATTAAATAAAAGCGGAGGGCTGCTCTGATTGCATCTATGTAGACGTCTCCTGCAGTGACACAGGACAGACAGGAAGAAACTATTTGACTCGGATGTTATTACCAAAGTCTACCGAGCCTTTTTTTGTTTTGTGCCTTTCACTGTCATCCAGCCTCTCATCATCCAGTCGGTGCTCTGGCTTCATCTTTACCATCACACCCCATTTAAAGTTGCACTTTTCCTCATCCTTTCTCTTGCTCATCTGTCCTCATGTCACCCTCAGCTCCTCCTTCCACCAGAGTTGAATGCTGCAGGATTAGTATCCAGCTCCTGCAGATGGATCTATAGCTCATTTCAATCTGGAGACAGTGTTCAAGTGACCAGTGACTCCTGGAAGATCCAGTGTTAAATTTCATGTTTTCATTTAAGAGAAATAACAGTGCATGGACATCATAAGAGTCTGTTTGTACTAGAAACTGGGTGTTAGATTTGGGCCCCCAACCCTCCCACAGTTACACACACATGTCTGTAGGAAACTCGTCACAAGTTACTTTTGTATCAGGAGAGACATTTGAAACACTGATATGAGCTCAACGACGCACTGAATAAATGCTGCTGATGCATATTTGTATTAAAGGTCCTAGCTTGAGCCTTGTCGTCTTTTGTCTCTACTGTTTGACTGCTTTAGCCTTGAATGGAAGTGCATTTACTGTACTTAAGTACCGTTTTGAGGTGCTTGTACTTCACTCGAGTATGTCTATTTTAAGCTACTTTATACTTCCACTTGACTTCATTTAAGAGGGACATATTGTGCTTTTTACTCCACTACATTTATATGACAGCTGTAGTTACGGGTTACTTTTCAAATTAAGATTTTATATAAAAAAAACGTATATGGATGCATTTCCGCTCTAAACTTCTCACATGGTTTAATTTGAATAACTGTTCAAATCCAGCATTTCATAAAAAACAACAATTAGAGAAAAAGTCCCCCAAAAAATGAAAACAGATTTGTGTATCAGAACTTTTTTTTTCTTTCCTCTCCCTTTAAACATCTCTGGTCCCCTCTGATTTACCTTGTGACCCTTTGGAGGGGCCCAACCCATAGTTTGGAAACCACTAAACTACCAAACTGTAAATAAAGTAGTTCCACCTTGAGCAGCTACAACAGTAAAATGCTGCTTACACATTGATGCATCAGTATTAATAATGTCATATATAATAATATATCAGTTACACGGGACATTTTACTGCAGACAAGTACTTTTACTTTTGATACTTGAAGTACATTTTGCTGATAAAACTTCTGCACTTAAGTAGGATTTTGAATGCAGGACTTTTACTTGTAATGGAGTATTTCTACATGGTTGTATTGTTTTGAATACTTCTTCATCCACTGGTGGTCTCAGGTGGTGTTGACCACCTTTGGCCCCCAGTCAGGGCTTCAGTATTACATTTTACCTTAAAGCTGGGGTAGGCAAAATCTGTGCAACTTAGGCAAAACCTTCTGCCTCTCTCTCTGCTGCCTCGTATCACTCCGCTAAGTCCCTCCCACCAAACCCACAACTTCGACAGGCAGCAGAAGGAGTCGGTTCCCCTGCGAATCGTATCCCTCGTAGGGCACGCTCTCCACGGCGTGAGCGTCACCGAGACCGCGGCCCCTCCAGCAGAGCAGAGCGCCCCAGGCTTCAGAGGCAGCTGCAACGCCGTCCAGCAGTGGGATGAGAGGCTAGTACACCAAACACACACGCCACTGTCCCTGTCAAAAGTTATTGCCCTCTGTTTGTCATCATGCCTCTTTGTCACTTGTCGTTATGAGCGTCATGTCATCGAACATAATGAGCCTGAAGCTCCGTGTGGAGCCGGGACATGCTGTTATGTACTATATGCCGCTGTAGGCAAAGGAGGTGTTGGAAATTTATCACAAGTTTCAGGATTTTTGGCAGGATTTTACACCACTGATTCAGGTTTTCACCATCTGAAGGGACGTGCAGCACATCTGCTCTTGTAGCTTAGCCAATACGAACGCACCGTCTCTCTGAAATAACCTGTGATTGGCTAAAGTCTATCGTCACAGGCTAGATTTTCTGAAGCCTGAAAACAGAGCCAAGAGAAGGGGCTGAAGTAGAGGTCTGCTCTCAGACCACTTGAATTACAATATGCTGAACGGTTAATATGGCATTTTTGCCCAATGACGCCAAAAGAAAACTGCCTACCCAACCTTTAATGACTGATTTAAACTGAACCATAGTGGTCCTGACAATGACAGTGATAGTTGCTCTACAGTTTTCTGTTTGTGGTCTGAATGAAGAATCTGTTTCAAATTCATAAATGCTGAAAACTAAAAAGGCAGCACTCTACGTGATGAAAAGATCCAAATCTATACCTTTTTTTTCAGTCTTCAGTTTTTCAGGCCTGGTTCTGTTTTATGGAGCCAGGACAGTGGCAGTAATATTTTGCATCAAAAAGAAAATTTGACTTTGAAAACAAAACCTGAACTGAAAAAGGGAACATTGGCATTGAAACATCTGTATTGGAAAAAAGTTGTATTGGCACTGAAACCAGTTTCATTGAAAAATAAAATATAAGAATTTTTAAAAAATCATTTTATTTTGATATTTTTTAGTAGTCATAGTTTTTCAATGACAATGTTCAGAGTTTTTCTTAATGTCACTTTTTTAGTGACAGTTTCTTTTTTTACGATGTCAGTTTTTTTTCAGTGTCAGTAGTTTTCAGTTTCAACTTTCTGTCACTGTTTTGGCATGGAGAGGAGGGGCAAGCCGAGCGTGATTTACATATAATCTGCATACTAAGGAGAAAACGTCACTGAACCAGCCGTCCTCTCGTCCGCTCCGAAGCCTCTGGCATCACCGCAAACCTACCTCGAGTTCACCGGGAACTCTTGAACAGCAAGTAAGTCTGCTTCTCAAACAGACTTAGCTGCGGTTTGGGAGTTCAGGTGAACTCATGACAGCTGTGCAGTTAAGGTACCGGTGCTTGGAGCGGCCAAAAAGGTTGAAACTGAAAACTACTGACACTGAAAAAGAAAACTGACGTAAAAAAAACCTGAGCGTAAAAAAGAAACTGTCACTGAAAAAAGAGTGACATGAAGAAAAAATCTGAACATTGTCATTGAAAAACACATCAGAAGGCAAAAAATATCAAAATAAAATGATTTTTTAAAATTCCTATCTTTTATTTTTCAATGAAACTTGTTTCAGTGCCAATATAACTTTTTCCAGTACAAATGTTTCAATGCCAGTGTTTCCCTTTTCAGTTCAGGTTTTGTTTTCAAAGCCAAATTTTCTTTTCGATGCCAAATATTATTGTCACTGTCCTGGCTCCATATTTGTTTCTAGTATTTTAGTCTCTAATCATTAGACTTTGACCGTATCATTGCTGAATTTACCTGCGCATGTCATACATGTGGTTCAGGAAGTTCACTGAAAACGTCTGTTGATTTAAGACTAGAATGAGAAGGTGATACATGGTGAAGGTGATGCACATAAAACATGACCAAGTACGCACGAAATGCTTTACAACTATTGAAAAAGTGCTCACAGTCATTTTGAAATGCCTGGCTGCTCTGATCTCAAGGAAGCTGAAACCGATGCTGCACTCTATGACATTTGGCCACTAGGGGGCAGAAAAACTCCAAAACGAGCTGATAATTATCTACTTACACACCAAGCAGTCACAAAGTAACATTTCACAATCCAACTGTAGTCTGCTTTCTAAGAATGATGATTATTCATGGGGCTTTTAGCTCTGGGTTTGCCTCCTTCAGCTCCTGAGAAAAACATCTGGTCTTATACTCTGGGTGAAGACATTTACCTCCACATGTTCTCCTTACATGTCCTGACCTGGATGGTTGTTATATTAAGATGTTTTAAGTTGACATGAACCAGTTTAAACTGGAACAAACTGGGCTTGATGCCACCAGGCAGAAGAGAGCAAACTTCTTCTTGTTTGTTGAACCTTGAAGCCTACAGGTATCACATTTAACACCTTAAATTACACACAAAATCTGACCCTAGTTCAATATGTAAAATTATTACTTTCTATTAGAAAACATGACCATAAAAGTGTGACTGAAAATACTCAAATCTCCATCTTGTCTGCATTCAAAGGTTATTAAAAAAGCCTGTAATGTATATATATATATATATAATCTGCCTGGCGTTTTACTTAAACATTAATGAAAGTAAACACATTCAATATGTTCAGTATTCCGTAATGCATTTATTTTTTCCCCCAACATTTAAAAATAGCATTTACTAAACATAAGCAGACAAGACTGTGCATAGCTGCACCTCTGTACAACATTTTTGTACCTTGACACCATAAATAAAAATCTATAAACATCGGTTAAGTAAAAATTCTGTCTCAAGATCCGATAAAGACGCACAAAAATAATAATTATACAAGTTTTACAAAGTAACCTCCCCTTCCCCCTCCATTCATTGACATTTACATCCCGGCTAAAAGCTTTACAGGAGAGAGCCCACATCCAAATGAACAGATCTCCCAGTTAGCTCGCTGTACAGAAGCAAACAGCCAGCAGGACACTGAAAAACTAAAATCATAAGGAAATTCATAAACGACAACATGTGTCTGAATTTCTACATCTTGCCCACCTGCAAACAAAGCCTCCATCCTGTGGTGCATCAGCATCAGAAAGGTTATATACTCAGCTTTTGGCAACGAGGAAGGACATGAACAAAAACGTGAAGAAATCCAAAAGAGTCTAAAAACATCAGCTGCAGCAGCGGACAGAGTGATTAACCACAAAAGGTTAAAATGTGACGTGTGATGTCTCCCGATGCATTCTGGCCAAAAATGCATCCACACATTGATTGTTACTGTCCAGAGTTCTTTACATAATCGCAGAATTTCTGGGAAATGAGCACAAACTCTGAAATGCAGATTGCACGTTAATATTATATTCCTAAAGTATGAAAGGATTGTGTCGTTTCTTTGTTGAATAGTTTTTGGTTTGTTTGGATGTTGTCTGTCGATGCCACGCTGAAGTTTAGCACGTAATCACATGATTTCTCAGCAGCTGATAAGTTTAGATTTTTTTTTATTTACTCGCCCCTCACAGCGATGGATGATGGATTTTCCTCTGATCTTAACATAAAACGTTCATCTAATCATCTGTATGTCACATTTCACCTGATTTATTGCACCAATCTGATATGCAGATGAAGTGTGCATTTTCTTTGAGCTACAAAAGGCTATTTGTATTGAAATGTCAATTACCAGCTAATCCTGAGCTCCATCTTGTTTCTAAAAGCATTTGTGATGATTGTGATGAAAAATGTTCTGTAAATATTTAGGATTTAAAGTTGAAGTCGTGTGTGTCTCCTTGACTGGTTGGCGGTGCTTAGTGTTTAGTAATATATCTGGACAAGTACTCATAAAGCAGTATTTTCAGACATGCTTCTTCTTACTGAAGTGGTAGAAATTGAGAAGATGTTACAGTAAAATACATGTTAATGACCACCTGACGAATGATATCCACTCTTCTTTAAGCTCTGTTTGGGTCTTCACCAACTCCTAATACATATCTGGTGTTTTTAGCTATCAAATGCTCCACTTTGTTCTCCAGCCACTCAGTAAATCTGTCTGCTGTTTGGTGTTGGGAAGATAGCACACGTGGGGTTTATCACAGGTGCTTTAAACGGAGAGCGGTTATATTGAACTATACGGTATATGTGCGGCTGTAAAACCAAACAATCATGGAGCTGCAGAGTTGGTCGTTCATTCTCTGCTGTTATGAGCAACACTTTCACATTACACAGTGATTCAATTCAATTCAGTTAATATGGAGAATTTTGGTAATGGCGTTTTGAGGTTTTCACAACATCTAAAAAACGTTCCAGTAGATAAACGCTACCTTTATGAAATGTATGCAATTTGAATCGATGCGGACATCGTCTCAGAGGTTTTGATTCAACTCCTTTGTGATTTCTGAGTCTGCTCAAAGTGTGGAATAGTCAACACACAAGTAAAGACAGCAGCAGTCCTAACAAAAAAAAAGAAAAAAAAAAGCTGAAATTCACTACATTACAACATACAGGTGTTTCTACTTTTCTGGTCAATCAGTGTAAAACAGCCAACTTTATATCTTTGTTAAAAACAGGACCTGGTGATTTCTCTCCCTGCTGGAGAAAAACAGAGCAGCTGTGGGTTCCCAAGATCCTACAAACTACGTCTGCTACAAACCATCTCAGCAATTTAAGAGCTAGTTTGCTCTATAAATAAAAAAAAGGAGTAAACTGAGAATTATTGATACTAGTTTGTCTCTGGGAAGCAGAGCAGACCCACCCCGCAGAGCTCTTTTGGGGTTTTTCTCCAGACTAAATATTGTGACTGTTTTATTTGCCAAAGAAGGAAAACATAGTAGTACACTAAAAAAAGCCATATTACTAGAATATAACCGCATCCCCTTACCCATATCTAGCAGGGACTGCAGCTGAAAAAACAAGCTCACAGGCTATAACTTGCACTTTTACAAAAAAATGAAATTAATGTGCATTGTCCCTACAAAATAAATGAGCAGAAATACGTTGATTTTAGAAAAAAAGAACATAAAAACTTTATATTGCTGCAGAGAGATGCTCAGTGTGCATTAGAGATAGCACAAACTATCCAGCAAGGAGAAAAGCAAGTGACTGATGCTTCCTAAATTAAATAGTTCAAGCAGTGAAAAAAGACTTTACATTATTAAAATGATTATTATTACTTGCCAATTTTGCAGACACTGTAATAAATAATGATAAGCAAAGCTCTTGTCTACCTGAAATTACAGTTACAGTCTTTAATTGCACAAACCAAACCTCTGATTTCATACATGTCTCATTTTGAATCATGTCTGTCCAGTGACCGCCCGACACCAATGTCACAAAAAGGCTTTAAATTAAAACACCAGAACGATAAAGTCACTTGACAGAAAGTCACAATCTGCAAAACACATTTAGTTGTTTCATGATGTACAAACTCGAATCTGTTTAAAAAAAAAAAAATCAACAAAAAACATAAACATGACAGAGCAGCTTTGGTTCAGGCTGAAAAAAATCGCCCGACAGGAGAGAAAATCTCACTCTGCCTGAGAAGCTTTGCAGATCAATAAATACCAATAATCAATTTAAAAAAAAAAAAGGATGCATCGTATTCAATTGATTCTACTCCAAACTATGACAGCAAAATAATGAATTTTAACATCTCTATTACATTTTACATGGTTAGACTCCCTAAGGAAGATGAAACATGAGCATCCGTACAGCATGAAGCTGTTGTAGTTCACACTGAAAGGACGCTTTGTTTTGGTAAATCTAATTTTAAGCTAACTTTTTACATTAATGCTCCATGATATCGAAAGAAATAATGAAAAGGACAGATCGGTGGGAGGTCACTGACTGGTCTCACTCTTGGGTTTTCATGAAAGTTTATCTTAGTTCAAAGACAGGGAGGCTTTCTATGTGTGTTTCAGAATAGCATGTTCTTTGACAGTGGCAGTTAAAATACTTGCTGACAACAAGCAGGACTGAAATCTTACTGATCTGCGTACGCAACAAGTTTACGTCCATCAGTTTCTGGCAGACACAATTAATGTTTGTTATATTATTTTGAAATTTGGGCACTTTTCTTCATCTGGCACTTGTCATTTTGACCCTCCTTGGAAAGTGAGTGCAGTTTACAGCCATGCTAGCACTGCCATCAATAGAAAAACATGCCTGGTGAGTCTGATAAAGTTATCATACCATCAGACCAAATCTACAAAACCACAAATTTCCCAACTCTTTTTAGGTGACATTCGCCTAAAATCCTGTGCTGTCCACAAACAACTCCCATCTGCCTCAAGCTTTTGAGCCGTGGAACATGTTTTATTCACTGAGGACAACAAACAGATTGTTTCTCCTCGCAACACTAAGTGCCTAATGAAGAAAAATGACAATCCTAAACATGAAATGCCAAAACCATAATGTTAAGGCCTTCCACTGAGCTTTGTTTGTTAAAAAATGTAACATGATAGACTCTTGTTTCGGTGCAAGTTAGCGTTCAGAGTGAATAATTAGAGCTGACATCCTTTCCTGAACAAAATATCCTGAACAAAATAACCCAAAACAAATGATGGCTGGTTGTGAAAACAAAACTCAGACATTTCCAGACAGTAAGGCGCAAATCATTTATCAACTACCTTTTACGTGTCCACCTGCTGTGGCACATTTCTGTGTCTGGATAACATGGCTGAATACGCCACCAAAATGTCTGAAAACAGGTGGTTAAAGTTTTGTTTTCTCTCAGACCATCCCATACAGTTGGTACCAAAGTAATAAATAAACAATGACATACAGCGAAGCTGTCAGAAAGTGAAGTTTAGACAGGGAGGAGCGTGGGAGAGGTCGCATCACTGGCCCATCATGACCGACGCTTCTCATTCTTCCTATCCAGAACAAACAGCACTTGCCTTCAGTCTCGTGTGCGGGGCTGTGAAGACCCGCAGCTGGGAGGGCGGCTACACACAGTAAAGTCTATGACAGCGAACCCAGAGCGAGGACAGACTCCTCCTTTACACCACGTACTGGTGGTTGCTGCTGTAGTTTGTCGTGTAGGCCTGCCGGCTGTACTGGAAGTGGTCGGTCAGCACGTTGTTCCAGCTGTGCTGCTGCTCTGAGCCGTGGGAGAAAGGCACTGACCCGTTGGCCTGGATCTTCTCCAGTGCCGGGTTGTCAAAGGACATCAGGTCCTGCTTGGCGCTGGGCAGCAGCTTCTTCTGCTTGTTAGCGTCATACTTGGCCTGTTGGCAGAGGAGAAGGGCAAATGGATTTTAAATGACTGGGTGTCTTAGGAGTTGGTCCCCTGGCACTGCACTGTGCCTGCCCACTGATCCTGAATAGTTTGGGTGGGTCAAACATTTCCCCAAGAGGATAAATAAAGTGTAACTTAATTATTTACATTTAAGCCAATAGCAAACAGCCACAAGTTGGATGGAGAGTGACAGATATGGAAAGCTGCTTTTAGGCAGAGGGCCAAGCAGTTCATAGTTTAGGAAAGAACGACTGTAAATGGACCAAAGGGCTGGCAAGCATATATAGACTATATATAGAAATATAGAGCACACAGTGGCGGCTGGTTGCTATGGAGAATAATGCATTATTATGCAAACCTGTTTTATAAATTCATTACCATAAAATAAGACCAAGGCAGCACTTTTTCTAAAGAACAACTGTAAACTGCAGGATGACTTAATGTTTACAAACGTCCATGAATTGAATTGATATCATCTGCTGATATTAGCTTGTCACATGTATTATGAGCATAGGTGTAGAGTATGTGCAGGCTGATGAAGAGTTTTCAATTAAAAAGGAACAACAGAAAATTATTTCTTCTTTTCTTATTTAACTTTTGCCCCCAACATTTCCCTATGACTCCCTCCCTCGATCTAAATTCATGCTCTTTGTTCCTTCATTTGCTTCTCCTCTCGCGCCCTTCCTCCATCCCAGTGGCCGGGGTGACTCACCTTGTTGTAGAGGAAGACCCCGACTATGGCCGTCATCATACCCAGGACGTTTGTGAGGGTGACCGGGTTGCGCAGCATTAGAAGTGAGATGCTAATGACCATGATCCTCTTGGTGGCGTTGGCGACGGCGTAGCTGAGCGGGCTGACGATGTTGAGCACACTGAAGGCGATGACGTTCTGAGCGAAGTTGCAGAATCCGCTGATGAGCAGGAGGACAAATGTACCCGTCCATCCTGACATGTCCGACTGTAAGGAAGGCAGTATGGTCAGGTTACGTTCAGGGTCAAAAAACAAGCCAGATGCTGCTAAACTCTACCAGTAAATATCAAATGTCTCTATTAAATTAAGTATTAAAGTTGTTACTGCTACTCACCAGGTCTCCATTAACAAGAAACACAGAGAGATCCACCAGAACCCACGTGGGCAGCATGAAGATGACAGCATTAAAGCCCAGGATGTTGAGCAGCCTCAAGTGGTGGATACTTGTGTCACGCAACACCTTTGAAAGGGGAGGAGAGAAAGATCAATAAAAAAAGAGTCACAACTGCACTAGCCAAGGAGAGGGTGAACCCTTGGGTCTTTCCCTTTTGAGATACTTTCTGTTGTCCACTACACAGTTACTGAACATGATCAAATCAAAGAAAGAGCAAGTTTTAAATGCTACCAAAGTCCACTCCACCTGCCCCTTTAAAACTGAAACAATCCATCCCTGTAAACCTAAAAAAAGTCAGTTTAGTGTGAGCAGAGTTATTTTAAACCTGGGCCTTATTTTCCTAATGTTTCCGGCCTTGATGAGTGTGTTCAAACCCCGATCACTTTGTTGTGGAGTTGCAATGGCTGCCAAAAGCCGGGCTTGTACCAGATGACAAGGGTGACTCAGAAGATCACAGTGAAATTGTGGGTTTGATTTGCATGAAATAAGTGACAGTCAGGGATTTAAATCTTCACAAGGAAGGGTCAGTGAAACGCAGCGACCATCTTGTGGCAGGAGACGGTATAGCACTGACCACCTAAATTCAGCATTTAGAGGTTAGATCCCCCCTTCAGCCCCCCTTAAGCATTATTCTTAAAATTAGCTTGTAATACAGTTTATGGCAGTACAATTTTAGAAAGGTTTAAAAGGTACCTAAAGTTGGACACTAACCGACCTTAACAACACATTTTCCAATTACTCACTGCCTGAAACTTGCATATATTGTGATATTAGACATGCCATATATGCCTCATTAATGTCATTAGGATGTCTTCCAAATCATCTGTCGATCTTGTAAATCTGAACTGTGCACTAGGATAAACCACTCAAATTAATGTATCAGTAGTAACAATAAGAATGGTTGATTTATCTGGGGCTCTACGATCTCACTCTCCATCACAAACACCGTCAACAGAAGCAAAAAATATAGCAGGTGGAGCTAATAAATTAAATCTAAACCAACATAAACGTGGTTACAAAAAAATGCACATACATTTGTACACATACACAATAATTAGTCATTATAGCAAAAACCAGGTACATAAGGTCAAAGTTTAAAGTAGAATTATCCTTTGAAGCCAACTTTTATTACAATAAGTGGACACTTATGAAATCCAGTTGCCCCTCCTGAATCTTTCACCACAGATACACTTTCAGGCATTTCACACCACATCACCACCCTCCTCAGTGCAGCGATCATGTGGCACATACCAGCATTAGAATGAGTTACCTTTTTGGAGAAGATGTTTTGCAGAGAGAAGCAGAGCGTGGCAGCCAGAGCGCTGATTAGTCCTGAGACATCAAAGGACAGCTCAGTCACTGTGGCCAGCAGCACTCCGCTGATGATGGGGATGAGCGATATGTACACCTACGACATGGACCACACAGAGACAGAAGGCAGAGTCAGCAGAAGCCAATACAAAACACTTTAGTAGTTTATATCCAGTACAGTAAAATATCAAAATAGCATTAGCTGCTTCAGGGAATGTTTCCAAATCTGTTCCAGTCTTCGGATTTTGGACTTTTGGTCAGAGGAATTTGAAGATTAACATTTTATAGACCAAACAATTATAAAGAAAATAATCTGCACATTAATCGATCGATCACAAACAACTGCAGGAACGCTATTAATCTCTCCAAACACATTAAAGATGATGAGACAGCATTTTCACCTGCAAGCACAACTTTAGAGGCTGCAGCTGGACGTACTAACCCTCCTATCTTGGGGACAACACCTCATGGGACTGAAACAAGCATTTCTCACAATCCAATATTTTCAACATGCAAATAAATCTTGCTGTAGATGTAATGATTGAGACCTGCAGTTGTTATGAAACCCACTTGTGCACCCACTCACTCACCCACTCCTCTCAACCAACCACTCCGAGTGAAACTGAGAAAACACTGCACTGAGTACTTGTTGGCCGATTCTGCCAGTTTACCGCCATCAAACCATCCAACTGCCCACAGTTTTAATTGTCCAAATAAGTTCTCATACATGCAAAAAAATACAGAAAGGTGAGCAATGCTAATCAGCAAGAAACAGGAACTCAGCAGTTAGAACAGGCTGTGAAAGAAAAGTAAGGTTGGGAACTTGTTTCAGCCAGAAATTGGTGCCAATGCAGGTAGACAGTGTGGACTCTACTGGCTCTACACCAAACCTGTAGACTGTGCCTTTAAACCAGCTCTCTTAATTAATTGGTTAATCATTAAACATTGTTAACAGGATGTACTAAGAGGAGGCAGAGCAGCTCCGGGCAACAACTTGCTCAACACAATCAGGATGAAAAGTCTTCTGCTAACACACCGAACATGCTGATATATCCAATAAGTGCAGATCTACTTGTACTTTTAGTAAAGTACAAAAAGTACACTACTGCAAAGAGGCTGGATCTTTTTTGTAACTTAGGGTTAAAATCAAGAGAGGCGTCGTCTATTTTGGCAGAGGCCTACATTTCTGTCCCATTTCAGGTGTCCTGACTTGTTTCGAGAATTCATCCTAAAGGCTTCCTGCACTCAGAAGGAAAAGTTGGAGACCATAAATATGCACACCTTTCAATATAATGCAGTCCAGTACAACACCTATAACTATGACCTTATGAGTAATAAACAAAGTTAAATTTATACATTTCTGACAATGTCAACAAAAAATATTATCTATTGTTATGGCAGGGCTGTTGTATTGGACTGCATTAGACTGTACAGGTGTACCTAATAAAGTGGCCACTTAGTATATTTTGTACAGTCTACGATGTTTGAAATCATTTTTTAACAAAGCCGAGTTAAGTATAAAAATTAAACTGAGTTATATACAGGTTCTTGCAGCTTTTTAAGAGTAAAATTCAGGCACTTTCAAGGTACCTAAACCAAACATTTCCAGACTCTCAAAGCCTTTATCATCACATCTAAATTGTTACTATAAATGCCAGGAGACGACAAACAAATATGATTTCATATATTAAAAGATTTTTGGTTTACATGAGACTGTAGATGATGAAACACCAGATTTTATGTTGAAAATCAAGCATTTTTCAATGAGTATATTCGAATTCAAATATATTCCTAACCTTGAAAACATAACGGTTAAAATTTAGCATTTTCCAAACTTTGTACGAACCCTGTACACATTATTTTGACAAAGTGCTCATTCAGTCTATCATCTGTTCTCGTGTGTTTCATACAACTTGGGGTTTCTCAGTACAGTACAGTGTATCCTGCTGCTCCTCAAACAGGATCTCTACACACACAGTAACACGTCATCAGCACCTACGCTCCCTGTCTGTGAATGCAGCCTGTCTGAATACTGAACTGCAGACTGTAAGGTAAACATGACAAGCTGATGTTAGACTCAGAGGGCTCCTTATTCACGTTCAGAGGAGCAAACCGTGACAGTAAAATGTTCCAACCATCAGGATGGAAAATTAAGATTTATTCCAGAGGTGTCAAAAGGTGTGAACTTTGCCACAATCAAACTTTTTGGCCTCCAATCCTGATTCTTTAATACAAAGTAGAGGCAGATATTGAAAGTATTTTTTTTCATTGAGAATTACATAATACAGCTGCACAGCACACACTACTAAGGTAGAACTTAAAGTTAGTAAAGCCAATAAGATTCAACAGTTTGACAGCTAGATACAGTAGCTGTGCATTAAGAAAATACAGACTTCATCAGCTTCCCTTTAATGTTTCCTATAATACAGTATTTTGTATGGTGTTTTGTATAATACCTATAGAAGGAGGAGTGTCATGGCTAATTTAGACTTTGACACGTTGAATTTTGTATTTTAGTTAAGCTACAGTGCACACTGTTACCACAACAACCAGAGGCCATGATGAGCCGAGGTGTTATGGCTGGGTACTATTTCTAGAGCTGTAAGATAGTAAACTGAGAAAATGAATTGGCAAATATGTTGATAATCGATTATTCGTGAGGCTTTTTATGCATAAAATTGGTTTATAATAGTAACAAAAGTACTAGTACGATAGTAAACTGAATGTTTTAGTATTTTAGACTGACTATTTTCTCACATTTTATAGACCAAATAATCGATTAATAGAGAAAATAATTGGCAGATTAATCTATAATGAAAATAATATTTAGGTGCAGTGCTAGATAATTAAATGATAATATTTAAATATTATAAACTTTGAGTGAATTTGTATGCAGTGATATGATCATGTTACCATTTGACAAACTTATGTTGTCCAAATTGTGATTTAAAACTAACAGAATGACTTACTGAAGTTCTGTCGAATATAACGCTGACATAACACTTGCAGTGAGATACACTCCAGGATATATTTCTTAATTACATTGACTCAAGTTGATCTACCAGTTCAGTTCCACAGTGTTTCCCTATTGGATTATATCAAACAAATATTTTGTGCACATAACAGGTGAATTCTCCTCCAAAACCTCCAGAAAATGGGAGATGATGCTTCCTCTAGTTCTCATATAACTCTGCCCCCTGGTCTGGAAATGTTCAACCACCTGTCTGAAGCCTGCATATCAAGAATGCTATGCATGAAAGAAAACACACAAACACAACCCCAGTTGGCTCCTATTTTATGAAAAGTAGTGAGTGAATTTGGGGATATAATGGGTGAATGTGGCTGGCTGGTGGAAATAAAAAGTTTAGTTTCTCCTCCCTGACCTCCACAGAGGATCTGATCAGCTTCGGGGACAAAAGCCCCTGCAGATGGCCGTAATATGAGATGCAGTACAGGCGCAGTACGGTGCCACATCACCACTGCTGAGTTTCAAACACAGAGAAACAGGCTGAAACAGGCTGAAACAGAGCGGGCCTTGTGCCTTGTTTGCTGTGTCGAACCTACTCACCTTTGTGGTTTGCTTCTCCTTCATGATAATTCTTGATAACAGCACCACCCATATTGGCATTGTGGCTTTGACTGTGGAAATAAAAATAGAAAAGGGACACTGTCAGCTTGGAATGTATAACAATCATTTTGTTTCCTTGACAAACATGCAGTGCCATTTGACAGCAGCAGGTGAAGAGGACAAGACTGATTAAGTCTGGAGGATAAAATGAGGCCCAAATCTTATTTGTAATGCTCCTACGTCAGTGCCCACGCCTCTGTCAAACACTAAACTTGTGTCACTCAGGCGTTCACATGCATCTATTGCATTGCGTCACTGACTGATGTACTATTAGGTTTATCCCAGTATGTGTCACTAACAATAACAGAGTTTTACTCAAGAGTGGTGGCACACTGATCTTTTAAACGGTACTAAAATTATCAACACATATTTTCAGACTTTAAAACCATCAAAACTAGATTCAGCACCATTGAAAACTCCCACCCACAAGTTCTGTCCTTGTGGGTGGGAGTTTTCAATGGTGCTGAATCTAGTTTTGATGCTCATTCTTAAAGTAAAGAAAGGACTTTCAAACTTTAAAGATCTTATTGACATGGCAGCTGCGACTCTCAAATTGGCTCCAAGGACCACCAAGGTTCTTTGAAATAGATTGGAGGAGGTCAAACCAGGTGAAGAATAGTTTAATTTAAAGTCTACTTACTTCTAGTTTAAGTTAGGACAAACCATTAGAGGTTAGGAGGACTATTTTATTTGTAACCTAGCTCAAACTAATGCAATAAATATTAAGGTTATTTTAGAGGCTTCAACTTTATGATCATTTTGGAGGCTGTAGTTAGCTTGTGGTGCTGTTGAACTTTATCGCATTATACTGAGAGGTGTTTCTAATATTTTGTCCACTCCATTTATATCAATGTGGGTACATTTAATATGAGAAACATCTCTCACTATAACGCAATACAGTTCAACGGCAACACTATAGCCCCCAAACTGATTATAAAGTTGAATCAACCCTTTATAAAATAGTTTCAACAAAACTGAACAGGTACTGATTTATCTATCCACTTAAATAGCATTAGGTTGCAAAACCAGTTAAGCATGTTGATGGAAACTGTCCTCCATGATAACAGAAGGACTTAGATTTTATTGACATGGCAGCAATGGCTCCCAAATTGGGTGCAAAGACTACCAGGGGCCTTTAAAGTGGTGCAGAGGACGTCTAAACATGGGAAGAATAGTTTCATCTTCATAGTTCATATGAAAGTTGGTTCATAGTTTACTTACTTGATTTGAGGTTAGGACAGACTATCAGAAGTTAACTATACATTTTCACAGGTTTCACTTAATTTTCAGTTGCCAGTTTACTTAGATACACCTAACCAAAACTAACACAGTCTAATACAACAGCCCTGCAATAAATCGAACCGGTTCCTCAATCCGGTTCAACCACCACCAGGGATCTGGTTTAGAGGAGGTCTAAACCTGCAAAATGTTTCATGTCCAGTTTACTTACTTCTATTTCAAGGTAAGAGAGATTATTAGAATTTAGGAGGGCTGTTTAATTCACAGGTTTTACTTTAGATGTCAGATGCCCCTTTATTAGGTAATGCAGACTAACAACAGCAATAAATCCTATTATGTTCAATTGCTCTTGAAACTGTTTGAAGAGATGTGTTGATTCAACCTGATAGTAAGGCTGTACGTTGTGGTGTTGTTGAACTGTGTAGCATAATACTGAGAGGTGTTTCTTTCATTAAGCCTACGTTTATTGACATAAATAGGGTGGACAAAATGTTATCAACACTAGAAACAAACTGCAGCCTTCAAAAAGACCATAAAGATGAATGAACACTTCTCTAAACAAAAACTGAACATTTTAACCTTCATAAAGGAATGATTTATTAAAGGACTGTTGTATCAGAGTGAATGCGTTTTAGCCATGGACTGCACGGTTTTAGCTAGGTGTACCTAATAAAGTGGCAATTGACTGTAACTTATATAGGCTGCGACTCTCATAAGACAGGCAGCCAGTTAGCCTTATTGAATTCCACAGCAGGTAACCTAATAATATTTCACATTGGGTTTAAAAGGAGAAAAAAATCAATTACACGAGGAGCTGTGATCTGATTTTTGTCTGGCAGTCTGAGATCAAAGTTAAAGAAGCACACTGCAGAGCAGGTTCAGTAATGGACCCTCCCCCTGACGTAGTAACTATATCAGCGTTAATTAAGTTGGCTAGCTAGCTAACAGCAGCCAGTTAGTTATTTTTAAGGGGAGTCTAAAGCTGACCAATTTGGTTAGAGGACCCATGGTAAATTAATTTATCTCGTGAAAGCCCGTCTGTTCACGACCTACAGGACGCCACATTAAACTGGGGCCCACACGGTAGTTAAATGTCCGTGTCGCCGAGTTGCCCCGCGTTAGCCACGAAGCTAACATCAGCTGACGGTACAGACACATCATCAAGTTACCCTGCCTGACACGCTCCAGGTGGCTTCACATTAGTACACAAATCTGCTGGACTTACCGGTGTGCGCATATGAAACGGGTACTTTCCATATGCTGAAGTGAGCCGACACCGATGCAAAGTATTTTCCGAAGGCTAAAGGCAGGATGTACCACCGGTAGTACCTGCTCGGCAGTTCTGTTTTGGGGACTCCCCATGCCCGCAACAACGGCGGGAGGAAGACGACGATAGAAATAATATGAAACAGAGAGACTGTGACCGGGTACGGGAATCCATTGAGGATGATTTTGTTGACGATGTTGCCCCCCGAGCTGACCGTGTACCAGCACACACACAGTACAAATATCCGGATCCCTTCCCTGACCGGGGGCCGGTCCGCCGCAGCCATCTTCCAGCGCGGAGTGACGAGTCACCGGCTGTGTGTGTGTCTGGAGTGCAGCGCTGCTCAACAGTCAGAGTACGAACAATGAAGGAAACGCACAGCTTCCGGTCACAGGTTTCAAAATAAAAGCCGCTCACGCACATGCGTTTATAAAATGGAACTGCTGTGAGCTGCATTTAAAATGGTAGATTTTGGAGTTTGAAACTGAAACTCTAAAAGCTACCATTTTAAATAGTAACTGAAATAAATAAATCAATAAAAAAACAAATATACTTCAAACTTTGGAATAAACCACTTGGCTCACCACAGAAAGAAGTGCATTAAAAGCTATGTTCTGTTTAAAGTCCCATTCCCTGAACATGAAAATCCCCTAATATAGACTATATGGAGACCCAGTGTTCAAAATTAAACAAATAAAAAACACATTGTGAAATAACTAATCATATGAATAAGTAGACAAAATATATAACCATGTTAAATAATAAAACATTTTTAAAACTCAACTCAATATACAGTTTATTGCATTTTTTTAAAATTTCAGAATGTCCTTTTCCCAAAGTCTGTTTTATTTTCACACCATTTGTCCATAATGATCGTTATATTTCATGCCATTAGAGCCAGTTATGTGAATGGCTGAAGCCTCAGTGTGAATGAGCTAAAATGGCCATTGAACACTTTGAGTCTCCATACTCATATGTCCTTATGTAATTCTCATACTTTAGGTAGGAAACCCCTTAAAGATTGCATTTAGGGCAGCAACTATCATTTTTATTGTCAGTTAATTGTGTGGTCTATAAAATGTCAGAATATAGTTAAAAAAAAAAAAGTTGCCCATAACAATTTCCTCAATATCAAATTATTTTTGTCTGACAAACAGTTCAAAACCTAGATACTCAGTGTATTATCACATAAGACAAAGAAAATTAGCTCATAATTGAGAAAATCTGTTATTTAAAAATAGTTGCCAATTATTTTTCTGTTGTTTCCAGGATCCTGGGAATTAATCAAAATTTATTTGAGAGTGATGTACATGCAGGGCCAGCACAGATCCTGCACTGTGGGAATTCAGTTAGATTAATGAGACTAATTGCAAGAGACAATAATAAACACTTAAAGAGGAGACAGTCACAATTCCTTCAGTTTTTTTTATTAACACATATCAACATGTCCACTTAAAGGACTAAGTAGCAAATATGTTCTCTTCTGCATTCGACTGAACACAAAAGGCTAATTTCTGTACATTCACTAAGGCTCTGTCTTTAGGGAAAACACAGGTTTCCATAAGGCAAACAATATCTAAAGGAATGATATTAAGTACTTTATCCAGCATGTCAATTTATATTCTTCCTGACAGTACAAAGATGCAAGCTAGTAGCATAATCTGCTCTGCCATTTCCATTCATATTTTACAACCTAAATACACAGTAAAGGGAAAAGGCAAGTATAAAATAAAATTAGTTCACATTATCAAAATGTGTCATTTTGGAGAGTTTTCCTGTGTAAGGTAGGTTTGGTGTATCAGCAGGAAAATATTGGAAAGTCGCTGCTGCATCACTGAACCAATTCTGTTTATTATTTAGTGTAGTCTGAACGTGTATATAAATCTCAAAATGAATATGTAAATGTAAATAAATATCATACATGACAGCCACATTTCTTTATAAGTGTGTGTTGTTCTAGCCCAATACAAGCCTTTCTTTCTCTCACCTCAATCTGCACAGTCACATCTGGCAGTTTCATGTCACTTTATTTAACAGCATTCAAACCTCAAAACACAAGAAAAATATTCAAATGTTTTAAAACCTGATTCGACAGTTCTTTTTTCTGCTAAAAATTGCTGCATGAGACAGTGTGCAGTGGGGGAACAGCGGTTCACATTGAAAACAGTTGATAGTTGTTAATACCAATGTTAATGAGGATAGCTACTTGAACATTAATTTCACCTTCAACAGCTTAACAGGCTTGTTCAAGACGCATGAGCAAATGCCATCAAAAACCTCATTGGTAGATTTATCTGTTGGATGTCTGCTCCAATTATGTAGCTTGCTACTCTTTATTGAAAGGTGATAAAGTTGATAGTCACAAGTTTTTTATAAACATAAAATTTGACTAAACTTTAAATGAAAAAATACGGCACTGTTACCTAAATGTGAGTGGATGCAGGAAATTCAGTAAAGTCACATTCCACGAGGCATGTGGATAACACAAGACGAATAAAATGTAGCTGTGCAGTTTAATGTGATGTCCTCTCCCAAACAAAGAACGGCAGGTATTGGAAAATCAATCTGTACAGTTACTGAACACAAATAACTAAATGGTCAGATAATGCATAGCCTTTTTCCTTTGCGCTGTCCTCACACAATGTTCAAAAACTCATAAAAACACTGATTACACCCCCTGTGCTCCACAAACACACCCAAGCAGGCAGCACATTGACTCCACTTTCACCGACAGTGCAAAACAGCAGCTTACACCTAAGTGAAGCGCCTCCACACATGAAGAGTTGCTCCGCTGTACGATAAAGGCAGCTTACAACTTCCAATTCAGAAACTCGACCCCAGTTTCAATCCAGACAGACGTATGGCAGTATGTTCAACCTGCTCTCATCTCCATGCGGGTCTAAGGAGATGCACTCTGTCCAGTCATACCAAGTACCCTTTGTGTCATAGCAACCGTTAACCCCGGACCAGTGTTGTGTGTGTAATCTGTTCAGGTCTTCATTGATGACCTCTCTGCTAACCCCCGGTAACTCCCTGGCTGGCTGTTCTGGTGCCAACGTGTGTGTTTTCTTGGCATCTTTACTTTGGTGTTCCTCTTTTTTCAAGAACTCTGTCATGAAAAAGTGTGCACCAGGGGTGTGGGCGCCTGATGATGTCAGCACGTTGCTTTGCTGGCTAAGGTACGACTGGATGATTTCGCTCCTTGACAGCTCTTTCCAGTCTGTCTGCTGGAAGGGACTGGGAGGAACCGGTGGATTCTGCTTCAGCTGTTCGGACCACTGAGATTCAGGTTTGTGGCCCAGTCTGACCTCCCCCTCCTGGCAAGACTCCTTATGAAAGGAGGATTTGATCTGTCCCGTTACAGGGTCAAATGTCAGTCTCCTGTCTTTTAACCTGACTGGTTTAGTGCCGTCTTCTACAGTCTGTCCATCTAACTTTAACACATAGTCTTTAGGCTTGTATTTCTGTCCTTTCCTTTTCCCTGTATTGCAGACAGCACCATCATCTTCCAAACTGACCCCATCACTGCAGGAGGAGGCATATGCGTTGTGAAGAGATGTATTGGGAGGCCTGCTTTTAGAGTCCAAGTCTGCAGACCATGAACCGTCAGTGTGCAAACCCTGAACACAAATGTTGAAAGGCTGAGGGGAAGGCCCCAGCCCAGAGGCGTCCACAGATCCGGGCCTCACAGTGGGGCTAGAAAGACTCTGTGCTTGTGATGCAGTTTGTTTAACACCAGCTTCCAGCTTTGGATTTTGAGGACTGTGCAAGGAACCGCGTGGGCTTCTGGGTCGATTCTGGCCCCCAGAGGCAGCTTGCTCCTGTCTGGCTTGCTGCTGCAGAACTGATGCTTTTAGCAAAGAAGAAGTGCTCGGAGGCTTGCTGTATCCCGGGGCACTTGGATGAGGTTTTACAGCATTGACAGGGATTTTATTTAGCCTGTCATTGTCCAAAGGCTCAGAAATCTCCCTGTCTAAAGGCTGATGTGCAAGAGTATCTGTAAAAATTTCAGAGCTACCGCCAATTCCATTGGTTGGCAGCTGTTTGGAGTTTTGTATTTTATCACTAAGAGTTGTTTTGGATATCTTGGCTGGTAAGAGCTGTCCTTCCTTCTGGTCACCCTTGCGTTTCCTGTTGCTCAGTTTTTCAACCCTAGGGGAGTAGCAGTTGTTGAAGTCATTTCTGTTCTTCAATTCTGACCCTGTTTTACCTGATGGTGTTGTGGCAGCTGGATTGGAGATGCAAGGATGAGCACCACCATTGGAAGACCATGATGCACCAGTGTGTCCTTTCGACAACACCTCAGCCTTCTCTGGCTCAATTAGCTTCTGCCAGTTTCGCAGGAGCTTCTTGGCCCTTTTTGCAAGATCGTCATCCTTGGTTTTCTTCCGGACATCGTTGATGAGCTTGCCAAGACGTGTTTCCTTTAAAGGAGATAAGATCTGTGTTAAACAGCCACTATGTCATGGCTGGATTCAACTGCATTTTATTTTAAATACACATACTGTAGGTCTGAATGTTACCTACCTCCAGAACCTCTTTGGTGATAGGATATTTCTCCAAAAAGGAGATCACCTCCATAACTACCACCATGTTGCATATCTGCTGAAAAGACACATAGGTTTATATATCACAATCCTAAGACATCATGATGTTGTCAGCATCACAACAACAGCATCCAAGTACAGTTGTTTGTTTGTATGTAGATGTTTCAATTTGTGATTCAGAACCTTAGAAGTCCGATTTGCATAAATTCCACAGAAAGAGAAAGAGAGGCCGTTAGAAGGTCGAGGCATAATTTGACTAGACTTTCAAATGTGCACCTGTATGTCAAGACATGATGTACTCATACTAGTTTCAGGCTCAATATGACAAACTGAGATTGTATGCAAATGTGCCATTTTTATCCTACAAGAAGACCAAGTCAGATCTGCAAATAAGATAGAACAGACGTGCTGACCATAGTGGCCCATTTACTTTAATCTGGGCCTGCTCTGTGCCGACTAAGGTTGGGCGATATGACGATATATACCATGAGATGACAGATTTGTCCACCATCAGAGATTTTACCATACCGTTTATACTGTGGTAGCAACCCCTTTAATATCTGTGCTAGTGATGGACCATTATAGGCAATGTTGCAAATCAATGAGGACTGCTTTATGGCAATAATGGATTTTCTTTAGGATTTCAGCATCAATGTAATGAAGTGCCTAGGTATGTCGTCAGGTGTTTAATTTGCTGGATCAGCCCCAAAAAAGACATTCCTGTGTGGTTATTAATAGATATATCATGATATAGGATTTCATATCGGCCATCCATTCCTCCAGCTCAGAGAGTTGTTAGTCTGTATGATCAAGTTATACAGAAGATATAGAAGTGAACATATTGGCTCATTAAGCTTCATGCTTAAACCTGCTGAACACAGCAGTACAGTATACAGAATACTGCAAAGGTCATACTTATATTTCTCCAAGGCTGTTTCCGAAATCATTCACTCCTCCCTAATCACTATCTAGGGAGTTCAATGTAGAGGACTATATAGTGAGCTCACCAGCAAAATGAAAAAACGTTTTTGCGCTGCTTTCTCTCCTCTCGTCCGTCTGATATTTTTCTTTCAGCGCAATGCATGATGGTATATAGTGCTTGGTTAGTGAACATCAGTTGTACACTACTTTTCACGATGCATTGTGGGATACTTTGAGTCCACTATATAGGGCAGAATAATTCTCACTGTACATTTGGACAGCACTACAAAATGGCGAACTCACTATATAGTGGACTATGTAGTGTGTAGTGACTGATTTCGGACACATCCCAAGTAAGCAAATAACATCTCTAGCTTCAGTTAATCAAGCTTATGAGTTTGGGGAGTGGAGAGGAGGTCGTGTGGCTCAGGTCCTATCCGTTTGGCAACACCTGAAGTTGCCCAGATCCATTCTTCATATATGTTTACAATCTATAATTTTGTCATCCTGATTGTCCATACTGTAATTTTACTATGTTTGTCTATTCTGTACACGTGACAACTATTTCAAGTCTGTCTGTCCCTCGCTCTCCTCTGTGGCTCTTCCTGGAGTTTCTTCCATTTTTTCCTTGTTTAAGTATTTTTTGGGGAATCAAGGCTCTAAGGATAGAGGGTGTCGTATGATGTACAGACTGTAAAGCCCCTTGAGGCAAATTTGTAATTTGTGATATTGGGCTATGTAAGTAAAAATTGACTTGAGATTGCCATGATATTTTTACAATATTTTTCAATGACTGGCAATACCATTGGTACAGAAGAAGTGGACAGCATCCTGAAAAGTTTGCTGTTATAATGCCTTAGTGTTAAATCTTTACTTTTTGGCTGTACCATGGATCTTTCCAGTCTTTGAAGAGTGCTGTAACATACCATGGCAACGTCATCAGCTGCTTAAGGTAAGGGTAGAGATGTCATTTTAATCTATGTGAAGCCTTGAGCTTACTGAAACTTCAACTAACCAACGTTTCTTCCATTAAAGGACACTTACCTACAGATTTACACTTCCTACCTGGTTGCCCAGCTTAGCAAGTCCTGAGGCACTGTGCATTTTAGTGTACACAAATAAGCTAACTTGGCTACATCAACATTAGCCAACAGCAGTCAGTTAGCCCGGCTCTGGAATACCTGGCAATACTTTCGCTAACTTGTGATGTTAGCCAGCTAATTAGCGAGCAAATAATAACTCGCCATACATTGACTGCCCCCACTTTGTCAACCCTCTGTGGCGAGCCGGACTCGGCTTGGCCTTGTTGTGTGCCTTTCTGCGCCCAGTTCGTGCTTTCGAAACTAGCGGATCTACTCACATTGCTCTGGCCGTCGATGGCCTGTAGCAGCCGGTCTCTCATCACCTGCGGAGTGGCTGTTGCCGCTGTCATCGCCTGGCGGTGTCGCGGGTCAGGACGGACTCAAGACAGCAGAATCCCCCGAAGAGGCGGCGGTTGGAAACCTGCCGACACTCACAGGCCCGACGGAAGATCTCCGGGAGAGAGCATCATGTTTTATGATGCTTTTATTTGTGTTTTCACTCGCCGCCGTCACGATTTGATCATTCGGACGACGAGAACAGAAAATCCTCTCCGGGAATCGGCTACCCCCCTCGGCTGGCAGCCTCCTCCTCTTTGCTCTTCCCATCGGGCTTTTTGTGAAGCGCTCGCGCAAAGCATGATGGGAGGATTTTACGTAACCGATTGTTCACGTCCGCGATATTGTTCTATGAGAGATACAGCGGGATACATAATGTGGTCTGTTAACAAAGGTTTTTCATATTTTCATTTGAATTGATTAATACGTTTAATTCCGTGACATGTTTCCCCTCATAAGTACAAAAACGATATGTGATGTCCTTGAATTGCAACCTGAAACTGTTTTTTTTAATTTATTTTGGACGTGCAGACAGCCTACATTCCTAGCATTCATTGTTCAAAACATTTCCTTAGAAGATAATATATTTGGTTTTTATTTATGTAACTATACAGATAATTCCCCCTTATCAATTTAATTCTTATTATGACAAATTTTCACATTTACAAATGTAAATTGACAAAAAAAAATTGAAATAACATTCTTTGAAGGAAATTGAACATTATGTTGCCACTATTTCACCCTCATTAAATAAGAAATGCTTTCAAAATCTTATTTGTAATATATATATATACCATATCTTTACCTAGGATTACCCTGCTCCCCACGTTTTTAAATGTATTACTAAATTAGTTTTGTCTGTTTCTTTGTTTCTTCTCATGCATTTCTTCATCCTTCTTCTTTGAGTCAAATTCGTATGTATTGCTCTTTTCCTACATTGTCACTTGATGGCACTGTTGCCGTGTTGCAATAAAGTTGGAAGAAAAAAATAGATTGTGTAATTGTATGGATGCTACACAACAGTACAAGGCTAAGATACCTTTTTATTAATCCTTATTTATATATTATAAATAGTTTAATAGATGATTGTTTCATATTGCTACTGGATATATTAAGGATGTTACACAAACAAATTCAACTTTTTGATTTAAATCACATACAGTAGACATATACCAGATAGTCATGCCATCATCTCATCATGGATAATGGCACTGACAAAAGAACTGTATTTACTGTGTATCAGTCACGTCATAGCCAATACCTGATCCGCTTAAATATCAAAATTGGAATGGTGCTTCCCTTGTGCAAATAGACAGTCACAACCATTCAAGTCAAATAACAGACACTGGATAAGAAAACTGTGTATTTTTATTGTTAAGAATAAGGACACATTTACATTATAGTGCATATACATTTACTTACAGCACGTGCCCCAGAATAAAGGAAAATGGCATATATCTTTTTAATCCAAGAGGCTGAATTAAAATATTCTGTATTGACACACACAAGAGCTTAACAGCTGATGAGTAAATTTGGAGATGTTTGTGCCATTTATCATCAACAGAGGAGATGTACAGTAGAGTTCATTATGTGACAGTAATCATTTTCACTTGTCTTGTTGAATCCAGCTGAGCAAGTAAAGGGGATAAAAGGATGTTTAAGCAAGATGATCCAAGGTTCACCCCCAGCTTTCATTACTGTAGACGTATGTGAGGTTTTAGGGCCCTTAAATGACGACACACACGTACTGAAGGCTGTCCATCATTTTCAACCCTGGTGTTTCTGTAATAAGCAAACTGACATGCTGGAGACAGAAACAGCTCATGTTCTATAATGAAGCATGGGGGAACAAGACAACACATAAACAGCAAAGACAGGGGTGCTGGTGCAGTTACAGCTTAAACAAAAAGGGCAAAAATGTAACAACTTCTGTAAGACAAAATAAATACAGCGATTCATAAATTCCTGTACAACCGGAAGTAGATTTACGGTTTGGGGTCGTAAAGAAAATGGAGCAGAGTTACAGTTAAAAAGGGCCAAAAGAACAGCAAAGTCCTATTAAGGAGAAGTTTATAGCATCCATCTTGGAAAATCAGCATCCCGGAAGTCCAGTTGCCCCGCAAATGTTGATCATGATCCAAACAATCTGTGAGGATTGAAGACATTCAGCCAGTTAGAAAAGCAACAAGTTCACAGCCCATTTCTAGGACTTTTTAAAAAGGTATTCTGGGAAATGTAGGAAATCATAAATTGAAGCAGAGTTAGTGTAGCTCATCGATGTGTTTTTAATAGTTTATGCACAACAATGGAGCTCTATGGCACAAAAGGATAAGATATAGCAGTGTTCAGCTACACAAACAATACGGATTAGTAGGATGACTTCATTGTTGTGTTTGATCTTTTCATGGGGTTTGTTGACAGTAAGAGATATAAAAAATATTGTCAGACTTATCCTTTAAAGTAACATTTTGGGACAGAGACTTTCAAAATCCCATCAGCACAAGAATGTAAGTGTTTCTCAAGACATTGCAGCCTATTCACCATCACATCCAACCATTACATGTCTACAGCTACAGGACCAGCATCAGCTAAAAGACTCTTACTCACACAATCATGCAGAACATGATGAAGATGTTCCATAAAGCGATGAAGACCCGAAAGTATCGCAGGCTGAGCAGAAACTCTCTGATGTTGTCACCTGAAAGACAGACTTATCATTGTTTGTGGCAGTGCTTTGAAAACTATAAATACCTGTGACACACTTTTTCTTGATTTTTAACACCATCTCTCTCTATCTAACACACATACACACCTGTTGTCGGTGCTCTGGACTCATCTCCAAATCCTTGGGACTCCTTCCTTTTGCTGCAAAACATCCACAGTTAACCAACTGATTTGTTTAGATTGGTTTGTTGCTCTGATGTGATGGTCCATCACTGTGACTTTAATGTTAATACTTACAGCTTGAAATTCAGCACAGCCCCTGCATTCACCAGTAAGGTCCTAGAGAGCACAGAGAGACAAACTGATTGTTGACAGGTAATAGTGTTATCTACCTGAGCTAACGTTAGCTGGTGAGCTGGCATTAGCACGGAGCTAGCTTGTTATTTAGCTTGATACACCGCTACCTAACTAACAACACAGCAAACAATAACACACAGAGATGACACTTCGATTAAATAAAAGTGTATCCGTATACGAAATATGGCAGATACCGAACAAATTACCCGAATATCAACAGATTTCCGATCATTTTGTTCACATCACATCACAGAGACGCCTCACTTCCGTGTTCGGCCACGCAATCAGGAATGTGACCAATGCCGTTTCAGTGCCCCGAGGAGCGCTGTTCACGAGGTTTAACACCCTGGGGTTAGACTGTCAGGTTGTTCCTGCCAGGCAGTGCGCTCTCGGCGTTCTTCTCAGCCAATCAAATTGTTACATTTGGTTTCAGTTATAGCAACAATAGATGGTAAAGGTCACTGTTAGATGCATGGTTGGTGTGAATGAGATGGGAGTTGTGCAGCAGCTAGAAAATTGTACCTGAAAGACTAAGATTAGGAAATATCAGCGTAAAACTTTTTTTATACCCTAACTGAGCAACGCGCGCCACCTGTAGACAAGAAAAGTAATAGCAGCGGCAAGTTCAGACCTGCAGAGGAAGATTTGCAGTTTTTTTTACCTGCTTTTTAATTCTGTTACATATGAGTAACCATAATAATAATAACAATAATAATAATAATAATAACAACAACAACTTTAAAAAAGTCAGATACTGTCTCACCATATAATATAACATAAACGTTTTTGTACAAATAATGCATTATTTTAAATGTCCTTTTTTGTCTTACCATCTTCTTTGAAAGAAAAAGATTTTACAAAAGCAAGCATGAAATAATTATTTAAATTCTTACCTCCTATGAAATATTTGACTACCGGTATGTAATTTTGAAATGTAGCTATGTTTGCAACTCTAGCCTGTAAAAATAAAAGATAAAATAAAGAAAATATACTTACAAAAAAGTTCCTAAAATTTCAAAGCAGATTGTAGAGGGGGGTATATATACAGTCCCAGAGATTCATTTAAACTTCATTTATTTATTCTTGTATTTCAGGTGGACACCTTGTGTCACCAATTTTGGGAATCTTCGTGCTTTTTAATAATTTGAAGGATTTGCTACGTGCTCTTTTGGTTGAGACATTTATCAAACCCCTTTAGGCTATAAAATCATCTCAAAACTTTTTTAATGTCAAAAACAGTGAATTATTTCGTTAGGAACGTAACTGTCTTTGGTTTCACTACACAACATAAATAAAACAAAACAAAACAAGTAGTTAGCCTATTGAGAACAATAAGGAAGAACAAAATATTAAGAAACAATATGACTAACAGACATAGATACAGTTATAAAAAAAAAACTATTAAACTAACTAAACTTAATTGCATTTGGCAGAAGCTTCTTGCTGTACACACTCTTACTTGTCTATAACACCTCACTGAAGGTAAAAGCTCAAAATAAGGGTGTAAAGGTCATTCAGATGGATGACAAATACATTTTCACCCATCTGAGGACGTTTTTTGCTCAATTGTGTGGCTTCGGGGCCCCCTGGTGGTGGCGGAGGACGTTGCTCTGATTATTATTCTCCCCAAGAATATAAAGCAAAAATAGAAAATAAATAAATCCATTTAAAAATCCATAAAATCGGTCTGCTGTTTATTAATGTGGGTTTGGTATCACTGCGCCTTTAATCACAACATGTCTGCATCATCTGTAAGAATGTAAACAGCCGGTGATATCACCAAATGGTGTCGAGCTCTTTGGGATTAGAGTCGAGCATTTGGCTGTGAGTCAGCCTCGGTGCAGGATCTGATCCGGATTTTATGTTTTATGAGAGGGTGAATGAATCTTTGTCCGTATTGAGCGCGGGCGCTTCTCGTCTCGGTCTTTGCTGTGTTTCCAGGATACAACCAAACCTCTACTAGCGTCTTGTGGCCCAGTTAAATAATGATTATATCGATGATGGACGCAGGAGGACAAGCCTTTTGTTTTTCGTTTTAAATTTCAAGCAGCTGCCATGTAAAAGCCTCCTGAGCAGCTGGCACGGAGCGCAGATGATGATGATGATGATAAGGCTGTGGAGATGAGAGGTATTAATAGGCGGGCTTGAGTGTCACAGGCTTTCACTGTCGAGACCGGGGGGCTTGGTGGAGAGTCAGTGGACCGGGTTGGGGGGGCTTTCTGATCCAGACTGCGCAGTTGGAATAAAAAACAACAACACAGGGATTCACTCTTTATCAGACAGGCAACATGGAAGTGCTGGCTGCTCTTAATTTGGGCGAGTTTGCCCAAGTTTTCTCCAAACTGGGAATGTTTCCTGTGTTTGACCTCGCTTATTACATCGTGTCCATCCTCTACCTCAAGTATGAGCCAGGTGAGTGTGTTTTACACTTTTCTGTTGGCTTGAAGTGAGCGTTGCTTTTTCCACATTATTATTTGATAAATATGATTATCTATAAGCTACTCTGCATGTTTTTTATTGGCAGGTCCACACTCACTACACCTGTGCCCAAACATACATTTATTTACAACACAAAGTAAAAATATATCCAGTATAACACATTTCTAACATGAGAATTCAATATTTAAACCCTTAAAAACTTATAAGTAATTTCTGAGATGATATGTGTGTAAGAAAGTGAATGTGCATGTAATATTAAGTTGTTTTTCTGTGTTATAACTACACATTGCTGTAATGTCCCTATAGGGACTTGTACTGTTATCATGTATAGAACCACATCCTTATAAAGCGTGACCTGTTACATAAACTCTAGCAGGAGCACTTGCAGCTCTGCTCTGTCTGTTGCTGCAGCAGTCTGACCTCATTCACACTGAGGAAATCACTGGAGTAGATTAAACTCCTCTGCTTTGGGTACAGCCTGACATTTTCCAAGATTTAACTCCTTTGAGCAACAGAGCCTGAGGAGGATGAAACCTGAGAGAAGGCCTGTACATACCAACGACTTAGGCAATAAATAGAAGATCCTGAAATAGACAGTATCAGTGGGCCTCCGAAGCTCCTCTGCTGCACACTTTTAGGCTGCAGTTGGGTGTGTTATTTACGCTGAATGTTAAACATGAAATAACCTGTTGAGCTAGCTGCCTGCCATGACCTCAGGGTTCCTGGAAGTCCTTTCCCTCACCCTGAGGAAAAAGTTTGCTCTGACATGAGAGTTCAGTCATTGTTTGCTCATTCTGAGCAGTGGAGATGGTAGGAGCACCAAACACATCTCAACCTCGTGACAAAATCTAAAAGTTTACAGCTTCAAATGAGCCGAAGATGTCCATCACATCCTTCTAAAACAGCTTCTTCAACATATTGCATGTGCGTTTTGTAGCCAAACAATTGGGACGTTGGACGCTGAATCTTTTTATTTCATTATCTCCCACATTTCATTCAACAATGATGCTCAGTAAATCCAGGAAAATATAGGAGCTACTTGTCAGATGAATGCACTTTTGGGCCCCCACAATTTAATCAGTTGACTTTTTTTTATATTGCATGAGCTACCTGGAGAAAGTTAATAGACATTATATGTTTTTCTTTCCCCATAAAATTCATACGGTTCTACCCTATCTGCAATATATCTATCTACATTAGTTTGTTAGTTAGGGTTAGTTGTAGCTATGAGGGTAAGCTCACTGTGTTGAGCAGAAAATGAATGAATTTTCTCTTTGAAATGAACTATTTCATTAATCTAATGTAGTTTACAGTGTCCTTAAAGGGGAACTCCAGCAATTTTACGCATCAAAGTCTGTTCACAGGTCTTGGGGGGTCCTGCGGCTCCAGAGGGAGCTGCGCAAAATCTGATAAATTGACTCAAGTGATGTCACTTGAGTCAGCTTCGGTTGGGTCTGAGGGTGCGCAGTTGGACAGAAGTGAGCTTAGCAGACCTCTGTAGCCCGCTCCTCAGCTCTGCTAAAGGCTAACGGCTCGAGGCTACATTAGCTGCTACTAGCATAACACACCCGAATCTCTGGCCGAAATTTCGTTGGTCGAGTTGCATTGTGGGTAATGTAGGCGCCAGATTTTGACAAGGAAGAAGAATGTTTGGGACTAAAAAATATGATATTTCTGGTCCTGCTTCATCGATTTTGATCCTTTTTTAAACTGTCCATCATGAGTCCGACAATGTTAAAGGAGTGCAATGCTAAATCTGTGGCCAACTATTTCTACTACATAACTGCGGTAATTTGCTAATTTGAGGGAACACATGCATAAAGTTATGCATACACGTAGTTATTACTGTGCCTAAAGTTTTAAGGGTGTCGTAAAGCAGATGTAACACTATACTGGCACTCACGTCTCTCACAGTAGTTGAGAGAGTGATTGTTTTTAATCTAAACAATTAGCGTTTATGTGTGTTTTAAAAATCCATTATTTCATCAGACCTCAGGCGAACTGTAACATGTGGCTACCAAAAGCTGACTTCATGACTGTAACTGTATACTTTTATCTAAAGCTGACTTCATGACTGTAACTGTATACCTTTATCTTACTTCATATCTTAATTTTACAGTCAAATGTCTCATGCTGCCCACATTTGCAAGATCATCTTCCATTCACCATTACCTTCATGTGTCTGAGTGGAGAGTCCTAGTTCTCAGGACATGTTAGAAGAGCACATGAATGAGTTTCGGGGGTCCATGTGGGCGGGGGAGGAAAGACAAGTGTGGGGGTCATAGGTTAAGACAGGCCTGACAGTTGCAAGGCAGGAGAAGCAGTTGAGCAGAGTGTATTTATAGGGCGGCATTTCTCAGGATCAGATTGCTTTCAAACGGCGCGCCATGTCGCACCACGACACTCTCACCCACCTGTTGTTGGAGATTTGTGCGGTGAAGCAGCCGCGCTCTGTTCGCATCTCGATTTACTGACTGTGTCTAACAGTGCTGTAACACCGGCACTTTTACTTCTGATAGATTAAGTGCATTTTGTTGCCAATACTTCTGTGCTTTTAGTAATAAAGGTACAGTTTTGAACGCAGTAATGGACTTGTTGTAGAGTGGTATTCCTACTTTTACTTGCCTTACACACCTTACACATTACACACTGATTTAGAAATGTGGTCAGACTGGAGTTATAATTGAAGCGTTATGATGTAATGGATACCTGCCAGCCAATCAGACACAAGTATTTTTCATGCACATGGTCAAGTCAAGTCAAGTCAAGTCAATTTTATTTATATATCCCAATATCACAAATCACAAGGGGCTTTACAATCTGGATAGCGTACGGCCCTCGATTCAGAAGAGGGAAAACCCCCAAAAAACCCTTTGACAAGGGAAAAAAATGGCTACACAAACTACACAAACACACAAGAGGCAGAACACACAAATGTAGGAGAAAGAAACAAACACACAGAGGGAGAGGGAGAGAGATACAAGAGGAGAGGCTGAATCTCCTGGAGGACGAAGATCTAAAACATCTGGACCGATAGCCAGAGGGGAGAGAGAGGTCCCAGGACGGCCGATGGTCCAGCACAAAGAAGCCTGAGTGAAAAGAGAGGACAGGGAAGAGAAAATAGGGAGAAATAGAGAGAGAGAGGCACACAGCTTGGACAGAGGGTTAAAGAGAGGCAGTGGTTTTCAGAAAGTTTATTCTCATCCGAAGGACAAATATGGACAATAAGTACTATAGGCTTAATAGATTCATTGAGACTGAGACCAACACACCGGAAGGATAATGGTAACAGGTACAAGGTCCGAAGTATTAAAAGAATAAGTTAAGGTGAAAAGATGAGTTTTTAGTTTGGATTTGAAGGCCTCAGAAGAGTCCGACTGTCTAGTGTCAGCAGGGAGGTTATTCCAGAAGAAGGGGGCACGATAGAGAAGATAAAAGGTGAGCAGCTAACAGACGGCTGCTTTTGAGTAAATTTGGCTGAAGTGTAAATCAAGGTCTAGATTGTGTTTATTGTTACTGATTAAGCGAGAGAAATATGCTGCTTTAGCAGCGGACAGAGCACGCTTGTAATTCAATACACACTCGTGCCACGAGAGGTAGAAAACTTCCAGTTTTGATTTACGCCATTTCCAGTCTCTTGAGAGCACGTGTTTCTACAGTTTAACCAGGGTGTAGACTCTGACTGGTATAAATGTCATGGTGTGATATATATTGACATGGTATAAATGTTTGCCACATAATAAGTTAGTGCCACATAGGTGTACTAAATGTTTTCTTTATAACATGTCACATATATACAAAAAAGAATGAAATACGATCACATAGCATGCAATCCGTCTGTTTTGCTCAAGTGTGTGTACTTTAAAGAGTCATGTGCTGAGTTGGTAAACTGTCAACTCATACATGACTGTAGGAGTCGTGAGTCAATATTAGTTTATGCTAAAAAGGCAGATTTTCAGGGCGTGAACTGAAATGGTCAACTGGGTGTGGACAAAGATACAGCACGTAGACACACAAGGGATCCACTGATAATGGCTTTTGAAGGTCATCGCTAGCAGTTTTGCTCTGCAGGAACTCACAGAAAGTAAAAAAAATAAAGGTCGCCAAAAAAAGAACAAAGATTACCACAGACAAATCTTTTGGTCTGAGTGGAAGCTGTAATAATTACATAGTTCTTTCATTGGTTAATCACAATTGATTTTCGTAATTGATACATTTAGAAAGCACATGATGAAATTAAAGGAGTGTTTTGGCAAAATAGTTTTAAAAATAAAACATCAAATCATTACATTTTCTAATTTTCTAATAACACTAAGTCATTATTTTTTAAAATTCAAATTAAGGATAAATACATCATTTTGAAAGTAATTTGTGGCATGCATTGATATATGTCTTTTTTGATACGACCTCTAGGAGTCACCACAGCCAGAAATGTTAAAATCAGCATCTTTGAAACTTTTTACCCAATAGTTTTTCTTCTTCTTTGTATGAATTATTTGCCTGTAACTAATCATGTTCATACGTTGTTTTGTAAATAAATGAACTGAGTAATTATGATTAAAGACTGAAATAGCCTCCAATTATTCCAGTGACTTCTCAAGGCTGGGAAAAAAATGTGTAATGAAAGTGTGATTTTCAGTTTTTCATGGTATTTCAGCAGCTTCCGTCATTGAGGAACCTCCAAACAGGCAGCGCGTAATGCTGACCGGGCGACATCTGATATTTATTAAAAGCCAAACACGTCTTAAGCTCCACACACAAACTCCATCCAACTTCACCCAACACCTCTAACTGAACTCACACTGAAAATCCCAATCATCCACATGCTGTGATATTTTCACTTTCACACCCTTCACCTCCGCTGTGCTGTAGGAACAGTCCCTCACAGCTCCTCCTCTGTGCCGCAGGCTCGGTGGAGGTTTCTCGCAGGAGTCCCGTGGCCTCCTGGGTCTGTGCCATGCTCTACTGCTTTGGTAGTTACATCCTGGCAGACATCATGCTTGGAAGCAGCCCCATCGACTATTTCCAACACAACAGTCACATCCTGCTGGCCTCAGCTGTCTGGTGAGAAAATCCTCGGAACGACGTTTCTGTTTTAAGGTCACATGTGACTCATGGATGGGACCGTCAAATCTTTTTTTTAATTGATGCTTTTCATCAAAGTTTTAAGACTGTATGTGATAAAATTACCCCCCGCTAGCCGCTGCCAATGATTTGGCTGGTAATTTAGATATATGTCCAATATGTCCAGTGAACAAAATTTCTTTTCCTGCTTTTCACAGGGACAGAAACAAGTCTTTAAAGGATCAGTTCAGCCAAATCAAAAAAAAAATCACCAGCTGTATCTGCAGATAGTTTAGTTTTTTAGTTTTTAAAGTTTTAAATATCATAAGTGCATGGAATTTGGTTTGCAGGGCTTAAAGCAATGAGAATTACAACATATCTTTTAAGAAACAATGTCCCAGTCTTTCAGGATAATCTACAATCTACAGTTTTCATTGGGAACTTCTCTACCAAAAGTTAAAAAAAAAAAAGACCACTGCAAGGTCTGTGGCGTATTTCTAATAATTATTATTTGGTGACATGCACCTCAATTGTAGGGCAAAGCAAGGCAAGAGTATTTGTATAGCACCCTTTAAACACTGAGGCAATTCTGAGTGCTTTACAGCTACATTTAAAAACCCAGTAAACAGGAAGATACAATCAAATAGAACTGAATGAAATGAGATCTTTTAAACCCTGGCAAACAAAACTTATCTTTATGGTCAGACACCACGAAGGCGAAGTGGGAAACGTTTTTTTTTTTTGTGATTTAGGTTTGATTCAAATCAAAGCTGAATATTTTATTTTTCTTCCCTCACTCTAACTTCTGATTCTGCACCGTCTTTCTCTGTTTGTGTCAAATACAAACTCAGGTACCTCATCTTTTACTGCCCACTGAACCTCTTCTATAAATGTGTGGCTTTCCTGCCCGTCAAGCTGGTGTTGGTCGCCCTGAAGGAAGTCGTCCGCACTCGTAAGATCGCCGCCGGTGTTCACCACGCCCACCACGCCTACCACCACGGCTTCTTCATCATGGTCATCGTTGGATACGTCAAAGGTCAGTGTCCTGTGATTTCACAGCGACTTGCTTCCATTCACTGTTGTAAACGTGTTTATACAGTATATTATGCAGTATTGTAGTATATATTACGAGACAGTTGTGGCACAAAATTTTGTCAAGTTTAAACTGAGTTTTTTAATTCTCACAACAACCAAAATTGTTGTTTTACTCAAATAAAGAGATTTATTATGACTACAACACTTTATTCTAACAAAGAGCCTAGTTACAAATCTGGCATCTTTTTGTGCAAACATTGGCTGCTTTAACGTGAATCAAATAGTCCTGCAACTAATTATTATCTGCAGGTTGTTTTCTCAATTAGTTGATTAATCAGTTGGTCTATAAAATGTCAAAGAAATTGTGAAAAATGCCCACCACAATTCCCTAAAGCCCCATTTTGATGATATCATAGATATATCTTGTTCACATAAGACAAAGAAAAGCAGCAAATCTTCACAATTTAGAAGCTGGATCTGGGGAATATTTGGCATATTTGCTTGAAAAAGAACTGAAGCGATTAATAGATTATCAAAATTGTTGCCTTTGATTATTTTCCTGTCGATCCTCTAATTGATTAATAACCGTTTCAGTTTTAGAAGAAAGTCTTTAACGCTGTTCGGTGAGCCTGCAGTATTTCCTGCAGCTGCTCTCTGTGTTGACAGCTGCATTTAGTGAGTGACAGAGAGCAACACCTTCAGGAAACTACACAGCTGCCACATTGAAACATGAATGAACAGCACATGTGCATGCCAGCGTGCCAGTGTTCACAGTATCCAGGCTACACAGGGAAACCAGGTTACACAGGTAATCAGAGAATGACCGACCACTAAGTTATATTAGATCCATTTTAAAGTAACATAAACATTATGTTAAAATTATATAAAGTCAGAGTCAGTTCAGCTTAGTTTGACCTCATTTTGTGGAAATTAAGAAAAAAATCTCAGTGTTTATGTTTGAACCCAGACATGCTCTTAAATGATGAAGGAGCAAACTGGTGAAAAGTCATGTGGTCATGCTTGATCTGTATGTAGCACACTGCAAAGTTTAACTCGTTGAACACCTAAAGCACATATTTCCTGCACTTTTTCACAGCAGTACTATTCAACAGTAGAGCAATGTCCACAGAAATATATATAAAGAGTTGTTGTATGAGAGTGGCCCCCTACTGTCTCTGCTACAATAGTGAGGCCCTGCAGGCGTCCGTGCTGAAAATGTTGGAGAAAAGCTGAAGCCAGATAAGAGCAGCCACACGAGACGCAGACTTTTTTGTCCTCATTTTTTCCACTTTCTATTTTTATCTTTGCAGGTTCTGGAGTGGCTCTCATTTCCAATTTTGAGCAGCTGCTGCGCGGCGTGTGGAGGCCCGACACCAACGAGATCCTCAACATGTCATTGTAAGTCTGTGTTTCCTGCTGCTGCTGATGGGAACATACTGTATATACTGTATATACATTATATCATCACTGCCTCCTCAAGCATGTAGGTGTTTCCAACCAAACCTCAGAGACAAAACTAGGATTTAAAAGTTATTGTGACTTAAATTGGACACAGTAACTTATACATTTTTGAGAAACACAGCAGGTTTGTTGAACTCACTCCTGTATGTGTAGAACTTGAAATCTGACTTTGGCGCCCCCTAGTGGTTGTATCAAAAAAGGCACTTTGGCAGACCGCAATGCACCCGACTTACACAATGTCACTGTCAGATGAAAATCTCTCATCCCCTAAAAGAAAAGCTGGATTGTATCCTCACATCAAGGCATTTTAAACCTTATTGGAGGGGTTTTGAAGCCTGAGATAATTTGTTCAACCTACAGAGGAACGTTCAACTAAACAATGAAACATTCAAACTTAAACTCAAAATGCAAATATAATAGTAAAATTGTAGGTGTGTCATAAAGATGTATGTTAGCCAAAGAAGTGGTAAACTTTACTCCATAAATAATAAAATTAGTGAATGCTTTTATCTCTGCCCTATCTTTGATTTTAATCAAATCTTTCATCTCATTGTTATGTTGGTCTCTGCTACTGTCACATGTTTTACTGACAGTTTGTCTTTGGTCTCTGCAGCCCGACCAAAGCCAGTCTGTACGGAGCCATCCTCTTCACCCTGCAGGAGGCTCACTGGCTGCCAGTAGCCAAGAGCACCCTCATCCTCATCTTCACCCTCTTCATGGCCACAAGCAAGGTAAGATCAGCGCTGCTGTGTGAAGGGTAGCTGACAGTGTTTCAGACTATTGGATGGCATTATTCCAGTGTTAAAGGGTTATGTGACTAAAGCAGACATGAAACACACCACTCTCACTTGTTTGTCACATGTAAAGTGTAGCTAGTGGCTAAGTTTAGGAGAAAAAAAACATGATCAGAAAGAAAAAGAGAGGACATTTTCCCTCTCAGTAAAGGATTTGCTGTCATATTAGTTGGTAATTGAACTCAGGACATCGGAGCAGGAGGTAAATATTTCAAACAATTATCTTCTGCAAACCCCTGTAGCCTGCTGTGTGTTTCAGTGTTTTAAAATTAAATTTAGTGCAGTTATGTGGCATGTTATGTGTATTTTTTGTGCTTCTTTCATGTGTACTTTTTAACCGTTGTTGGCTCTGTGCTGGAGCAGTGTTTTGATGAGCAGCTCCTTGTTTCGTATGTATCTTGTGCTCTACTATAACCTGATTCCAGACTCTGAATCGCTGCCCACATCTCTGATGTGTTCAGTGATTCATATAGGCTTTTGTTTTTTTTGTTCAGTTGGAGAAACACTCGACCAATCAGAGCTTTGTAGGCGGGATTAAGAATGTCAGCATCATCTTTCTGCTTAGCAAGCTAGCTACATCCATGATAAATACCATCAGCAAAACGGCCACAAAAATGCTAAGAAGCGTGGGTGAGATTACAGAATAATAACAACCCTAAAACTCTTTGACTGTCGTTAAAAACTTGAAGTTACTTGCTTCTTCCAACCGCTACCGCAGTTTCTCTGATGACTACAAATGACGTATGCTAGGTGGAGTGGATACATTATGTGCTACTGATTTGTTAAGGCAAGACAACATTTGGATAAAAGCGCTACATAAATGCAGACAGTTATTTATTTATTCTATTCTATTCTATTTAAAAGAAATGCATTCAAGACTTTTGTTAGGCCTCAAGGATGCACAAAATGCATTTTGGTGAGAAACCGTACATATGAACATACCTGTGTTTGTTCACAAGATAACGCCACAGGACACCTTTAAAGGGGTACTCCAGCAATTTATTATTTCACTTCCATACAGTTGGAGGACTTACAAGAGACAAACAGAAAGTTCAAAACTGATCAGCAGCTCTAAAAATGCTGAATCCTACAATTCCCATAATGCCTCTCACTATCACCTCTCTTTAGACCCTCCCTGCCAGGTAAACGTCTACACTTTACAAACCCGGTTTGTAACACAGGCTCTCATGGTACTCCCCCTTTCAGTTATCACAGAGTAATCTCCTCTAACTGACACCATCTTCCTTCAGGTGGTGATGACCGCCCGACACTCTCACGGCTCCCCCTTCACCCTCATTGAGTCCTGGGTTTGCCACCTGCTGTTCCGCTCCCCTCTGGCTGGATCTGAGGAAGACCACCATCACCCCCCCGCCGCTGCCGTCCCATCTTCACCTCTCAAAACCAAGGAGGAGCTGAGCGAAGGCGCTCGCAAGAGGAAGGCCAAGAAAGCCGAGTAGGACGCCGCGCTGCTCCAGTGAAACTGCATCTGACTCCTCCTCCATCACGGCCTCCGCATGATGGTGGCTTCCCATTCCTTTCTAGGGAAAGGGGCAGTTTGATGTTTTACCAAATGAGACCCTTTCTATTAGAGCAAAATGGTGCTTTCTGCATTTTACACAGCACAAGAACTCTGTAAATACCACGGCAAATGTTTCACACTTCAACCCATCCTGGACATTTTAAACCTATTTATTTATGTGTTTGTGAACATCTGCATCTGTGCTCAACACTGTGTGGTGATCCACGTTTAGGAGCTGCATGGGCATTTTAGGATGGCCTCTGTTCCACATCAGTAGCTGTGTGACCGGGTGTCAGTGGTTTTTCGTCAAGTCCACCAAGCAAACCTTATTTCAGTTCAGAAAGAAATGGAAAATACAGATTCATCTGACTCTCAATCAGAAACTCAAATGTGAATGAAGCATTATGTGAAAGTACATTGCTGCTTTTTACATTGAGATGAGGACAACTTCATGTCTTCAAATAAAATCAAGAGAAACGTGTCTTGGTGGTTTTTCATTTCCTTTTCTTATTGACATTTATTTCTTTGTTAACTATTCAGTAGTAACAAATGGTCATAACTGAGTTTATCTCCAGTTTAGGTCCAGCTTTAGATGAAGCAGTATGTATTAGAAGTTTTCTACAAAAGATGCTCCAACGTATCTTTGTCTTTAAGTAACTTCAGTGAAAATGTTCAGGGCTGGTATGAAAAAAAAAGTCTAATAAAATGTAGATACGTGTTTTATTGTTTCACACAGGGGTCACCTAAAACTGAAATATTTATTTAGAAAGTTTTCAGGACCTTTACATCACTCAAAAGTACTGTAGCAAGTTTCACAGTGTTAAATAAAATATATTACAGGATTATCATTACCGATGCATTAATGTGTGAGCAGCATTTCTGTTGTAGTTGGTCGAGGTGGAGTGTTGGGCTGTTTAATGTGCAAAAGCTTCACTCTTATAAAGACATTTCTATCAATAATTGAGTCCTATAAACCTTATTTTGCAGTGCAGTAAGAGTATTTCAACCTGATTTTAATTCAAACCAACTTGTTTTAAAAATGTACCCAGAAATGGTGCTGAAACAGGAGAGAAGAAGTCACCGTCGCTGCACTAGAATTATGAAAAAACTTGATTTTAGAAACGTTTTTATGAGAAAATGTTCTGACTTAATGCCAGACTAAAATGACTCGGTGAGAGAGAGATTTTTTCACTGAACAATGCATCATGTTTTAGAGGTTTATCTTGTGTTTTATGAAAAATAATCTGCAAAATAACTAGTAAGTATAGCTGTCAGATAAATATAGTGGAGTAAAAGTATAAAGTAGCATAAAATGGAACTACTCAAGTAAAGTACAAGTACCTCAAAACTTTACTTAAGTACAGTACTTGAGCAAATGGACTATCAAATTCACCAACATTCAGAACCGGACCAATTTTTATACTAAATCCATGATGTTTACTCTTTCATGTTGTGTGGGTGGTGTGGACAGACCTTTTATCTTGTTACTAACTTGTCAATTTACTTGCCAAAATATCGTTTTCCAAAATATCTCTTTGTTAGAAACAGTGGACACCTCTTTCTCTGTGTTGTAATGCAGCCATCTGCTGGTGACTCCTAACTGGGTTATAAACTCTCACTCTGGAGCTCTCTTAGATAAAAATGTTGGAGCTGAGACCAGTTTCTAACACTTAGGACTGTTTATGTATCGCACTTATTCTCAACTGTAAAAATAAGTGCTAAAATTCCAGCATTTAAGACGCGTTTAAGACCAACGCTGGTCCAGGAATCAGTTGACAGTCAGGAGTACGCATGTCTTCATAAACCCTCTGTTATGTAACTCTGAGGCTGTTGAGAGGTGACAGGAAAGGTCTGAGGTCAACCTGAGGTCACGTCCTGAGAAACCTGGAAGCCCCCTGCTGCGCTGACAAACTCTTGTAGCGCAGGCAATAAAGCATCACTAATGAACTTTGCAGGAGGTTGTTACACTCGACCTTTAACCTTAACATTCTCACAGCAGCAGAGAAGATCAGGGCGGTAAAAGATCTGTTGGAGCACGTTTGTAGCACTGAAACCATCTCTGAAGCATCAGTTCGGCAGTATACAGGACGCAGTCCAAAGGCTTATTTTATTCCTCTTTGGTGACTTTGTTTTCAATTTTAAGAAAACACTGGGTAATTTCTGCAGAACATGCAGATGAGAGACAACTAGAACTGAAATAGCTCAAGATAATAAATCACAACAGAAAGATTACCACCACTAACTAAAATAATACAGTACCGACACATTTACATGTTGATGCTCTTGAAAAAGGCAGAATTTAACTGCTTGCAATTTAAAAGCACTGGGAGAATTGTTCTTAAAACTAAGTTCGCATCTCACATTAAAGTGATGCAGTTACAAAAAATAGTTTCTCACTTTAAGTGTAGTAGTGTAGCAACACAGTTGATTGTTTTAAACTGTTGCTCAACACTTAAATGAGTACTCCACCGATTTAGCATTGCACTCCTGTAACATTGTCGGACTCACGATGGACAGTTTGAAAAAGGATCAAAATCGATGAAGCAGGACCAGAAATATCATATTTTTTAGTCCCAAACATTCTTCTTCCTTGTCAAAATCTGGCGCCTACATTACCCACAATGCAACTCGACCACCAAAAGTTTGGTCAGAGATTCAGGTGTGTTATGCTAGTAGCGGCTAATGTAGCCTGGAGCTGCTAGCCTCCAGCAGAGATGAGGGGCGAGCTACAGAGGTCTGCTAAGCTCACATCTTTCTAACTAAGCAGCTGTAGATTTTGTTCATTTTCAAACTTGTACATCACTTGAGGCAATTTGTCAGACTTCACGCAGCTCCCTCTGGAGCCACAAAGGTTTTATACAACTTTTTTCACATTAAGCAGTTAAACCTGTTAGTGGGGCCTGTTAGATTTTGCACATCAGAGTCTGAACTTTGATGTGCAGAATCGGTGGAGTTCACCTTTAACAAGCAGCCTGCCAGGTGAGTCAGTCAGTACAAACTCACTCTTTGCAGCCAAACATCGTTCAAACTTAAAGAACTTTATTTTAAATTCTAGTGGAGACCCCAAAGTTTCCAAAGATACCTAATATGTCAGGCTGAATTTTGAGGAAATGGGTCTAAAATTCTGCAAAAGACAGAGAAAATATATTTCCTTTTGATTCAACTGTGCAGCTGAAAAAACATGGAGTCTTGGATCTGAATATAAACATCATACAGCTTCAACGACGAGCTATAAGCTGATAAACTGTCTGGAATAAGATAATTTTAACAACTTTAAAGCTTCTAAAAAAGGAAGGAAGGGGAAAATTGTATGTTATGGGAATTTAATTCATTAATGGTTCATTCCATCCTTAATAAAACACATTATTGAACCAATTAGGGTTACATTAATTTCCTCACTTCACGTTCTTACAAACATTAATTTCCTGCTGTTTAAAGAGGAGAAGAAAGATCTCAGAGTGTTGATCTCATGGATTTAGTATGTGTTATTTCTTCCACTTCAGACCAAAAGTGTTCAGGTCTCCAGCGTGACGACAGAAACGAGCTGCCGGGTTTGTTTTTCCAGCGGAGGCCCGGAGTGAGACTTCCCTGCTCCTTCGGGCAAGGCAGCGAGCAGGCGAGAGCTTATCAAGGTGATCATCTGGACCAAAACCCCCCAAAACCTTCACTTCCAGGAATGTAACCAACATCTGCTGATCCCATTGCTGACACACACACAGACACACACACACACACACACAGTAGAATTTGAATGCATTTGTAATCATGAACCCGTAAACATGGGTTTGTTGTAAAATCCGTACTGGATCTGAAGCCTGTTTTCTGATTTTATGTAAAAACTGAGTTGTGCTTTTTCTGTGTTACTTCATTCAGATGTCGGAGGCCACTTAAAGGGAAACATTGTACCTTTGTAAACCTTTTGTGAAGCCAGTTTCACTGATAATCAGCCAGTGTGACTGTGTTGCTAACTACATAATGCAGCATGTCAAACACAGTTGTGTTTAAAAGAACATGGATAAATCATAAATGATTAAAGCAAATAATTAACAATCTCAAAATTGTTGTTCATAAAAGGTTATTCTTTATTTGCTGAGTTGCTGAATTTCTTCTCAAAATGGTCTTTAATAATATTTTAAAAACTTGAACTGTGCTAGCGAGCGTTATCTCGTCCAGTGTGGGACACAGTGTGTTTGAAGACATAAATTCTCCTGCAGTTAAAGTATGAAGATGAAGATGATTGGACATTTTGGTCAAATGTTAATACAGACCAGATTATAGTTTCCAGTTTAAAAGTACCAACCAACCAACAAGCCGGCAAACGAATCAACCAGACAGACAACTTCAGAGCTTATTGAAAATATTGACCATCAAACTCCCCATTTTGTTAAAAATGAAGCTTTCTAACTTGAACACCAACCAACCAACTAACAACAACAAACCATATTGTCTCTTTGGTGTAAAATTAACAGAATGAAGCACTATCATTTAAACAGAAAAGGTTGATGCATGTGTTAGATGTGGGGGTGTGATGTGTTGTGCAATCAAACTCCTATTCCCGTTTCTTGGACTTCCCCGAGTATAGTGGTTTGCAGAGGAGCTTTAGGGGAAAGGACGGGGATGTAAGGGGGGGGGTATAAAAACCAGAGCAAGGGAAGGAAAGACTGAAGCAGGTTTGCAGGAGGAGTGCTGAGGAGACTCTGAGCTGAAGGCAGGAGAGAGAGAAGAGACGCCGGCAGCAGCTGTACCTGAACAGCAGCGTCTGAACACGTTGTACCATGCTGTGGTTTCTGGGGCTGACCTGTGCGCTCTGCATGAGAGGACACGTTGCAGCAGGACAGAGAGGTGACAAAAAATGTCTTATATCTTTGGGCTGTGCAGGTGGGAAACAATAAGACAATAAAATGAAACTGATCTTTCTTGGGATTTCTTGGATCTTTCTTTGCCAGAGAAACATTGATGAATTAGTTAAAAATTCTACAACTGTATGTAAATTGACTACCATTATTCAATCCAGTAAAGTATAGTTTATATATACTGTAGATTTTGTGAAAATGGAGAAACAACAAGAGCAAAATGTCTGAGATGGATGAATTAGTATATATTATTAATTTTCCTCTTTTTTCATCGGTATTTCATAATTTAAATGAGTATTTGACTTGTTTTCTGTGCCAAGCTACACAACTGTACTTGCACACAACGAGGAAAAACAATCACTGCGAGCTTTCTGTCTCATTTACCTTTCTATTAGCAGCGAGAGTGATTTACATCCAGTGTGTTTTCTTTCTGCTGTGGAATCCATTCAGTAAACAGAGTTGCTACTAATGGGAAGACCACTCTTCCTGCGCTTCACGCTCAGGAGATTTCTGCCCTCGTACGGCTCCTCTGGGGGAAGGGGGTGGTGGTTGAAGTGGTCGAGGGGTGGGCGGGTGGGGGAGTGATGGAGGTCTTTGGGTCAATTGGTACAAGCAGCATGTCACTTCAGTATCTGAGTATCCCATCGTGTTTTGAGAGGAGCTTCATTAATCTGTCATCCAGAGAATACGTGATTTTTTTCTTCTTCAGTGCAAATGAAAGTTAAAACGGCTGATCGGTAAACACTTACCAATCATCGTGATCTTTTTCTGTCGTCCCTCACATCATTACATCTATTAAATGTGACACATTGCATTGTGGGATTGTCAGCAGAAAGCCGTGTCCTTGCCACGTGCGCTACCTTTTTCGTTCCATCGTGGGAGTTTTTGAGGCCGCTACATAGTGGACAGATTCACACACTCAAATAAAATAAAATGGCGGACAGTAAATATAAAGCACTATGCAAATGTATGTACTATGAAACAGGGAGTGATTTCGGACACAACTACACTAAATTTTCCTTCATTTTCCAAGATTCTCTCCAATCAGTTGCTTGTTTTACTTTTGGAGTAAAACCATCTGTGACATGTTAAAATATAGTGGTCATAAAGTCACTAAACTGACTTAGTTAAGTTGTTAGCTAACATTATCCACCATAACCAAGTGAGGCTGTAGCAGCAAAACCCCGGACTGCATTGATTTGAGTAACTGTGTGTCTTTTCTAAGAGGAGGATCGTTTCATTTCTTCTTTCAAAAGCTACATAGTTTCGTTTTTTTTTTCTGTGTTGTTGGAAAGTTGACCGATGTTTGAAATCTGCATCGAAAATCCAGATCAAATTCAAACCTGGGACACTTACTGTGTTACACTGTAGAAACTCAAAGACACCCGCAGAGTTTAGATCCTGTACGAACACAAGCTTGAAAAAATGTATCTCCCAGAAAATCTTGTACCATATCTGGAAAATCTATTTCACAGCTGCAATCAAAACCTCTCTGACTCCAGCGAACGCGTGGGTAGTGGATACAACTGAGGCCTGCGGTGGCTGAGGAACGTCAGGTATTAGACTTTGACAGGCAGTGGATCATGTTGTACAGAGGGCCTTCTGTGTGCTGTCCATATTTGCTTCTGGTCCCAGATGTTCAGCCAGCAGGAAGACTGATGAGCTGCAGAGACGTGGAACAAAACTTTACATCAGTTTGATCAAAACTGGTTGATGTGTTAACTTAACAGGCGTGTTATCCAAGTTATTCAGATCACATTATTTCACAATTTAGAAATGTTCACTTTTTTTTTGTTCAGTTATTCTAAAATGTGTTATTAGCATTGTTAGTTTCCTCCAGACTGGAGTTAATGGCAGTGGTGGAAAGTATCCAAGTACATTTACTTACTTTACCATTTTATGCAACTTTACACTTTTACTACACATCTCAGACAAATATTGTACTTTTTACTCCACTACTTTTATTTGATGCCTTTAGTTACTTTGCAGATTCAAATTAATAAAAGAAAAGATAATCAACAAATAACTTATGATGTATTTTTATGGATGAAGACAACACTTTATTGATCCCTTGGTGGAATTCACAAGCTACCCAGCAGAATATAAAGTAATTAAAATGAGCTCCACCTTTACCAGCTGTAACATTAAAGTGATATTAAAGCATCAATAATTATAATCCCTTAATATACATTATTCTGAAGTGGGTTATACCGCACTTTTACTTTTTGTATTTTAAGCATATTTTGATGCTATTTCTTCCGTAAAACTCTGAATGCATGACTTTTACTTGTACATTATTGTTCCAACAAAACTAAAGTATTAGGTTTTATTAGTAAAGTGCTGAGACAGAAACATTTATTAAATGAGTGGCAAAGAAAAATAAAACTATGACCTTCAGCACATTATGGATTTGAAAATTTCAAATGGCTGAAACATTGTGTATGTGTGGAGGGTAAATCGGCTGGTTATAATACCCGAGGTTGTGTTATGTCTCTCTTGAAATGGTTGTAATGTATTTTCAGATGGAGAAATTATCAGTCAGATTAAAATGACGAACCTCGCACTGGCTGAGATTAAAGAGCTTCTGAAGCAACAGGTAAAAACACTTATGTATATGTATATGTATATATATATGTACATGTTCATAATGCTGATTATCTACATTTTGTGTAACTGAACACAACTCATACGTCTGTGTTGTTACAGGATCATGTGTATTTGTGATTGCCGATAAAGAGAAGAAGAAAGCTAAACTCACAACTGATCATTTTCCAATAAAATCAGATGCATTTGAAATATGAAGAGATGAAACTGGATGTTAAGGATCTTAAACTACCTCCTTTATATTTTACACGGGTATACCAGAATGCTCTACTTCTGAAAGCTAAAAACTCAAAGGTTATTTTAAAAATGATTATTCAGTCCTCAGAAATCATAAATATCTTAATATAAAAGTGTTTCCAAAATTAATTGAACTCATATGTGAGCAGCCATTTCAGTAGTGAGCAGGAATCAATTTAATAAACCTGGATGATTGATTAAATTCAGTTTGATAGGTTCAAGGCATCAAACAAACAAACAAAAAAACGTCATAAAATGATTGATTGCATTTTCCAGATTAAAGAGATCGTATTCCTGAAGAACACAGTGATGGAGTGTGAAGCCTGCGGTGAGTTGACCAACCAAACAGAAACCTTTATCAGTGCTTTACTGTAACACACACATTTTTCTATTTTAATATTCAGTGTTTTCACAACACTTACATTTTTCAATTGAATTTGAATCTTTGGCTGTTGTCCAGATGATTTTATGCTGACGATGACAACTCTTTTCCCAAGGTTTTTCAGACTTTCAAGACATGCATAGGAACCTGTACACAAGAATAATTAATAACTGAGGAACAATGGAACAATATTTATATATGTTATAAGTTTCATATCATCATATAAAGCTAATGTGCTACAGAATCCGTCACAACAAATTGGATGAGATGATATAGATAAATCAGCATGTCACAGACACTGGAAACAGAGGATAGCTGACCGTCTCTCTCCTCAGGGATGGGAGGAATGCAGCCTCGTCCCTCCTGTGCGCCCAACCCCTGCCACCCGGGGGTGAAGTGCAAGGAGACGCCTCAGGGTATAAAGTGTGGACCCTGTCCTGACGGCATGGAGGGCAACGGTACCCACTGCACTGATGTGGACGAGGTACGCAGAGATATGATCCGATGGATTCCAACGTAATACAATACATCCATATGATATTCTCATAGCCAGGTAGTACTGGTCAGTGGTGGAAGAAGTACTCAGATACTTCAGTAACTTACTTACTTTAGCATTATCAGCAAAATGTACTAAAAGTACTCTGGTCCCTGCAGTGTTTAACTATTATATATGACGTTTCTGGATTAATATTATATTTTACTATATATTTTATATATGCTGTAGATGTTTATGGTTGTGCTCATTTTAACTACTTTATATACTGTTGGGTAGTTTAATCTACAGCAGAGCATTCAAAAAGAGAGCAGATTTCCTGTAACATTACAGGAAGTAAATTAATGAATACACTTCAGCTCCGCCCCCAAGGGTTTGTACAAAACCCTAATATAAGGTTTGTTGCACCTGTTAGGATGGGAGAGGTACACCTCTTTCTTTCTTATTGGTTCAAGTGAAACACCTGTGTGAGTGTACAGGGTCTTTAAAATCTCAGTAAACTGGTGTAACAGAACCAGATTTGGGTTCTTGATGAACGTCTTGATGTGCGTTTCTGTGTCTTTGTTGTCGGCAGTGCACTGTGATGCCGTGTCACATGGGCGTGCGCTGCATAAACACCTCACCAGGGTTCCGCTGCGGTTCCTGTCCTGCTGGGTACACCGGCCCCCAAGTCCAGGGCGTCGACCTCACCTACGCCACCGCCAACAAGCAGGTCAGCGTCTGTGAACACGCACACATACAAACACACACTCTTCTCTAAACTGCTCTCTCTGTTACTACGTCTACTGTCACTTTTATACAACAGAGGAAGAAAACAAAGTGTGGAGATTCAGGGGAACACACATCTGTGATAAAATACTTGAAACTCAAGGTTCACTTACTAGCTTTTTCTGATGTCACACCACCTTCTTCAGCTAAAGCTAGTAAGTGAACCTTGAGTTTCGTATATTTGATCACAGATAATAAATTAGTGTTGTTATTTCAGTTGTTGTAGAGACAGCAGCAGTAATAATAATAATCTTTATTTATAGAGCATTTTTCAAAATCCACATTACAAAGTGCTTCACAAAGGCAGCAAAATGAAGCAGACAAGTCATAAAATCATCAGGTTTTAAAAGAAAAGAGATACAAGTGTTGGAAAAGGCAAGAATAGGAAAAGAAAAATATTTTTAAAGGAAATAAAAGACAGAGAAAAATAAAACTCAGGAAAGGCCCTAGGCAGTAGTCTATTACTAGTATTTTATAATACATTTAAATAACTATGACAACATAAAAATATCAATATATAAAATAATTGCAAGACTTGTGTTTAGAAGTAGATTTTGGTCTTATTGTCATTGAAGATAAAGATTGATTAGTCACCTACAATAATTGCTAAGCAACCTTTAACCAATTAAAAGTTTAAAAAGAACTGAAAAGTATCAAGATGCTGAATTAATACAAATATTCAATACTTCTCTTCTCCTCCCCTTTATGAGATTGCTGATAGTTTTTGAAAAATCCTGGTGGAGAAGAAACTCTCCCTTCTGCACCTCCACATGTTTGTCTTTGCTTCTCACCACCTCCTCGCTACATTCATCAGCAACACCTCCTCACTCTCTCCTGTACATACAGTGCGTCAGACAGCGTGCACTGGTCTGTTTCAGCACCACCTTAATCCTCAGTACAGGACTGTCTTCACTCTGCTGCACTTCATTAGTAATAAGTCACCGGATGCTCTTTCTGTCTGTTTGTCCTGTCAAGGTGTGCAAAGATATCAATGAGTGTGAAGGCTCCAACAATGGAGGCTGTGTGGAGAACTCTGTCTGCATGAACACCCCTGTGAGTATAAACACTGGGAATTTACAATAAATCACTGACTGCTGCTAATATTTCTATATATATATACTATATTATACAACCCCGCAGAAAAAAAGACAGAAGAATCCTGAAAATACAAACTCAGCAGAGGGAAGGTCAGTTCTCAGTGAGCTCTCAGGAATAAAGGAAGGTGTAAAGCAACAAAAACACGACTTAAGCTTTTAAAACTTAACTTTTAAAACAAGATATAACACAATACTCCTCTTACAAATGAAAAGTTGAATTCATAAGCAAGAAAATGCACCATTACTCAATTCAGTACAGGTTTTGTAACTACTGGTGTGACCAGTAGCTTATGGTGGCTAATGCTAGCAAACTTTAGACAGATATTTCTGTATAACCGAGTCAGTTCGCTTTGTTCGATTTTATGACTCATGGGTACTTTTGCTACTGTTATACTACATATTAGCATTTACCATTACCACTTCTGGCCACAGTGCCTTTAAGGTCACATTAAACTGCAGTAACAGCGATCTTGCAGGTTAATTGCATGTCAAACTGAGAAATGGGTAAAATAAAGTCTTGGTCACAACCATAGCCCTGCAACCTCTATGATGCAACAAATGTCTTTTTTTCGTTTGCCTCCATCTTTTTGGTTTATGATTTGTTTATTTTTAACTGAATATTGGAAATGGAGCTTACAGTGTAACACTGGCCACTGTAACCTGTGTCTCACACTGTCAGAAATTTGATGCTGTGTTTTGTACCAAAGCTGTCGGTGTACGTGTCTCACAGAGCAATGTAGAATCACAGTTTTGGACTGATGATCAAAGGTCAAAACTTTCGTCTGGGACAGCCCAGAATTGCACAGTGTGTAGGGACCTTTACTGCGGTGAAATCCGGGTCAGTATAACCCGTGTAAAATCCAAGATGGTGCCCCCTCCTGCTGCTCAGTGCAGTCTTTGGAAGTTCTATCACACCAATACTAATACAGTGATATGATGGGTCTGTCTCCTCTGTGTGCCATCAGGGCTCGTTCAGGTGTGGTCCCTGTAAGACGGGCTACGTTGGGGATCAGCGACGTGGCTGTAAGCCGGAGAGAGCCTGTGGGAACGGCCAACCCAACCCCTGCCACGCCAGCGCCGAGTGCATCGTCCATCGGGAGGGTACAATCGAGTGTCAGGTGAATAAATTAATCTTTCTACTTCTTGTTGAGTTCATATTTCTCAGGGCAGAAGTGGGCAGCTTCACACTTTTCCAGTAGGATTTAAATGTTTTATGATTGTAAAGTGTGAAGATCTTCATTATCCACTATCCACTACCCACAGGAATATTTATCACATCTTTTGTAAGAGCACTGTTTTTGACCCTTTACGATTATTTCTTGTGTAAAATCTAGAAAATTATACTTTATTTACTGCAACACTTATGTTAAGTTCCTCTAACTGAGACAGTCAGGTTCAACTTTAAATACAGAGTTTGTAAAAAGCTGCTAAAAATATCATGTGGCTGTTTAAACATTTACTAACCAACTCTCTGAAATATGTAACTTTGAGTACTTGATGCCAGATATTGAGTAATCAAAGGTCTGTTTGAGCACTTGAGCTGTACGCAGTACACAACAGGGCCAATGAAAACAGTCTGTACAGTACATTAAACTTCATCCATCCTCACAGTGTGGAGTCGGATGGGCTGGAAACGGCTACCTCTGCGGGCCTGACATTGACATCGATGGTTTCCCCGATGAGAAACTGGACTGTCCTGAGAGGAACTGTAACAAGGTGAGTCTCCTTTATGTCCGTGAAAACTGGTCACACAAAAAACAGAGTCATAAGCATAAATGATCACAATTCAGTCATCTGCAAAGAATAAAATATTCACAGGTCTTATGTAGAAACTAACTCCTTCTAGTTTGAGCAGTTCTTGAACTGAAGCATGATCTCCACGGTAGGAGACACTGATCAATAACACTGTATATCAAACACTGTTATTGACTTTAACGGGTCTGATTTTACTTTTCCCTCTTGTAGTCTAGTTTAACTGTGAGTGTTTTTCTTTTCAGGATAACTGTCTCACTGTGCCCAACTCTGGTCAAGAAGATGCCGACGGCGATGGAATTGGAGACGCCTGTGACGAGGATGCAGATGGTGACGGGATCCTCAACACACAGGTTCGTGCATAACAGACAGTGATGGGACATAAAAATGAACAAAAAGCCTGTGCACATGTATGCTTTTTGTACTTGCAGAGACTAAAACAGCTTCTTTACAGGATAACTGCGTGTTGGTGCCTAATGTGGACCAGAGGAACGTTGATGAGGACGACTTTGGCGACGCCTGCGACAACTGCCGCGGCATCAAAAACAACGACCAAAAAGACACAGACGTGGACAAATTCGGTGATGAATGTGACGAAGACATTGATGGTGATGGTTAGTATTCTGCATTTTTTTTTTTTTTTTTTACACATTGTCACTTCAATACGGATTTGTTTATACGTAAAGTATTGATGTTTTGAGTTATGAACAGCAGGTGACAGCTAATCAATTTCAAAGTGGATTAAAAATACATTTAAAGCTGCAAATTGTGTTAAGCTAAATTAAGGCTTTATACCAACAAACAGACAAAACAGAGCTTTAAGATGAGGGCAGGGGAGGACTATAAGTTACTTGAACATTCACTGATGCCCAGTTTAATCTCAGGAATCCTCAATCACCTGGATAACTGCAAAAGGGTTCCCAACGCTGACCAGAAAGATCGTGATGGCGACAAAGTGGGAGACGCCTGCGACAGCTGTCCTTATGTTCCAAACCCCGACCAGGTCAGAAAGCTCTTTTACAAACTACTCATCGACACGTGTTGTAGGCTGGTTCTAAATCAAGAATATGTATTTGAGTTCATTTGATTGGTGAGCCTGGTGAGACAAAGTACACACAGGGTTAACTCTTCAGACAGAATAAATGAACACGGCACATTGCAAATGGATGTGGTTGCAACTTCAGCGAAAACTTAAGCAAAGAAAGTCCCTAAAACTTCTTTAAATTATCAAATAATCAAATATTCCTGACTTAATACACAACAATCAAAGCTCTGTGTGTGTGTGGTTTGATCAGATTTGACTGACACTGGCCTGGTAACATACAAACAACTCCCGATTTTGATTCATGTTTTGCAAAATTTGACATCACCTCTTCCAACTGAGCGCCCACCAGAACACAGATACAGAAATCTCTGTTGTAACTTTGGCAGAAACAAAAAAAAAAAGGTTGTGTTCATGAAGGATCCCATCACTCGTAGTAATAAGCAGACTGAGAAAGTAGTTTTTCAGGGCCTTTAAGAGCAACAAGCAAAGAAGAGTTTTTATCACTAAAACACCGACCCATGACACCTGCACAAAAAGCTTAAAACTTTACTTAAACTTAACAGCAGCAGAAATGTATAATGATTCAACTCCTCACCTCGCTGCAGTGATGTGGACGTGTACTCCAGGGTGTGTCACACAGACTTTGTTCAATTTCATACCAACAATAATTCATTTCATCCTTCTTAGATGGACGTGGACAACGACTTGATCGGAGACCCCTGTGACACCAACAAGGACAGGTATTGTGTGACCTCATCAATCACATCACGTATATTGATGGTTAATGATCTGTGTAACTGGTGACCAAAATCTGCACGTGCCAGTAAAAGTCTCTCTCGTCCAGTGACGGCGACGGACACCAAGACTCTCGGGACAACTGTCCAGCCGTCATCAACAGCTCCCAGCTGGACACCGACAAGGACGGCAAGGGAGACGAGTGTGATGATGATGATGATAATGACGGCATCCCGGACCTGCTGCCACCTGGTCCTGATAACTGCCGTCTGATCCCCAACCCTCTGCAGGAGGACTCCAACGGTGGGTAACGCCCCTGACTTACAGTGGTATTATTTTAATTTCCCTTACGTCCAGTGAAATTAACAAATAAATAAAAAGCTTTGCTCTCAAGACAGCCTACGACTCTTTATCTTCTCAGGTGATGGCGTGGGAAATGTGTGCGAGAAGGATTTCGACAACGACACCATCATCGACACCATCGACGTTTGTCCAGAAAACGCTGAGGTCACCCTCACCGACTTCAGGGAGTACCAGACCGTTGTTTTAGATCCGGAGGGAGACGCACAGATTGACCCCAACTGGGTGGTGCTGAACCAGGTCAAGTGTTTGTTTACTGTTTTGTTAATGTATTTTTTGTGCCCCAAAATACTAAACATCTTCTTAAATCCACTCTTTTGTTTGTCCAGGGAAGAGAGATCGTCCAGACTATGAACAGCGATCCTGGCTTGGCTGTTGGTAAGAGTATTATGTCTGCTATTTAAAGGAATAGTTCGACATTTTGGGAAATTGCAGAGTTAGATTGAGAAGATCGATACCACTAAGTCAGAGTAGTTGTGTGCACATCCACAAAACCTCAGTGGGATAAGTGCTGGATACAAAAAATCAATAAAAGTACAATCCAAAGAGTACATGCACACTGAAATCACAGCTCCCTTTAATTTTATTAGCGACGTTTTGACCAACTGCAGGTCTTCCTCAGGCAAATACCCACGAGAAAGAAAGTAGTAAAAAAAAAACCCACCTACTAGCGCCTCCAAAGCTGAAAATTAACATGTCTGCTAGCTGTTTCCCCTTGTTTCCAGTCTTTATGCTAAGCTAAGCTAATCAGCTGCTGGACGTAGCCTCATATTTAGCGCACAGACATGAGAGAGTGGTATCGATCTTCTCATACAACGCTGGGCAAAGCGAATAAGTGTATTCCTCAAAATGTCTGACGATTTAAAGTAAAATCTTAAAGTGCTTTACAGTGTGTCTATTTTAAATGGGCGGCCCCCTTACAGTTTTGGCATTTGTAATATAGAAAATAATGTATGGTAAATGCTATAGCAACGTATGTATCTGAGTTTTGAATGTTGTCAATTACAGGAAGTTACTCTATATTTGTACTAAATTAGAAGCAAAAGTATACATGGTTTTAGTTAAATCACAAAAAGAAAAAAGATCATTATGGGTAATTTTTTTTTCTAGCTTTACAGTTCTCCATCTTTTGGAAGCAGCAAATGTTGATTTGATGGGTGTAACCTCTCTGGTTTTCCATGTAAAGACATTTTCTAACTTTTTCCTGCTCACTCCAGCCCACACATCAGAACAAAACACAAAATATAAATGAGTCAAATTTGTATGCCGTTCAAAGTTTCCATAAATTCTTCATTGTACTTTAAAACAGCACTTGTTAGTTCCTTTAAGACACCCAGTGACACAACCATGTCTCCACCAGGCTACACCGCTTTCAGCGGCGTGGATTTTGAAGGGACGTTTCATGTAAACACGGTGACGGACGACGACTACGCAGGATTCATCTTCGGGTACCAGGACAGCTCCAGTTTCTACGTGGTGATGTGGAAGCAGGTGGAGCAGATCTACTGGCAGGCAAACCCGTTCAGAGCCGTGGCAGAACCAGGCATCCAACTGAAGGTAGTCTACCGTTCCACCACGGAGAAAGTACTGGTTTACTCAGGGACACCTTTAACTGCAAACATGGCTGTTGCAGAAATTAAACTGTTTAGTTATAAGAAATACCGGTACCACTTTCTGATTAAGGCCTCATTTATAAAGGGTTTAAAGACTCAGACTTCTTGTCCTTTGTGGTTTTGAACAGGCTGTCAAGTCCAACACGGGTCCAGGTGAAAACCTGAGGAACGCTCTGTGGCACACCGGCGACACGAGCGACCAGGTCAAACTCCTGTGGAAAGATGCTCGCAATGTTGGCTGGAAGGACAAGACCTCGTACCGCTGGTTCCTCCAACACAGACCCGCTGACGGATACATCAGGTAGTGAGTTAAAGGAATACTCTACTCTTCAGGGACAAAACTTATTTTGGAGGAAGTTAGATGAAAAATATATTCTTTTATCAATTTCATCTTTAGCAAAACTTAGAACAAAGACCGGAAGGTGGGAGAAACTGCTACACCGTCCAGCTGCTTCTACATTGTCTTCTTTACGAACAAACCTACATATCGTGAATCCATTCGTTGCTGTGTGATGTTGTTACCTGCTCTCTGTTGGTGTGCAGAGTTCGCTTCTACGAGGGTCCTCAGATGGTGGCGGACACAGGCGTCATCATAGACGCCACGATGAGAGGAGGTCGACTAGGAGTCTTCTGCTTCTCCCAGGAGAACATCATCTGGGCCAACCTGCGTTATCGCTGCAACGGTGAGTCAAGTGTCCGGTTCTGTGGCCTGAAATGGCTCTGCCTTCCTTCAACGACAATTTTGTTTTTCTCACCATGGTCACATGAGCTTTACACTTACATTACATTGGTTTTGCATATTTACCCTATTATTTGTCTCTTTTAAGCACTAAATAAAAGGAGATTTTAACTAAACATTAATATGTTTTCAACATTTTTCAACAAATGAACAGTTTAAGGAACAATACATTCAGTTGTTCCAAAGCTTCATAGTTGTAAATAGCCTAAAATGAAGTTAGAAGAAAAAACAAAAAAAAAGATTCAGAAGTAGGCATTTTACTCCTGTGTTAAACAAAAAACTGAAAGAGCATTCTGATCAGTTTGGGTGTGTTAAAACATTTTGTACTTACTGGAAATAGCCAAATACAAATGCAAAATACAGATATGAATGCAGCCAAAAGTAATTTTCCTGCTCCTTGTTGAGTGTTTTTCCTTTGGCTGCTCCAACTGTAAACTAAGCAGCGATTTCACTTCCTGTTGTTTCTCTCTCCAGACACTCTTCCTGAGGACTTTGACACCTACAGAGCCCAGCAGGTCCAGCTGGTGGCCTGATGACGACAAACGAGCACTGGGGAATTCTGGGAACACTTTCCGAAGCAGAACTGGGATCATAAATAAAATCAGCACTTTGCAAACATTTATATAAAAAAAGAAAAAGTCAATCACACGTGTTTGAAATCTCCTCAGTTTTAACATGAACACTGGTCAGCTACGCTTTAAAGACTCCTGACAGAAGAGGAAACAGCAGTAAAAACTCTTATATAATAATAATATAACACAAATTGTTTGAATTGTTTAGCTGTTACTGAGCAGAAATTTCTGTCATAATTATAAAATAATAAATAATCATGTATACTTTTGAAAGATTTAACTGTCACTAATGAATAAATGTGGGTTTTGGTAAATTCTGTGCAGTATCTGGATGGATTAAACTCTGCTAAGTGTGATGTGACCATTTACTATGGCTGCACAGCATATTGTGCATGTAAAAAAAAACTGATTCTAGTCTTTAATCAATAATAACTAAATATTAGCTTATCAGCAATGACAAAATACTTCATTTGAGATGTATAGTTTTAAATTTCAAACATGTCAGATGCATCAAGTGCGGAGAAAATATCTTCTAAACTAAAAAAAGAAATGACTGGGAGCAATATATTTTTCTAGAAAAGCGCTCTATAAATGAAATATATTAAAGGTGAAGCCCTGTCATATATTAGCTACTCTGCAAAAAAGGTCCAACATTTGATTTTAAGTAACAGACATGACTTTTTTTCAAACTCAACAGCCTTTAGTGGAAATCAACATTCTGAACATTTCACAAGCATGCACATATCCAAAATAATCTTTTAAATTTTGCATTTGGAAATACAGATTACAAAATAGAAACGATAGCAAAGACAATATACAACAGGATTGAAACACCATGCATGTCCACAGCAACACGCTGTGATGTTGCAAAATGACATCGGACAGTTTTTTGATTTTCTTTTTAAATCGGCATATTCTGCAAATCAAGACTATGTGCAGAGAAGAATCTGTCTTCCACATTCAATTTAATTGACATTTTTCTTTCATCTTATAAACAAATGGTCACATAAGGAGAATCACATGGCAACAAATAAATAGCTACAGATCTTTTACTACGACTTACAGGACAACAGTGATATAATGCTATTCTCACTATAAGCTTTAAGTGGAACTTAAACCGTTTTTCCAGAGAGAGCTGTAGAGTCATTTAGAAAACCCCGTGTTATTAAAGGGAGATTTTATTCAGAACTAAAATACTCTGGGAACAAGCAGTAAAGACCGAGCAGCAACTCTTTCCTTTCATCCTGGGACTTAAGAGACGCCTTGAAACGCAGGACTCCTGTTTGAGCTTCACTCGTCTGCTTATTCAGTTTGGGACAAGATTTAGCTTCACTGCTGTTTAACACAACACAAACACAGGCTGTGCTAACAAGTAATGCATGTAAGTGGTGTCTCAGACTAAAACAAGCAGGCGAGTCAAAACAAAACAGTTTACAAGACGTAGAAAATATACTTTGAGGTGATTTGTTCATCTTATCCGTTTGGAAAATGGACTTCCAGCCTTCGTTCATTAGTTTGCTTTCCATATTTCAGTGTTTAACCTCAGACTCAAGTCTCAAAATGCTAATTCATGCTCTACATGTGAGAAGTAAATGTTTTCCCACCAAGACAGGAGAACTTTTTACCCTAATAACTGCCTTTTTTTGTAATTTCCTCACTTTAATCAAAAGGTGTATTAGCTGCCTAACTTGAACTCAAATGTTTACCGGCGTTGCCGTTAGCAAATCTGTGACACTTGAAAAAGGCATCTAATGTCACATCTGTCGTCATATGGTGCAGACGCAGACCAGTGTGAGCTTCAATGCCAAGTCCATCAAAATTAAAACATGTCTAACAACTCTTCTCCAGTACAACATGCAACATCTAACAAATGGTTTTTACTATTTCACCTGCAGGTAGATGTTTTCAGCAGCCGGAAATGTTTGGTAAATACAACATGGCGTACTGGAGAAGAGTTTTAATTTTGATGGAATCACATTCTTCATGTCTAAAACACGAAACCTGCATTTTAGAGTTCCAGCCAATTTCATAAAGTGAGACTGTGTTGCAGCACCGTACAGTACTCTGGTAGTGGCAGTATGTGTAGTCAAAGTCAAGATGCAAGACTGCTTCACTTGAGTATTACTGAGGTTGCAACTAACTCCTAAAGCCAATCTAGAGTCACTGCGAGAAGCGGGACTCGCTCAAACTGGATGTGATTTTCATGTGTGTGGGGGGGAAATGACCAACAAAGAAATACATTCGGAGTGCCGTTCATTTCCAACACGAGAGCACAAGCTGCACTGGAGTAAGCCCTTTCTAGTTTTGCATCCCCTAAAATCTTCACTGATAAAAAAAAACAAGACAAGCCAAAATATAGTTAGTACAAAGGAAAATAGAGAATTCATCTTTTCTTTGACATGAAAATATCTCCGGAGTATACATCTGGAGTGAAACAGTCAGCATTCACATCGGGCAGAACAGTCCCTGCTCAAAAGCCAGGAAGTCACAAATAAAGTGCGAAGCAACTAGTGGACTAAACATTGCACAAAAGCAGGAAAAAAAACAAAAACACAGAATTACACCAGTCCAAAACCTGACATGATAGGCAACAACAACATAAAACAATCATATCGGATGCCTTAAAACACACTTCAGCATAGCTAGATCAAACTCCTGTACATAACATGGGATAAGAATCAGCTCTATGTGTCTATCATGTCATGCAGTTGACTGCGTAATGCAGAAGCTTCAGAAGATTCAAGTCCACATATGCAAACGATCAGTGCACGTTCCAATCTGCAATCTTTGCAAGACAGAACCTGCTTCTAATTTCTCAAGAAAGCCAAAAAAGGTTGCTCCGACGGAGAGGAGGGGCCGGGGCCGACTGCGGGTTATTTCCGTACGAGAATCGACTGTTTACACTCGTACGCGGTGAGATGCTACAGTAGGAAGAGAGCGAGTTGAACAAGCAACAGTCCGATTCCTCAAGAGAGGAGAAAGGGACGACTGAAGAGCAGAGAGAAGAGTCTGGTCCGACTGTGACGGGACCAAAACCTCCAAAACGTCAGGTCATTTTGGCTAAAACTAGGACATTCTCTTATCATTCGTGAAGTAGCATTATACAGAGATGGAGGTAACAGAGTCACTTAACAGGAAACTGAGTAAACTGTTGCACAGGAGAAACCCATACATGCATCCCTTTAGACTTTGTGATAGCGTTATGTTACACAAATCAAACCTGCGGAGATATAGAAGGCCTTCATTTAGAGGTTTTGACTGTCAGTTTAGTCATGCATTTTGTTTCAGCTATAGCGTATATATGTACAAGGTCAGTGTGAAGGACTAGTATTCAGCAGGATGACAGGAAGGAAGTGACAGGAAAGCTCAAAATCACTGGCATTACTGGCAATGCAGCAGTGAAGTTTGGCTCAAACACAATGCTTATTTTTTTAAGGAATAAATATACATTTGTTTCAGTGACTTAAAGGAAAAATCCAACTTAAGATAAATAAAAAACTGGTAAAGTGTCGTGCATTTCTGGACCTTTTTTAGTGGTTTATTTTCCTTCCTCCTTTGCGTAACTGGCACATGACAATCGTCCGGATATTTCAAGCAACTACGGTAAAATGTTTCACCGATCTAAAGCATCAACAGTCAGTTCCTTCGGGATTAGAGAGAAAGGGTTTCTTTCTAGACAACAGTCACACAGGAAGAGATGTGTTCAGGTGGAGAGGAAGGAGTAGAAGACATGGCAGAGTGAGAAGTTAAGAAAAGAAAAAATGTTACTTCATTTCAAAGTAAAAGCTGAATTTATGCTTCTCCGTTGAGATGTTTGTCTGGTGTGGAAATAAATTTACAGTTGACCGTACGATTTCACTCGTTGATTGTCATAGCACCACTGCAACACTCGACGGATGTCCCGCACTCACTATATACTCAAACTAGTCGAGTTTACATTTTTATTTTATTTTAAGCTTCATCTTAAATTACAAATGTGTCCGTCGACGGAAAAGGAGGCAATAACTGAGCCGGGCATTCATTATTTAGTCGAAGTAATAATTTAAATGTTTTCAGAGTAAAGGAGAACCCGAAGTCCTGAAGGAAATATCATTTAGATCAAATAAAAAAGATAAAACATAAAAAATCTAATATTTTGGGACTTTAAGGGCTCCAAAATCCAGGGCAATAATAATGGCTGTGAGGACTGTGATGTGTACTGTTGATGGTCTTACTAGATCAAAATAAATATTCGTCTAGCGTTATTGAAAAGGAGAAAAATTAGCCTTTCTTGAAATTACTCAAAGCTGTGCTCTCTGTCAATGATCGTAGAAGAAAACAGCCTAAGCTGACCATCAACAGTTCTTAAAGGTCTTGTTTTTTTTGGAGATGCAAGTCAGCCTTGGCGGTACAAAGCCTCGGCCTCCATTACAACACCCTATCAGAAGAATAAATCCAGCTTAACTTCTATAATGTGTTAAACAATAAAACTTCAGAGGTGGATTTTTCCTTTAAGAGTCGTTTTTTTGTGTGTGTCTCATTTGCATAGGAATCACAGATCTGTTGAAGGCAAAACAAAACCTTTGATGGAGGATTACAGCAGACAGTAAACACTTCAACTGAAACAAATTGTACAACTGTAGAGGTGTGCAGTAAACCAAACGTGATTCCTTGTCGGGAGGGTGGGAGGGGGGGTTGGAAAACCTTCCCAACAGCGCTTTAGGTGAGTAAATGATTAGCACGTCTGTACATGAACATTACAATATACCAAACATGATCCCACAGACCTACACACACCTCTCAGGGAAACTCTGACAAAAAGCCAACGCAGATTGAAATCTGAAGTGAATTTTAAAATTTGTTGTACACGTTTTGGCAAAAGAGATCGTGTCATGGCTGTAGTTGGAGATGATATATCAATATATACATTTTCAGATGAAACTTCTGTAAACATTTACGGTTGAAGAGGTGTCGTAAACGATTTTAGACTCTACTACATCCCTGATTGTTTTTGTCACCATTTTTTTGTTGTTTGTAACACTGAGTGGAACGGGGCCAATATTGTGGAACAATTGCATACAATACTAAATATATAAATATACTAATATTCTCTCTTAAACAGAACCTTTTATGTACTTCATCCAGTTTACTAAATAGAGTAAACAGACGTTCTACAATTAAAAAAAATCTGTATATTCATAAACTCTGAAATCCCAAGTTTGCATCTTATGAAAACAACAATTTGCGTCAATACTTTTCAATATCCTACAATCGACCATTAAAATCTATATCCTTTGTAAGGTACTTTTGTTATTGATGACCTCTGTGGCAAAGGTCATTAGCGTTTTTGTTAGAGCTTCCCTGTCAAGGAGCAAAAAGCCTCCCCATAATTGCACTCCTTCTCAAAATACTTCAAACCCATCGTTTGATTTTTTTTTTTTGTTTGTTTCGTTTTAAGCCCCACCTTAAAAAACATCAACAATTTGGCTATAAACTGTACCGATACAAAATACAGTACATTGATTTGTCAAACCTTACACAACATAACCACAAATATCACTGACCAAAAGTTAAGTTCCTCTCAAATACAAGAAAATGTTACAATAAGTTACGAAAATACGCTGTCACATTAGACACTTAAGTAGAACAGTAGAATACTCATGTAAGGCAAAATCAGGTGATTTCACAGTGACGACTTAAAAAGATTTTAAGATTTTAGTGTTTAAAAACAGACAGCTTCCGTCACTGAAAAGAAGTTCAGTCTGGATATATTATTGGCTTTTCACTGGCAGAAAATTAATTTGGACGCGTTTTCTCTTGCTTTCTAGTTTAATAGAAATACCTGATGATTTTCTCAGAAAAAGTTAATTCAAGTGGCGTAAAACCAACCCATTTCTGGAGCACGCAGCATTTTCTGGAGCTGTGCTAAAAACTAGGATATTTTGATTTGACCGCTGGGCTGCAGCATGGCAACGTCTACCACATCCTACGTCAGAGAATGGCACATCGAACACCAAAGAGCAACTATGGGGAGGTTTTGCACTCCTTCATTAACCAAGTAGCTTAACAAACACATATATAAATATGTTAGTAATTAATAAATAGACACAAATTACATCAGTGCAATTTTACACTATGCCTACAGAGAGCATTTTGGCATCAAATTTAAATTATGAAATGGAATATAAAATCTTTAACCAAATAAATAAATAGAACGTATAAATACATAAAGCATCAAAACATACAGTACATGATGAAAATAACATTTGGTTGTCAAAAATAAAGCTTTGAGTGTGAAATAGAAAGCCGTTACGGCATGATGGGAAAACCGATTCATTTGATTGCAGGGTACAAGCAAACCGGCTGTGGTATATTTTCTTTTTTTTGCCGGTATAACGGGTACGGTTTAGCCCAATGTCCTAGCAGCTTCCTGCTACGAGCAAATATCAACAAAACAAATATTAAAGTGGATATGAAAAAAAAAAATTGTCAAATGTGCGTTTTTGGAATATATGTGGCATGTAATGGTACACTGTAAACACAGCAGGCTAGCGAAAGCGCTGAGCGACCAATCTTATTCAAAACGACAGCGAGGCCATTCCCCGGCAAGCCACTGGATGTCTTTTTCCCTGTTGTCTTTTGGTGGCGCATCGTTTCAAAGGGCTTCACGGAGTCGAGGGCGAGGTCGGACAGCTAGACGGCCATGCAACGAGGGAGAGGGTTCATCCTGCCCTTCGTTTCTCTCCATTCACAAGTTAGTGTGTTTTTTTTCTTCTTGTTCTTGGCCACAGTCAGCTACTTACGCTACAGCCTGTCCATCCTAAACGTGTCCTCGGTGGCGGGGTCGGCAAGGACCATGTCGGGGTCATTGAGCATGTGCAGTCCGTCCAGGGTGAGTGGGTCGATCTTCAGCTCGTCCAGAGGAAACTGAGAGTCTGCGTCGAAGCTGACGTCACCGACGCCCGCCAGAGAGTTGGTCAGCTCTTTGGAGAGGCTCGGCGGAGACTCCCCTGTGACTGAGATATGTGACATCAGAGAAAGCAGTGGGTACTGACATCTGAGAAAGACGGGACAGGTTCGGCAAGTGTCATGTGAACATTTTTACACAGGTTCAAACAAGTATTTTGCATTTTGTAACCGGCAACAGTAACTAGCAACTACTTCCTAGCATGGCATACTGGTTATGTTTGTAATTTTGATTTTGATTATGATATATATATATATATATATATATATATATATATATATATATATATATATATATAGAGAGAGACATCAATATCCATAAATATATTCATTATTTTAAATCGAGCTGTTATTTTACACTGTTACTTTGTGACAAGAAAAATAATTATTACATACAATTACACAATAAACCAGAATAAATCTCCTTAAAACAATATTATTTTCAGTTAAAAGAATTATTAAATGCCACCATGTGAAATGTTTGGAAAGACAGTGTTACAAGTCTGTACATTTGTACTGTTGCAACGTCACGCATTTAAGGAAAACGACGGTTTGTTACAACACAGATTTTCAGTTATGATAACGTTGCACTCACCAAAGTACTTGTTGAGATCTCGGAAGACAACAACATTAGCTAAAAATAGGTCCAATAGGGCAACAAGCACAGGTGGACTGACTGACATACAGGTTGTAAACACAGTTTAGCCAGATTATCTAAACCACTTTATTTACAGGTGAAACCGTGATGTCACTAATGATCCCTCATTGTACAGGAACCATGAGTGTGCACAACCACAGCAAGCACGGTCCAGAAGTCTTTCTGTAACCTGTGGTGATTGTTTACAACTAAAAGTTTGAGCTGTATTTTTACCGTTTGCCTTTGTTTTCTCTTCCAAATAAATTTGCCTGAGCTGGGGATTTGTTTTCAACCCGTGTGATTGTCTGATCGCTCGAGGTTTTTGTCCCATTGGACATATTTTTAGCAATGTCGCTGCATGCAGAGATCTCAACTATCACTATGTACAATGTTATTGTTATTAAATCCTGCACTTAACTGTAAATAAATTCCTACACGTCATGTATTTATAGTGCAACTGCTGCAACACTTTGACAGAGTATAAACGTGCTTTAAGTCACTGAACATAAAACCAACAGAATACCAACAGAGCCCTAACTCTCTTCTTGAATAAGAAGAGAGTTAGGGCTGCATCTAACGATTATTCCTGTTATTGATTAATCTGCTGCTGTCTATAAAACATTAGAAAACAGTGAAAAATGCTCATCCCAATATGTGATGACCTCATCAAATGTTTTGGTTTGTCCGACCAACAGCCAAAACCCAGAAGTATTCAATTTATTAAAATGTAAGACCAAGAAAAGTGTCAAATTTTCACATTTGAGAAGCTGGAACAATCACATTTTTGGTGGGAAAAACAACTTAGTCTATCAAAATAGTTGCTGATTAATTTTCGTCGATCGACTAATCAATTAATCATTGCAGCTGTAAGGAGGCTAATTTCATCCTGGGAAAGTAGTTAAACTCAATACTACTCATTGGTAAAATGTATACACCCCAACAAAGTGTATGGTGCAGCTAAAGCCAAGATATGTGGAGCTCTCAAACCACGAGGTGGATGTTTTCACTTGATGTGTATCTGCTACAACCACATAACTGAAAACTACTGAGAAACACACAGTTGTGTTTAAATGAGTCCCATGTGATCATAATCAAACACAGCACAAGTATAATATAATAAGGTAAAAGTGTATCTGATGGACTTGTGGTGTCGCTACCTGTTAGGATGATGTTGGGGATGTTGCCATGGCTACTGTAGCCGAGTTGCTGCGAGTCCTGTAGGCTGCTCCCGGTGAGGCCCATCATGGCTGCCTGTGTGTAGTTGAGGGTGGAGCACTGGTTGTAAAGGCTGGTGGAGCTGATGGGGTTCTCGATCATGTTGAACTGCTCCAGCTAAAAAGCACAGGATTGTAACCCAGTATAAAATCAGTGACTATCTAAAGAAAACGTTTCTGTTATTGCTGCTTATTGTTTGAGCGTTCTCACCTGGTGAGAAAGGGCGTTGGTCTGCCTCAATGCCAACTGCTGATCGTAGAAGGAGTCGCCAAATATACTGCCCACCACAGAAATGTGCTGGAGGAAGAGAAGCAAGCCACAAAATTAGGAACAAATGTCAAGAAAGCAACTACAATAAAAACACAAAAACAAAATTAGCCAGAAGCCAAGTTATCCGGGCCCAAGATAAGCAGACATTTCAGCGATGGAATAACATAACACAAGCAAAACACAAAGTCACACAACTGTCAGACTGCGCAGTGACCAAAGCAAATGGCTTTCATGACGAGGGCTGTTGCGGTTCACAGACAGAAAGAGGAGGCTAATGAAACACTAGAAAAATTTTTAAAAAGTGATGTTCTTTAATGACTTCAAATTCAAATTTAACACACACCTAATAAAAAAAAACAAAAAAAAACTAAGACATGGAATGGAAGTATGCACACGATGTGGTTGTTTGTCTCGTCCCTGCGGACAGGACACACAACAGTGCAGTGACGTTTTGACCGCGGCAGCCCTGCTCACTATGACACAAACACAAATCAACCTGGTAAAAAGGGAATTTCTGGTATTTGTCAGCCTGAGCGTTATTCTGATATTTCTTTCCATTACGACTATTGGTCACGGTAACACTTAACTCAGCACCGCTGATGTGCAGATGAGAGAAACGTGGATTCCGACAAGAACAAAGTCGATTGGAGCACGAGCTTCCAAACAGCTTCAATTAAAACAGAAATTATCTTTGTTGTACTGACCTGCAAAGAGTAGCGTATCCACAGTAGTGTGCATTGGATCCACTCTGCTATGCAGTTTGCTGCAACAGCTACACCTGTCTGTGTTTACTTTCAGTCAGAATCAAAGACTGTAGTGTTTGAGATGATTTCTCTCATAATGAAGTTTTTATTTTTTGGAAAGTTGCAGGAGGTCAAATCTGAGTCAGTGTTTCTTTAATCTCTACAGCGGGGGTGGGGAGTAAAAAGTCATTTCACAGGTAGTCACAAGTGACAGAAAGTATGACAACACTGCCCAGACTGACAAATAATGGAATTCCCCTTGAAAAATTTCTTGTAATGAGAAAAGCACCTGGCTTTTTTTTTGTTTTGTTTTTTTAAGTGGTGGAGTCCCAGCCTAACTTTTTAACATCAGCCTTTTAGTCACTGATGCACCAGAGGTTACTTAATCAGTGCATGAAAGCCAGGAATTTAGATGGGTTTATATTCGACCTGTACCTTTAAAAATCTACTTTCTCCCTTCTTTATTTCTCTCTCATATACACGAGTCAGCAAGTTCTCACTTTAAAAAGGTTCCCTGTGGAGTTTTTGACCTCTAGTTATGGAGCTGTTTTTCTATGAGCTGGTCCCTGTTTTGTTCATCTCGACACGCATGCACACACACACACACACACACACACGCACGCACACACACACACACACACACACACACACACACACACGCACACGCACACACACACGCACACGTCTGGTGGCTGACGGCTTCACACTGATTCCTCTGATCTGCAGGTGGCGGTAACACGCCACGATATGCAGCAATGTGTCAACAAAGACAGTGAGCAGCTATTAAACTTGGATGTAAACAATGCTGGATTTAAAATATTTAAAATCAGCTTTGCAAATTTTTTTTTTTGTTTGTTTAATACCTCAGGGATACACACAATGTGTTTTGGTGAGTAACACTGAATATAAACATAACTTTTGTTTGTTTACAAGAAAACTCCACAGGGCACCTTTAACTGAATTATCTGTTGAAATATATTTAATAACTTCAAATCTATTTTGATGTTGAAATGTTTCCTTTTTTTTAAACATTGCCAATGATAACTTTTTTTTTTAGCCTTTGACAAAGTAATTGCTTTTCTAGATGTGGCCTTTTGACATGAAGTGGCCTTGCACCTTAAAAACACTAAACACAAAGTGTATTATTAAAACACATGTAGCTGACTTTACCTTTCTGCCAAATGTTTTACTGAAGATGGGATAAAGCTCTGATGACTTTTCCCCAGCAGAGAAAGAGACATGTTTTGTTTGTGTGTATGTGAATAGCAGATGTAAACTGAGGCACAGTTTAGCTCTATGCTCCAATGAGCTGCTGGGGAGCTGTTGACTCACAAAAGACAAACGGCTAATGTCACTATAAAGTCGTACTGATCATAAGTAACCCAAAATACACGGGAGAATTATTCTGAAGTTTATGAGCTACAGCATATTACCAATTTGTCAAAAAATGTGTTACAGCAAAGTTTAAAATTTAAACCACAGCTTCATAATTTACAGTGCCAAGTCCTGTGGAATGGCATTTAGAAATATTATTATTCAGACCACCTCTTATCATGCTACTGCAGCTCATCCATATCAGAAAAGTATCTTAATCTTGTGCAGTGCGTCCCAAAAAGACTTGAATTTTGCTAGCTGAAAGATGAACATTTCAAGGCTAACAACTGGTCAGGGCCTCCCTCAACAAACTATCGCCAAGTTGTCATGCACACAGTGAAGAGTGACAGTGGTGATGAAGAAATGAGTTATGCAGCTGTTGACACCATGAGTGGTTAACTGTTGATACAGAAAATGAAAAGCAGCCTAACTCATCTACAATTAGCTTTCCCCCAGGCGCAAAGCCCTTCCCCAAACAGCAGCTAGCTCGGTGGGTGGGCCCTTACTTGAGGCGAGCCGCCGGGGGAGAAGCCTTGATTGGAGACTGGGGAGGTTGGAGACTGAGTGGCTGGTGAGCCAGTCTGATTGCGGTACTGTTGGAGGGAAGAGGGTTAGCTAGCACTAAGCTTCATGCCTGTCACACACAAATCTCAAAGGACGGGATGTGAGAGGGCGTCGGCCTTGGATCTGCTCATTATGTATAGAGTGTATAGGTGGGAAACATTACCAGTCACCACCAGATAAATCATGGGACAACTCTGAGGCTGGCCAGTTTGTCTACACTTCTGGAAAATGCGATTGTAGAACAGTAACATCTGCTGGTGCTACTCTAGTTAAACTGTAAAGTTAAAGTGGTTATTGTGTTATAGAGAAAGGTCAGAGGTGTATTTCTGTATCTTAAGCTTGTATCAGCCAGTTTCACAGAAAAGCTGAGAAAATGTTAAATGCCAAATGGTGAGAAGAATTTGTCAGCTTCAAAGGACCTGCAAGTATCTTCCTTAGCAAAAATGTGAACATAACACAAGTAATGAAATGCTCTTGTTTAAAGGTAACTGGAGTTAAAAGGCATAATTATCTGGTAGTCAAGAGTAAAGATGTGTTTCTCCTAATAAAGCGAGTTATTCTACAAAATTAAAAATCAGTGTCAAAGCTGAGTAGCATAAAGAGGATATGAAGATATTTACTGGGATGTTTTCTGGATAGCTGAAGAACTTTCAGAAAAATAAAAAGAAGCTTAAGAATAAGCAAAAAGGCCCCAGTCATCTCATCACATTAATTGTTATCTCTGCTTCCACTTTCTGACTAGACTTCTGTGTTTCTTACCGAGCTGACACTGATGCTGGCGGTGGTCTGGCTGTCTGGGGAGGGGCTGCTGGCGGTGGCGGTGCCAGGGGAGGCCAGAGTTGGCAAGGTGATGAGCTGGATGCCCTGCGACAGAGCCTGCTGCTGCTTCTGGAGGTCACTGAGCAGCTGGGCCTGGGCCTGAGCCGTCAGCTGGTTGAACAGGGGGTACTGGGAGAGCTGCTGCTCCAGGGTCAACGACTCTGTTGGCACGGCCTGAGGAAAGACGCACATGGACTCTGTTAAGGCTAGTCCCATAAAATGAGATATATGCTGAATTTACTGGAGGGTTAATTTGAGTGCGATTTCAGCTCTTTATAAAAACACCACCTAAACCACGTTTTATGGACCATAGCTAATAGTGTGGAGACATACTTGTGTAGAAATAGGCATTTGTTGACTACTCTCTTTAGCCAGCTGTATGGGGATAACAGTCCCTCCACTCACGTTACAGTGGCGTGCAGCACACAAAAACACTGCAAAGCTTTAGGCCACAACTTTAAGTTTGCAGAGCCGAGCAGAGCCTTACCTGTGTGATGTTAACGGGTGAGGAGAGGGTGGGTGAAAGCTGCTGGGGGGACTGTTGGAGATGGAGGTCAGAGGTGAGCGTTAACGGCACAACCGGTGGTTGCCGGCGCTGTCCCGTTACAGTCATGGTGGGCTGAGAGGAGGTGGGGATCCCTGGTGAGGAAAAATATACAATAGACATGAAGGGTTTCTTTGTATCCCACTGAACTGAAACCAACTAAGTGCTGTAAATTAAAACCACAAGAGAAACAGCAACATCAATAGTTTTCCTATGTATTGTTCAATTAACATAGTCTCCAATGTCCTCACCTGACGTACATCTAGGTGTACTAAAGTTTCACTGTTTTTAAATAGTAGTTCTTACCATGGCTGGCAGCGCTGATGCCCAGGTGGGTGAGGTTGGTGGTCAGGCTGCCTGTGCTGTTGGACGAGCTGAGGGAGGGGAAGGCCACGGTGTCCTCGGGGTCCAGTGGGGTGGACAGTGGAGGAGGGAACTGGATGTTGGTCAGGTCAGGCAGCGAACCACCGGTGTTGTGTGCAGCTGGGAGCACGGACGGGTTCAACTCCTGGTCTGGTGATGGGAATATACTAAAAAAAAAAAAAACACAATTTCTATCAGACATGAGAAAAGCTACTCTCATACCACCCTACTTCTGAGTTCTTCTGTGACATAGTATAAGGACTAGGTTTCAACCCATCAAAACGGATACCAATTGGGCAAATAATAAAGAAGCACCATGTGTTTCTTATATAATCACAACTGAAAATGTAGGCCTATGTTTACGAATGTTACCGATATAAAGAAACCTTTAACCCCATCAGAAAACATTTAAAAGCTGTTGTTTAGTTTCAGTCTGTCTAGTTTCAAACTGTAGTAATTACTGTATTAATTCGGGAGTGACATTTTTAATCCTGTACTCTGAATTTTGGCATTAGCGACCGATTTGTGACTTCAAGTGAATTACAGATTGCCCAAACATTTATTTAACCCTCATTTTTAGTGGTGCTGAAAATAAACAATATCAGAAGACTCTTACAAGCATTAATAACAGCTTTCTAAATTATGATTTTGGTTATGATTACCTCTAAAAAACGGAAATGCAACACACAGGTAAGAAACCCCCAATCTTTTCTGTTTCTGTGGTTGTGGATGGTTCTCCTTCCAGTCACACTACATTACTACTAACTACATTAATGGTCAATACCTGACATCAGCCATTTTACAAAAACCTTTTTAAAAATCATTTTACTTCCCTCCCAAAGCAGTTTTTGTCATCATGTATATACACAGTATATTTTTGTGTCCTCAAGACAACATGAAGGTGTCCGGAGCCTGATTAAGAGTCTCACACTGATCAGCACCCTTTGGGTTTTTACTGGGATGTTTATCAATTGTGGTATTACAACCATAATGACCATTTCCTGTAGGACTAGAGGAAACATGGTTAAGTGCCTTTCCAGTAAATTTCCAGTGTACCTAGACCAGCTGTCTTAGCGCACTTATTTATGGCTGTGTGACTGACAGGCCGCTATACTTCAGGGGTGGTTCACTGTAAAGAAAAATAAAACAATACACTTAAACCACTCACTTGATTCCCGGGACATCACATGTGTTGGGCTTTGATGAATCATCCTAATGAGAAAACACAATCATGAGCTGCAAATCTGAAGGGGTTTGAATATATCATAGCAAGTGTAGCCTTTCCCTTTTCTCCCCATCAGTACCTTCTTGTCATCCCACAACTGTTTCTGGGCATCCTTGTCTGCATTTGACTCCGAATTCTCCGTCCCAGGCACTGTTAGCAGCAGTACTAATTAGTGAAACAGCAAGACACAGTTGCTTGCTATGACAAAATGCATAACAATTCAAATCAGTGCAAGAAATGAGTCATCAATATCCGAGCCAGTCAAGCAGGATATAGTGCTGTGCGATAGATATCTGAGTCTAAAAATAGCAGGGTGACCAGCAGACAGACTGATGCCAGCCAATCTTGGCTTCATTATATCAGAGCCTCACACATAAAAAGACATAATCCATGGATAATCAGTGAATTATTGATCCTCCTCTGTAGATTATCCTGAGTCAGCTCCATTCAGAGCTGTTACTTCTCTACAGCCGGCTGAGTACTGTACCAGCATGCTGAAGCAGTTCTTTGCTAGAGATCAGTATCCATTTACTCTATAAATATTTCATTAAGAGTCTAGGTCTACTTCTTCGTGACATCAACCCTTTTATGTCATTTAAGGTTTGCCGCCTGCATTAGTGCATTGCACATTAATAAATAAAAGTGGCTGTGTGTCTTTGTGACTGGATCGCCCATTACCTCGTTTAGGCTGCAGCTCCTGTGATCCCCCTGCAAACACCTCCTGGGGCTTCGGATTCATGGCGCTCTGGTGTAAGGCAGAGTCCGAATTTGTCCTGTATGTGTTAGAAAGATGAGATGTCAGCAAAATCACTGCCAAATCCCCAATACTGGCAGAGAGCCACTTCTACAGCATCATATCCATCAGGAATCACATTCTGTTACAGACCTTTATTTGCCATCATACAGCCCAATATGTGGCCTTCTTTGTGTTGGTTGGGTTTGGGAATTTTGTACCAACACGGACGCAGAGAGTCATGTAATTAAATTTTTGCAATCGAGCTGTGTCCTTAGTCATCATTTTAGCAAACGGACAAGGGGAGGTGGCTTACCTTCTCCAGCTAGTGTCTGGTGGTGGGGAGAGGTAAACTGAGCTGTAAGGACAGCTGTCAATGTGAATTTAGTTAAGGCTAATAAAGCAGAGGGGATGAAAAATTGATCTCAGCTAATCCATAGTTTCATGCCTGTAATAGACCTAATACATAATAAATGACCACACACACACACACACACACACACACACACACACACACGGGATCCAATTACTTTGAAAAAGGCTTCAGTCAGTGTCTTGTTATCTAATGTGAAATATATTTCTAAGAATAATCTTGTCAACAGGGGTGGAACAATACCCTGCATTGTATTGTGTCATTCAATATCAGACTCTCAACACATGTAATGAAACAAACGATTCACCTCACCCTTTGTTCAAAATCTGTTGAACTATGCAGAGCCTTCTCTTTCTATCACCACATCTGGTGCTTTTTGTTATGTGTTAGGCCTACATATAATGCTGAGAAACCACTGTATATGAATCAGGCAAATCTACACTGCTTCTCAAATGTTAATTGTTTTTTATTCATTCTTTAAAACCCATTTGGGACTTGTTTGTTTCAGTTTAAGGGTGTATTTAGTGTAATACGTTCTAATTATGGACTATGTTTTGACAGGTAAAAGTGTAAGCTTTGGCAGTTATTGACTGTTAGCTGAAGTATGCTAGTCATGTTAGCCCAGCCTGCATATCTAATGGTATACATACCATCATATGTCTAATATGTCTAATATGTCTAATTTAGATCCACAGTGCAGCTGAAATTAAATTTCATTGTATTTCTGTCGGTGAGCATTTTGGGTTCCCAGTAAATTATAGCAACACTAATGAAGGAGCGGTAAATCAGATGAAAACTGTGTTGACACTGTTCAGACCTTCTCAGAGTGTTACGTCTCTACACATGCTAACTTAATTACAACAACAGACTACGGTGCAAGTCTTCAGACCAATGTTCAAGCAGCCTCTGAAGCCTCCAAGCAATAATGAACGAAAACATCCTCAACACCACATGCTTCCAAAAAACAAAAAAGGATATCTGGCGTCCATGTTTGTCGACTGACAACGGCCGGCGGTGAGGAGACGTGATGCGGTTCCGGTCACGGTAAACACGCTCCACCAGCCCGTGGTGCCTAGTTGTCCGACTGGTATCCAGCACCGAGTTCTAGAGTGAACACACGAGGTGAATGAGGCCAGCAAAACAGCTTACTACTTACACAACAAAACTGTGTCTTAGGATAATGTCTTTAGGATTAATGGTGCAAATGTGTTCATTTCAAAATGAGTCAAGCCATGGGCCCCCCATACTGATGCTTGAGTTGGCAAATGTATTTAAAGATGGAAAGCCATGACAAGCAATGATATACTTTAAAATTTAGGAACCAAATTACACTGCAGGGTAGAACTCGTATACCTTGTATTACACACTTCTGGCTTCCTTTCGCTCCTGAACCATGTTAAAACCTGGTTTGACCAGCAGGTCATTTCTGCACTTTTCTGCTGTCATAGGCTGGACTAAGCCTGCAGACTTTCTTAAATTGCTTTAAGTGTAATTCTCTGTTTTGAGCCAATCTTTCACCAATACAACAGATAACTGCAACCTTTATATGTCCAATATTATCGCCAACAGCTAAGAAAGGTACACTGGTCGAGAACAAACCATTGATTTACCAGCCGAGAGAGGCTAAGGGCTCACCTGAAAAGGCAGGTCAATGTTGCCATTTCCAATCTGATTGACATTGGGCAGTGAGCCTCCATAGTACTGTCCACGATTCTGCCCTAGTTGCAAATACTGGGTCTTCTGTAACTGCAACTGTGCAAAGTAAAATTGCATGAAAGCATGAGTGAATGATTGATCTGATTCACAAAAAAAGTGATGCTACAAATGAATGATGCCTGCCAGTCCACAGTGGTGAAATGAAAGATTAATGAATCCATTAATTGACAGATGAAACGTGGCGAGACAGTCAGATTGGCTGTTTCACGAACAATCAAGAGGCAGACAACATCTTCCATAGCAAAGAAAAATCACATCAGCTGATGTGAGTGACGCCTGACTGACAGCTAGTGTAATTACTTTCCATGTAACACACCTGGTGATTACATTAGCCACGTGTCATGACACAAAACCAGTCACAAAAGGAATGTATGTTATTACAAAAACAGTGATGGAAGTCCTCTTTTACAAATAATGAACTGACTGATAATGATCTGAACAAATGCAATGGATTGATGTTGGGATGGCAACACAAAGAGATCTGGCAGAGACCACAAAACTGACTAGTTAATTTTTGTTTTCCCTGCAGTAAATGACAGTACAGCTCAGGTTTACACTGATGCAGCGAGTGGTAAGTGGGCATAATTTCCAATCCAATAGGACCCAACAACTGGCCCAAACGTTTCCTGGCAACAAGATGTTCCTTCTTTTGTGGTTAACAAGGCTGAAACGATTTGTTGATTAATTGATTAGTTGATCACCAGAAAATGATTTAGCAACTATTTTGATAATTAAGCGTTTCAGTCATTTTTCAAGTAAAAACTGCAAACATTCTGTTGTTCCATCCAGCTTCTTAAATGTTAAGATTTGCTGCTTTACTCCGTTTTATATGATTGCTAACTGAATGTCTTGTTACTGGAAGATATTCCAATACGTCAGCTTTTGTTGGAGGAAATAATGGGCATTTTCCCCAATTTTCTGATACTTTATAGAGTAAACTAGGGCTGCAACTATGACATTTTCATTATAATTGAATGTACTGCTTGTTTGTTCAATTAATCAAACAATTGTTTAGTCTATAAAATGTCAGGAAATAGAGAAAAAATGCTTATCATAATGCCTCAAGAGCCCACAGTGATGTCTTAAAATTGCTTGTTTTGTCCATCCAACAGTCACAAACCCCAAGATATTCATTTTACAATTATATAACGTTACAACAGAGAAAAGCAGCAAATCCTCTCATTTGAGAAGCTGGAACCAATGCCACAATGTTTATACATGACTTCAATGACTAATTCATTATCAAAATCATCCATCATTTTCTACCAATGGATACCAATAATGGACTATTTGGTGATTTGGATAATAATCAGCAGATTCATCGTTAATGAAAGTCATCATTAGTTGCAACGCTAGTGGTTAAGACACCTATTTAACGTTGTTGCGAGAAAGTTACCAAAGTTAGGCTGACCTAACGTTAACGTAGGCTAACTAAATTAAACTGTTAGGGATAGAGCTAGTAAAACAGAGGCATGTGGGTTGTTTAGACCTGTATTTATTTTCCACAAGTCTGATGTTTGCTTACCGTTATATAAAAATAGCTAGCTAATATGCTACCGAGCTAATGTAACGGGTAACGTAAAGCTAATAGTGGATGGTTAACAGTGGGGAAAAAAGCACAGCTGGAAAGGCTGGTTAACATCTGATTGGCTAGCAAATGCTAACTTAGCCCTCTCAGAGACATTGCTCTAATTAAGTTTCTAGCAGCTGACTTTCCTAACATGTTGTTATGCTGTGATTTACATGTCAGACGATTTGTTTGCTAACGAAATGACAGCAGTGACTGTTCAAAACAGCCATAGACAAGAGCACAGGTGCACATTATTCACAGCTCCAGCAACCTAGCAAAGCTTGTTAACGCTGCACACGAGTAGCTTGTTGTATCTGAAAAACGCTGACATGATTTTAACAGGCAGAGTGAAAACACAATTTGGTGGTGTTGAGCTGATGCAGATAAGGACGTTAATATTAACTTTAGCTACTTAGCATCCCAACGTTCATATTTGTCTCCGCAGCGTTCGTTAGCTGCCAAACAGCGATCCAACAAAACGTAAACAGCCGGGGGGTGCAAAGTCTTACCCGCGCAGCTCTGGTGATGTTCAAGTCTTTCATCACTTCTTCAAACGCAGCAGTCTCCTCCGCCTGTTTCTGATTATGCAAAGCGATTTTTTCGCTAAATTTGCGAGGATTGTTAGAGGACGCCATCTTTCCCTCTTCTTCTCAATGGAATGTTACGTTACACACTACGCTAGGGCCTTCTGGTGTCGTCATCACGCACGGTCAGCGGCACCAAAGTGGCGTGTTGATGATCTCTTGCTCCAGCTGTTGACAGTAACCCAGGGTTTGTGGCAGGGTGACTGATAAGATCATTTTCTTTCACAGCGAAAGAAAATTTTGTTCCCAAGATGCTTGATATATATTAGTCTGTTGCTGAAGGTGCAGGATACATCTAACACCTTTTATTTTTGAGAGTTCTTGTTCCACACACCTATAAATTAATTTGAGGACATCTAGGTTGTAGTATATTTTAATTATTTTACAGTTTCTAAAACAGTAGGTTTTCTTGCTGTTGCAAAATGTAACACTGATCAAGAGAAATTAATTATCTCCAAATGTCACACACCCATAAATACTTAATATTGTAACTAGATGCACTGATTAGGACATGTTTTATTTATGGGAGTTAAACTAGTATAATTGCAGAGCCTGGGGTGTCCTGTGGTTAAGGTACATATCATATAACTGCAAAGTCCCCAGTTCAGTTCTGGCCAGGGACTTTTGTTGCATGTCATACCCCTCTCTCTCTGTCTCTTACACTGTCACTATCTAATAAAGCCTAATAAAGGCAGAGCCTACATCCAAATCATATAATCATTATCAATGTAGCTGATGCTGTTTTGTTGTAAAAAGACAAGAAGACATAAAATCCTTGAACATGTTTTGGTGTTGAAATATAGCCACATTTTACCTAAATAAATAATTGTAAATTCATTCAAGAATCTGGCTATGATACTACTATAGGTAAAGGTAAAGCATTTGTATTATAGACGGTGAGTGGCAAATGGGTCAAAAATCTATGTACTGTACATAGATATATCATTTCGAAATGATAATAAATGAAAGTGCAACAACTAACAAAAGTGAAATAAAAATGCTGTTGGTTGGTTTATTATCCGATAACTAAAACCTCAATGGCACTACCAGAAGTTGCTTGGGTTTGCAACACAACTGTCATGAAAAGTAGAGCTGAAACAATTAGTCGATTAATCGATTATCGAAATGTGATAATCGCTTAATGGTTTAAGTCATTTTTTCTAGTAAAACCCTTCATTGGTTCCAGCTTCTCAATTGTGAGGGTTTGATGCTTTTCTCTCTTTTATATACTGTACATTGAATATCTTTTGGTTTTGGACTGTTGGTTGGGAATTGTAATTTTTCACTACTTTCAGGCATTTTATAGACCAAACCATTTATGGATCAATCAAGAAAATAATTGGCAGATTAATCTACAATAAATATAATGGTTTGTTGCAGCCCTAATGAAAAGAAATATTAATTTTCTTATTAGGTAAAACTGCACAGTTATTTTACCCTTAAGTGTCCGTGGCAGTGTGTGGATACAAACAGTTCAACCTTTTATAGTGGAAGGCAGTGCTTCAGTTGGCCTTTTGTGGAAATACATCACCTATCAAAATAAAAACATAAAAAGCACCTGGAGGTTAGTTTTTAAAACATGATACACATTTAATAAATGATGCACATAAAGCTACACAACTGTCTAAATTCCCCTTTTTACTACAGCGGTTTACTTTATATTGCACTTCAACGACATCATGTGCTTTTACTGGTACAGGTAAAACAATGTAAATACACACTAAGGCAAACAGGAGACGGTTTTTAAAATGGCCACTCCTCACCATCATGTAGATGATCACATTTCAAAGGAAAAACAAGATCTTTGCACTTTGCTCCTTCCTTATACACATTAAGTACATGATAACTTCAGCAGCAGAATCAGATGTCTGATGAATACTGCTTTGAAAAGTGCAGCAATGTAGTCAAAATAAAAACACGAGCCTTCATCAAACACGGCAGATGGATAGTTTAAGTACTTTTTTTTCTGGGGAAATGTGAGCAATAGTTTAGATATTAAATCTGCATTAATAAATATCACCTGTATCCCCTTGGTGTGTTAGCATGTGTGGTACACAAGATGTAACACTTATTTCACATAAAGAGCAGCACACACTGACATTCAAATGGACACACACATAAATTATTTATGTAGCTGCCTTAAGAGGTCCACACTGATTTGTTATGTTGACTGTGAGAACAATTAGTGTGTCAGGAAACACAAGGGCAGTAGCATTAAAAAAAACACCCAACATGGAATAACTGATTCCAAGTTGAAACACAACGACTACTCGTGTTCATTTGTGCAATCGTTACTGTGCATTGATATGTGGTTTGTTTATAATGATTAGTACATTTGAAGAGACATACAACAGTAAGATTTTCAGTTATCTTGGTTGTTTGAATAATAAAATTATAACAAACAAAATATTACTAGATAAAAAGGAGCAAACAAATAATTAAACATTCACAACTGTACAATCAAAATGTCTAACATTATAAAAATTGAGTCTGTTAATACATTTGCAAACACAACATTTAACTCAAGACTTTCATTCCAAAATGAGATTTCCAGAGACAGTTTGTGCTGTCTGTAACTTAAGCCCTTGATTGGGAAAACTATAACACTTACAGACTTAATTATGATTCTTTTTCAAATAAGAAGTGTTCTAAATCTAGGTAATGCTATTCAGGAAGAGAACGTATATCTTTTCACTTCGTTTTGAGATAATATACCAATCAATTAATTACAGAATTCAAACATTAACTTGCTATAGGCTTCTCCCCCGCATCAAAATGTGTTGGTCTAATACTGACAAATTGTCATTCAAAAGCTTGTATCAGTATCATAAAAGTGTCAACATTAATCCTTAAAGTTTCACATAAAAGAAATTTCAACACAAAATGTGCTGTATTAATTGAAGGTCTGCCTGTTGATTGAGCACACCTTGCCTAAAACAAGACAAGGATAAAAAAATAATAGTGCTTAGTAGCTTTTCAGGTCTTTCCCTCAAATGAATGAACACCCACACACACACACAAACGGTAGCTTACATAATGTTCACACCTTGTGTTGACTCAATGGTCGGCAGAAAGAGCACATGGAATAAAATCTTCACAGTCACAGGTCGTATGGTTAGCGTTGTGTGGTGTTTTGTGGAATTATAATTGGTGTACAAGCGATGCCAGCAAAGGATTCTGGGAAGTGCAAATCCCTCTCCCACTCATCTGTCTCTGTGTTGTACACCTGCACGATGCTTGTGACGTTGTTCAGGTGCCAGTTGTAGCCCCCGACGATGTAGATCTTCCTGTCCAGTAAACAGCAGCCTGCCTCAGACTGCCCTGCTCTCATGGGACTGACGGTGGTCCACTGGTCGTTCTCTGGAATGTAATACTCGACCGCAAGCACATCAAAACAACGGTCCACATGGTCCATGCGACCGCCCAGAGCATAAACCCGGTCCCTGGTGCCAATCATGGCATGCAACACTCTGGGTTCATTCATGGGAGCTCTGAAGTCCCACTGGTCTGACACTGGGTCGTAGCAGTGGAGAGTTTTCTTGTCATCCAACGAGACGCCATAACCCCCTGAGATATACAGCTTTTCTCCACAGGGAGTCCCTGCATGACCCCAAATCCTGCGTCTTAATGGTTCCACATAAGTCCACTCGTTCTTCTTTGGGCAGTAACACTCTACAGATGACAGACTGCCAGATCGATTGCGCCCCCCGGTGGCATACAGCTGTCCATGCAGCACGTTGAGTTGAAACTGGATACGGGCCTCCTGCAGGGGTTGGATGCGCAGCCAGTGGCTCAGATGCGGATCGTAGCGATAACAGCTGTCCACTGCCCCCTCGCCGCTGCGATACTGTAAGTGCTGTCCACCAACGATGTACACAAAGTTATCAAGTACGGCAACACAAGCGTGGCTGCACCCCGTCTCCATCTCTGTCAGCTCTTTGAACTGGCGGGAAGCGATGTCAGGGAGATGGTACACCTTGGTGCTCACTGTGCGATCGTTGTCAGTGTAGGGCGTCCCTCCAAAGGTGATGAGTGACATGACATCAGAACGTATGAGTGTCCGCGAAGACTGCATCTCATGCTGTCGGAAGGGAAGAATCTGGTAATTGAAGGCCTCGAGGAGATACTGCCGGCACAGCACGTCCTCCACCATGATGTCCACCGTCTGAACACTGTCCACCAGCTCAGAGGAGCGCATGAGCGGGAAGCGCACATGGCAGAGGACACTGCTGGCTTGAGCCCGGCGAGACTCGTCATAATGGAGCCACCTGATGGCGGCGTGGAAGAGGTCGATCTCACTACAGTTCTTCAGTTTGTTGCTCTGCAGGAAGAAGACAAGGCGCTCCATGGGAATGTGCAGAAAGTCTTCCTCCTCTGCAATTTGGAGGAAGTGGCGGAAGGTGAAGGCATCCACCGACTCTTTGAGGGAAGACAGGCTGAAGGTGGTGGCCATCTGGCCGATGTGCAGGCAGGTCTCCACGCTCATCGCTGACTTGAGGAACTCCTCGCAGAGCTCCACGACTGGGACCATCTGGAGAAACACAGCTGCCCCAAGGACATCCTGAATACAGTCCAGGTCTAAAGTGACCTCTGCACTGTAGGCAAAGTCAATAATATGTTTCAGCCCACGGGCGGACAAACCCTTCAGCTCAATGGTATTTTGATTTGACTCCCTCATGCCTCCGGTAAACATTGCTCTGTAACACAAGAACAAGTCAGTAAACTACATGACAGTTTTATAATTCTATCTCTAGATGCGAGGCACAGATTTAAAAGTGCATGAAGCTGATTTTCCATAACTACATCAGAGCACTTGTATGATGTGAAACAGCTTTCTTCTTTCTGGATTAGTGTTTTGCTTATGGTCTGGTGTCCATGGCAGATGAACTGAAAACTACTATCTAATGAGAAAAGTATATTTCGCTACATTTTTATGTCACCCATTTGTACCTTTATCTAATATATGTTTAATAATTTATCATTTTAAAACGTCCTCACTTTCCATTTCTGTAATACGTCTTTCTACAACTTCTATCATCAGTAGGAACTCTGTAAATATAAATTCAGTTAAGTATAATGGCTCAGATCAAAGACAAAATGAAAGAAAACAAGGCAAGGGCATCATTTTGCATTTTGTTGCGAGTTACACATTTCTCCCTCCTTTAACTTCCTCTCCCAACTGAGCTGCAGCTCACTCTAACAGAGCACTCAGTGTAAATTGCTCTGGATAAGAGCATCGGCTAAGTGCTTCCAATTTAAAATGTAAATGGAGAGTGAGAAGTCTTGTGATTCAGACTAACCTGAAGTAATCACTACAGGCGGCCAGCACAGCTTTGTGGACCTGGAAGCGCTCCTCATTGATGGCCAGCACGACGTCAAGTAGTTGACCCTGAGCCCGCAAGACCGACAAGCCCTGGAGTAGGGTGGCACTGTGGCTTGGGGCAGAGAATGTACAGCGCAGGGTGCTATTCTTGTTAGCCATACTGGAAAGAAAAAGAAAGGCCTTGTCACAATCTGTGAATCAAGGGATCCTACACTTATTTTTTACGGTGCTTAAAACCTTAAATGAACTTAGAGACTTTGTTCATTTTTTGATATAATATATACTGCTAGATGCTGTAATATTCTGGCCGAGCATGCTGTATAGCGCAACAAAATGTGCTTTGTATGTGGACATCTAATGTCTGCAATACTGCACAGCACTACTGTGATGGAAATTTAATCTAATCTGCCACAGTCGGGGGGGAAATGCAATCTGTAGTGTACAGTGTCTTAGTGACAGCGTATCTGTACACAGGAGAGAAACAACATAGCTATGAGTATAAATTACATCGCTCTGTTTAGACTATTCATTGCTGCGCATAGAAAACAGAAATGGATTCCACAGCAGGTGGAAACATCACTACCACAGGAACGTATAAACAAAATTATGTGTACAGAAACTATATGTATAAAAACCCACTGCATTGGGTAGTCAGTGACATCACCAGGTATAGAAATGAGAAAGAACATTACAAAATAAAAACTTCATTAAAATCGAGAAGAACCGGCATTTCGAGAGTATCTAGCTTCCGTATCGTGACGTATTTCGGAGTGAAACAGGAAAGGGAGGCTGGACATAACGTTGGGAGGAATTTGATTTGAACGTTGAAAAGTGGGCGTGTCATAACAAACATGGAGAATTACAGTGATTCAGAGTCGGATGCTAGCCTCCATTCAATCAACACCTTAATCACCCTTGTTACCAGAGCAGGCAGACGGGCCCGTAACCACGGTATTTTAGGGAAACGGAATACGGTTTGAGGTGGTGAACACCTGAAGACACAACGACATACTGTGCTGTTGCTAACTAGCTAACTAATGAATCTTAGCTCTGTGTCGCTAAAAGTTGAAGATTGATTGATGGGTGGATGTCATGATATTAGTGGTTGAAATTGGTTGGTTCAAGCCTACGTAAACACACGTCATATTTTGTTTTACAGGAAGAAAAACATGATTGGATTTTGATATAAGAATACAAAGAAATTCATTTTTTTGGCATATAGAATATGACTGGGGATGTGATCTTAAAGGGTTAAAAGGGCATTTTTCATTTCATCTCGACTTTAAGACTAAAAAGATAGAAACTTAACCTGAGAGAGAATTAAGGTCTTCCTGACATCACTTTCCACAACTAAACACAATCACCCCAAGTAGAAATGACATCAGACAAGTGGGACAGACGGAGAAGTCCCAGCTGTACTGTCATGTTAGTTTTTGTTAGCACTTTCTTTACTGACCTGCTTTGTTAAATGAGACCCAAAAATGGCATCCAACCACACAGACGGCAGATTACAGATGAGAAAAATGCATATACACACCACATGCAAGTGTAAGGGAATCCTACCATTGTTCAAATCCAACAATTTCATTTTCAGATCACAATTTAATACTGGACAGAAATTAGGTCATAAAATATTAAATTAAAATGGACTAAAGCTCTGAGGCATTTAGTTTAAGATGAAGACAGTTTACATGCTCTTCCGTACCTTCCAGACCTGCTGTATCTGCTGATCTTGTGTCTCAAGTCACTATGGAAATCTACGTCATAGATGTATTTCTTTCTCCTCATCTTAATTTTTCATTTTGTTGCAACATCAATAAGCAGTGTTTTACTTGCTAAATCCTAAAAAGGACTCTTTTGTGCTTGTTTTATCTGATCCGGATAAGTAAAGGACTTTCCGAATACAAATACAGTAGGCTGGTGTTTGAAGAGGCAGACAAAATTTGGACTGAACTTTAATAATAGGCAGTACTGGAGCCTGAATGATAAATTGGCTTATTTTAACACCATATATTAGCTTATCACAGATACATCGGTATCCGCATATGTCGTCCGATAAGTTCCAAAAAATGTTTGCAGTGACCTAGACCAGTCTTTTCATTACATGAGGTATTGGCCCAAATATAAGATGATATGTTTATTGAACATTACATTTGAAAAAGTGGCATTATAGTGGTAATTATATTCTAGGAGTGGGCATTTGCATGTTGACAACAGCAGATGGAGCGAGTACTGGTTGCGCTACAGAGTGAGTCTGTTACATTAAAGGAGTGTTGCATTATGGGCTGTTTGTAGCCTTAATGTTGCTAAGCTAGTGAGTTTCTTACAGTGGATTGTTTAAAATGAAAATGGTTTAGGAAGGCGAGATTAACCTGTATGAGTTTTCTCATGGCTCATGTAATGTGTTGTGCTGCCATAGAGAAAATTAACTCCTGACGAGTGAAAACTACAGACTGAGGACTTAATCAGAGTCTGAAAAATTCTCACGGCCAGAGAAAACCAGTCAGTGGTCTTATTTTAGGGCCAGTACGGTAGTTTGTCCACCAGAAAGCCAAACAAGTTTATTTTTCAACTGTTAAGTGTCCTGCTTCATACATATCTTGGTCAAAGTAGTCCTTTTTCACATCAGAAATTTCGACTTAACATAGTAGGAAAAGCACAAGTGTTACTAATAACATAAAGGTGGCTCTGTACTATCCAAATGTCCCAGTAAACCAGTCTTAGTGGAATCCAGCCATCATTAATTTTATTATTTACACCTGTAATTTTCCCTCTGTGACATACTGTGGAAAAACAACCAATTTGAAGTGATCCAAAAATGTTTATGTTCTACATGTATGTTACAAAATGACTATCGGCTGACATATTGTAGATTTTTAAACTCTCAAATATCAATATCAGTATCAGCCTCAAATATCCAGTACCAGTGGGGCTCTAGACAGACTGACATCAGTCAAGGTGTTGTATCTGATTTTATTCAAAATCAAAGTGATATAAACAAGTAAACAGACTGCCTGAGCATTTCACTTGACCATTTCTTTCACAATTTGCAACTTTGTTTAGCAAAATGTTGCCAGTTAAGCCTATTATTGTTATATTGTTGTCTGCACCTAACTTTTAATGTGTTTTGTTGGTTTCCTGATGCAGTTAAGGAAAACTTATCATGACAGTGACATTAACTATATTGCCATAAAGTATTGAAAGTATTGACTATTAAATTATAAGATAAACGCTTCACCAAATCATCAACAAATGTGTTGAAGTTCACCTGCTGAAGCACACTGAGTTAGGTGTGTCTAATACTCTAAATGGACAATTATTACATCTTCTTTACTTTACTTCTGCTGCCGGTCTTCGATATAAAGCGCGGGCAGTGTGGATGCCTGGAGGCCCGGACAGCTCCTCGGTGTTTCCTGGAATCAAGCCGCGACGCCGGGACGCTCCAGCGGGCACGAACTCGGCTGCAGTCCCGGAGCCGTGCGGGGCTTCCTACAAGCTAACACCGAGGGACCAGTCCAACCCCGTGGACACACCACATCCTCACCCCGCTTCACTCACCTGTTCTGTGGATTTTTCGAAGCAAAATCCCCGCCATCCGACTCCGCCATCTTCTAGCACAGAGCAACACGCATAGGGCATTTTCAGTAATGTTACCAGAAGGTCAACGGCACGATTGGCCTGTTCATGCTGTTGTAAAAGTGTGAAAACAGCCTGTTATTCAGGCACAGACGGAGAACAGCCGTCTGTCTGAGGTCCTGTGGTGGATACGGGGATGACCTCTCCTACCGGCTGTTTGCTACACCTCCTTCCTCTGTACTGACAGTTTCTGGCCACTGGGAGGCGCCACTGTGACATGTCTACAGGTGTACTGGTTCCTATGGAGGTTGACCCCAACCAGTGGTGGAAGCATACATCCATGGGTGGAAGACGTAGGCCTCTTCAGATCCTTTTCTTAAGTTTTCTTAAGTAAAGGTAGTAAATACTCTACTGTAAGTAAAAGTGCTGCATTCAACCTCTTCCTGAAGTAACAGTACAAAAGTATTATCAGCAAAATGTACTTAAAGTATCAGAAGTTTAAAACAAAAAAGTATAAAAAGTAAAAGTACTCATTTATTTTAATGTCTTGGTTTATTTATGATGCATTAATGTGTAAGTAGCATTCTACTGTTATAGTTGCCCACGGTGGAGCTAGATTTTGTTTCTCTATATACTGTTGGGATGTATCTAACTGTGCATCTTATTTTATAAATTTATCTCATGTTTTATTATGTAAAATCTTAAACTGTAACCATAACTGTAGCTTTAAAATAAATGTAGTAGAGTAGCTTACAAGTACAATATTTCCCCCTGAAATGTAGTGAAGTAGAAGTATAAAGTAGCATAAAATGGACATACCGTACTCAAGTAAAGTACTTCAAACGTGTTCTTGGTCTACAGTCTCTCTAGAACAACCTGCTCCACCATGCAGGATACAGCCTCCAGCTCTCACAGTCCAAAGACAACAGCTTTGGTGATTTTAAATGGCCAGAGATTGGCGACCTGTCCAGGTGGGCTGTATAGATAATACATATTGGATGGGAATTAAAATTGAAACATCTCTAGTTCCTTTGTCCTCAAAGATTATACGTATACCGGGTATAAGCCAGGTGATAGTACCTGTTATTCATGAGGCACTTTTTGTCAACCAAAGACTCTTTGTGAGGATGATGTTTGAATTAAAAAAGCCACAGTAATTACCTTATATAGTAACAGTGAAGGAACATGAGAATCACAAAACAAGCAGGAGCCTATCATGTTTCTTCAGAAGTCCAAATGAGTATAATATTATCCACCATAGCTTTTAACAGTGCCATATATTCAAAATTTTAATAAACATGTATTGGACAAAAGATTGTTCAGGGAAGTTATGTGAGCTGCACTAAATCATCCTCCTCTCCAGTGCTCCTCTTGTACATGTGAACAAAGGTCCCCTTTTCAAAATGAAAGTGCAAGTGATTTTGACAGTATGAAACTGTAAGTTGTATAAATGGGGAATGGGGAAAAAAATGAGGATGTAAGATGAGGAGGAGTTGTGGGCGAATGATACCACAACATGCTACGCGAGCTGGAAGGATCTTTGCCTATTAGATATTACAGTTTTAAATAGTTAAACATTGTTCACATCCCAATTTTTAACAGATCAAAAACATTCACACAGAGTTACACAAAATTTGAGATTATAGGAGAGATGGGAAACCTCCATCCACTTCCCTCAAAGTGCTTCTCTTTCCAATCATGCAATACTGTATGTCTAAAATCACTTTCAGCATGGAGACCTAGACCATTTGTCATAACCTTCTCCTCCTTAATCCTGTCTGTGTCTTTGTCAGTAGACGTTAGTCTGGAAAATAAGCAAATTAAAACCCTATAACTTGACTGATGTTTATGTGACCAATGTGTGTTGACCATCTCTGCTACACATGGTGGAGGTTGTTGGTCATACAGGTTCACTGCTGAGCATTTCACAGTTTGGGTTTAAATCCCTCTTTGGTTAAAGTTACATTATTATTCATTATTTTATGATTTTCATTGGTTTTGATTTCATTAGGTTAGATTAAGGCCTTAGAAAAGAGGATTTTCCTAAATAAAATAGTTAAATAGAGGTTTGCTGAATAGGAATTAAATAAATAAACCTATTGAACTGTATCAGGAGCAAGTGGTCACTGGTGCAGCTTACAGCATCATCAAGCTATATTTGTGATATTAACATTGCATCAAATGACACCAGTTATGTTATATAAAACGGTTGCTATCCTGCAAAACCCACTGAGAATCAACATTCAACTCTGCATTATAGCTTAGCAATAAGCTAAAAGCTACCTGTCCAATACAAATATGCAGAGATAAATTAAAGAAGAGTGGCGATATTATACTTTTTCTTTATTGTCACCAAATCTCATGAAAGGACCAAAACAAACAATTTGTCCTGTTAACAAATGCTTCCTGTGTAAAGCCTGATAAATCAGCATCAAATGTGTATTAATCCGCTGCTGAAAATAGTCCCAAACAAATATACTATTTATTCCCGATTGAGTAACTTTTGCTAAAAACTACAGTGGCCAGCTGTTTTAGGCAATTACTGAGCCTTTTAACAAAATGAAACTACATAGTTGCGACCTGTTTTAAAAGATTTACTTCAGTAGGAACCAGTGGCCCTGCGGCTGAGTGCCACAAACAGGGCAGGGAAGTCAGAAAGTCAAACATCAAACAAGCTTAAAAGTTGCTTGACGCAGGTGTAAGTTGACCTGTAAATGAGAATGTGTCACTGTGACCAAACAGACGTTTAAGTACTTTGGGTCTGCTGTAAATTCTACTTTAATCAAACTCCTTGACTGACTATCATGATGGTCTGCATACAGCTCACTTAATGGTGAACACAGAAACAGACAGACGTTGGTGTCTGTACTGGTTGGTGTCTGTTGCTGTAGTTTCCGCGGTCTCCTCCAGTATTACTTTGACAGACAACCTGAAGAGAACAAACAGTTGTAGGGAAATTAAAGTTTTAAAAAAATCAACAAAATGACTTCAAAGAGTTGTCACTTTCAGAATGGCTGTTGTGTCTGTCTGCCAAAACGGTGAACACAACCTCCCCCCACCCCTGACTCTTGTGGTTTTGCTGCAGCTCCTTTAACTTGAGAGACATGAAACTTAACTGACATTTCTGAGAAAGACAACTGAGTTACATGAAGACAGGTTGAATATATAGACTGTCACATGCTGAACAATAATCCTTCTACACTTTCCACTATACCTCATGGAAACTTTGAAACGCCGGCGTTCACTACATGGATATATTGTTGTATTTATGTTCCTGACAACTATCAGCAAAGGTAAATAAACATGAAATCCTTTATCTTTTCTGTTTTTACTACATTTAAGTAATTTTGGTTTAATTTGGTTTGCTATTAACCTCCATGTGATCGTATCAAGACATAGTGCAGAATACTAATCAGACATATGAAAGTGAGAATTCTTTAGCAGTAAAAGTAAAATATCAGCCACAAAATATTGGTTAGCTTATCAGCATCATGTGGTTTCCAATAACAGACTGCATCCGCACTATTTTGCTCTGTGCAGCCTCGTTGAAGTGCCAGCCTTTACAGTTTTGTCTAAGTTGATATTTTAGATGTTGGTGGGTTATTTCTTTTTACAAATAGGATGTCTGTTTTCTCAGTTTTGAGCTTAAGTTTGCTCAGCACAATGGGACGGAGGGGTTCAGTGCTCGGACTGATAGACCAAACCTCTAACCTTGCCTGAATGACAAGTTTGATATGATGTAATGTATTACAAAGTGCTTCACGGTAGAAGTATAGAAGTATAATATATTTTAGTATAACTAAAATAAAATGAGAAAATAAAAAGACAGGTAATAAAATAAGCAAACTTCAGTCATTTTGCTGCGTTGGGTTTGTTGCTGAAGCTGTTTTCTCTAAAGGAAATATCTTTGTTTATTTCTGAAACAACTCAGTAAAAAAAAAAAGTTTAAATTAATAAATTAGATCATTTTGAAATGTGTTACTCCTCAGGGTTAGCATGTGAGGCTCCTTCCAGTCCTCAGTGCTTCAGAAGAAACACTGACGAGGACGTGTACATTTGTGAATGGAGCATGAATACGACTGAGAGCGATGTGACATTTGACCTTTACTATAAGTGAGTATTTTATATTATTCTGTGTTTGAGCTGCAGTATTTTAAAATGGTGACATGCTCAACCAACAACCATGTATTTTGTGAATGTGTATTTCAGTAGCAAATGGACACAGTGGAAACAAACTCCCATAGCTCCTCTCAGTGTGAAAATGAAGAGGTTGCCTCCAAAATGAACCCCGGTCTGCCACTGGGGGTTTGTTTGTCCAAACGTTGTTCGAACCCACAAAACTTTATTCTAAATTCTAGAGGAGATCGCAAAGTTTCCAAAAATACTTAATATGTCAGTCTGAATTTTAGGGAGATGTGTCTAAAATGATGCAAAAGATGTTTGGAATATTTGCAGAATCTTGTGTATTGAGGTTGAGTATTTCACTCATAATATAGGTTTAATGAATAGTTGGAACAAGATTATAAAGTAGAATATATATATAAGATACAGTCTGAGATAATGTCCAGCCAGGAGACAGTTAGCTTAGCTTAGCATAAATACTGGAATAGGGGAAAACAGCTAGATTGGCTCTATTTGAAGGTAACAGAATCCGCAAACAAAATACAGATTAAACAAATGAGGTATCAGATTTTAATTAGTGAGCTTCAGAGTTCCTGGTAGGCCAGTTTTGTTACCTTTGGACAGAACCAGGCTAGCTGTTCCCCCTGTTTTTAACAATCTGATGTAAAGGGATAAACATGCACCTTCAGTCTAATGTTGAGGACATGTGATGTTGTGTCATTTTCACTGCACTCAAAGCTCTACATATTCATCCATAGTGAAACAAAAATTGGGAGCTTTAAGACGACCCGGTCTGAGGTCCCTGAGGAAGAGTTTATCAAAAATCGCTCAGTTGACATTTGGGTGGAAGCTCACGTGGGATCCTTGATCTGCACGTCAACCAGGACGTCTGTTGTACTCAATGTCACAGGTACTGGATGCTACTCTCATTGTACACGACAACATGGGAGATTAAAACACACTGTTGTCCTTTTTAAGCCACAAGTTAACTGAGAACACATTGATGGCTATTTTTTTTACTGTAATGTTACTGTAGGTAACGCACAAAAGCATATAAAGTAAATAAATGTAAAAAAAACAAAACAAAAACAAAAACATCATGCACAAAATATTTTTCTTTTCCTCAACAGTTAAGTATGATGCACCACAAAATATTGCCATGTCCTGGTTAAACAACAGCCTCAACTTAACCTGGACAGCAGCAGAGAAGCATCCAGCTTCAGCCGAGATCCGGCTCCGACGACATGAACACCCCACAGAATCATGGGACAACGTGAGGCAAATGTTGTTACCAGATTTAGTGCGTCTGAAGCTGTTTTTCTACATTAATTAACATATTTAACCCTTTATCCACACTGCTGTTTCAGAGAGTACTAACAACAAATACCACCGATAAGCCTCGTATGTGTGAGTAGTCTCTTATGTGTCATTCATCTTTGTATTTCAAGTCTTTTCAATGGAAAGTTAATTCAGCCTTGTTTTTTGTTTTTTGTATATTTGTTCTGTGCTTCTTGGGGATCTATCCCTGAGATGCACTGAAGGATGAAACCGGTAGTTTTGTAGGTTTTAGCCCACTGATTTCAACCCTCATATTCACATTACAGCCAACCATTTTCCAAAGAACACAATACGTTTTTAGACTTGTTTGTACACCAGTTCTGCTAATGCTGAGACAGAAGTGGCTGTAAGTGATAAAGGATAAGGCTGGTGTTTTTCTACATTTTTCTGTAGCACTTTTTAATTACAGCTCGGTAATAACATGGTAATAGCACGGTAATAATTAAGTAATACCATGTAATTACTAAAGTAATAACCAGGTAATAGCTTGGTATTAATGGGTATATCTGGGTAATATTAGACTGAAATGTATGTAACAGGGTAATAAGGGGCCAAAAACAAAGGGTAATAATAGGGAAACACATTTAAAGATAATAGTACAGTAGTATAGTAATATTTTGGTAACAATATGGTAACCTGCTAACAGTGCGATATTGGTAATATGGTGACATTAATGGGGTAATAACCTGATAATCAAACTTACATGAAAATTCTTGGAAGTCAAAATTGGTAATTACCATATTATAATGCTGAAATTCATGATGATGTGTTTAATGTTGTGACGTGTTACCTGGAAACACTTGTGGTAGTTTCTGTGCAATAATCAATGCTAAACTTCCTGTTTCTTTCTGTTTTTGGACAACAATGGAGTTCTATGGCACTGAGGAATAAGATATATCAGACTTTTCACTGGTATAATCGCTGTTAACAGGTTTAATTCATTGTTGTCTTTGGTCTTTTCATGTGATTTGCTGACAATAGGAAAAATGTAGAATATTACCAGCCTTTTAGCCCATCAGTGATGCTGGGTGTGGTCAGAGGTGAAACCAGAGAAAAGCAGCAAAACTGCTTTTCAGTCTGGCATTAAGTTACTCTTTAAAGAGGAAAAATAACAAGCCTCTGTTTTATTTATTTTTTCTGAACAGACCAGTTCATTGTTGGGAATCTGCTGAAGCATTCGGCTTACCAGGTTCAAATCAGACATCGGTCCATTCAGCCCACCATCAACCCACTGTGGAGCGACTGGTCAGCTGTGACTACTGTTCCTGCAGGTAAGGTCATGGATTTCATGGTGCATTGGTTGGCACTTTGGTCTTTAATCAGTTGTTCTGATTGAAATAATTTGGTAAATAAAAAGGTAAATGTTTAATCGTTTTAAAGCTGCACTAGGCCTAATGTAAAAGTCCAATTAATTTGCAAACCTGAGTCAAAATGTCACTGCAACAGAGAAGAGCATCAAATCCCCACTGACTGATATCTGTAACTGACCCCCCTCCCCTCTAAACTGTGGTTTCACGTATGACTACTAGCCTGAAATAGTCTGCGCACACTGGATATCATAACTCTAAACTCAAATATGAAATAGATACATTTCTGGCGTGTTAAAAGTTATACAGGTGCCTCTTTCCTGACTGTGAACAGATGCAGCTTCACCGAAAATGTTTCAGATTTATTCCACTCTAAAACACTTTTCTTTTGTTGTAAAAGTGAGACAAAGGGGCTCAAGCTGTTCAGATTCTTCAACATAAATGACCTGCTCACTAATATGTTTGTTTGTATGTTTTTACTGCAGAACTTGAAGAAAAACCTGAAGTCACCATGACAACTGAACGTTTAAATGGCACTCGAAAGGTGACACTAACTTGGAAGGTAAGCCGGTGAAGAGAAAAGGACTTAGATTAGACTTAGGTTTAGATTAATTACCTTTCACTCTCACATGTTGACTTTGTCTTGTATTGTGTGTTCAGAAAATCAAACATTACAGTTACAAACAATTACAATTACAGACTGGTGACTTGATGCATTAAATTTCAACTGTAAATCCTGGAGAGTATTTTTGTTACAGTCTCTATCATGTGCAACTGTAAATTCCTCATGTACACAATACACTTTTAATACAACAGACAAAAATAAATACAATAAAAATGACTAATGACTATATTAAAAAATCTGGTGGGTACTATTAAACAAGAATTTGTAGCTCCAGGTTTCCTTGCTTGACATTTGATTTTTTCTTTTGTTTCTGGAGTGTTTTTGTTGAGCGGGCACTTGGCCAAAGAGAGGGGACAAAATGCTTTATATTTGAAAAGTTAAAAAAAAAAGTGTGAAAAAGAAAAGAAGATAATCCAACAATCTGACAATCTGAAACTGAACTTTATAATTAGCATTTTATGATCTGTCTTCAATGAGTTGTTCTAGATGAAAGCATAACATTTTACTTATTTTCCCAAACACTGTACTGGTACCTGATTGTTTATCACAGCAGAAATAATAATTACCACTACTTCTACTACTCCTTCTACTACAGTGCTAATAAACTACTATCTGTACTAATTCTACTTCTACTACATCTACAGCTCACTGCCTCTACACACTGCTAAAACATCGTCTTAATAATTTGTTTAATCTTAAATTGCGTCATAAAACCTCTCTTGAAACAAGGAAATTTGTTTGAATAGTATAATATCTCATAATATCTCCAATTATGCAACCAGCATGAACATTTTGTACTTTAATTCAGATGATTTTGTGAGAAATGTTGAATTGCGCTGGAAGCAGCATGCATAACGTAACAGAATTTCACAGTTTGCTGTGTTTGTCTGAACTGAGCTCTCTTCTGCTCTTCAGCCGACGCCACATGCAGCAGCAGTCACAGGAGTGACGTACAGACTAGAGGACACACAGTCTTCTCGTGGATGTCCTTGTAAGAAAAGGAGACATGACATCAAAATTAATAGATACACCATTAATATCACGTACTCTGCTGTCAACATCTCTGTTTTCGCCAGAAACGCAGCAGGGTCTTCTCCTACAGCAATCATACAAGTACCGGCCGTACCTGCTGCAGATTTAAAAAGTAGGCCAAAGTGTGTTTGTATTTGTGTGTGTGTATTTGAGTGTGTCACATATAATGTATATTTATCCTTAAGTAGACCCTAAAGGCTGTTGTTTCTGTTTCTTCCCTGGCAGCTTGTGACAAAACGTTACTGGATCAAAAGTTCAATAAGAAAACTTGCCTTGAGTTGTACGAGCTTCAAGATGGAGAGTCAAGGCCGGAAAATGGGATCATTTTAATGGCAAGGAAGAAAAAAAAAGAAAGGAAGCAAATAATAAAGAGTAAGTTGCATTTAAAGTGCTTTTAACCACACAACTTCATCCCCTCTGCTCTACAGAGGACAAAGATAATCCATGGCCTAATTTTGCACCTAATTTAATTGACGGTTCTAAGACATACAGGTGGAAAAACATTATTTTTACCACCATTACAAAGATAATTAAAAAGGTTACATTGCAAACCTAAACCAAACGCAGTGGAAATTCAACACATCTGTTGGTCTCCATCTCTTCTCTGCTGTCCGTCAGTTGTTTGTGTCATTAACTCTTATCTTGTTCATTTAATGTTGTGACACGCTTGTATTTGAATTATTTTCTTTGTAAGGCAAACTATAAATCAGTTTGATTCTCTTTCTGTTTCTGTTACAGCCATGAAGGACTACGTTCGCTACCTTTACTTTGAACACAGATGTGACCGTGGGACACCACAGACAGTTAAAATGTGCCTGTTTTATCAAAAAGAGGGTAGTAAGTGTCCTTAAATTAGACTTCAATACATTATACATACATTCATACATTATTTGTTGTTGCCCTCCTGGACGACACGGGGGGGGGTTGTGAAATGCCTCTACGACTATTGGATGGATTGCCATGAAATTTGGGACACACATTCACGTCCCCCTTGGGATGAATTGTAATAACTTTGGTGAAGCCTTAACTTTCCATATAGAGCCATCATCGGGTCAAAATTTTAATCTGTCAAGTACTTTGGTTTATGAAGAAATAGGCTGCCTGCAGAACTAATGACATTCCCATCAGCTGTACTTTGTGTTTTGTGCTGATTGGCAAATGTTAGCATGCTAACACGCCAAACTAAGATTGTACCTGCTAAACATTCTCACGTAAGCATTGTCATTGTCAATGTTAGCATTTAGCTCAAAACACTGCTGTGCCCAAGTACAGCTGGATACTACAACTGGATACAGCGTCGGAGGCGGGGCCCCGCTCATCCCCATGAAAGTTGCTCAGTGGCGAATGAATGATGATGATGATCCTGGTATAAAATTACCAGGATCATCATTTCCGCGTTGTACAGCCCATAGAGCAAGCGTTTTCTTAAGCCCAGCCTCCCAACCGCTCGGTCTCGGGCTCACTCACATCATGGCAGTGACTCTATAACTCTGGATTTGGCTGTTAATGCATTTTACAACTTTTAGGACATAATGATTTAAATAAGGGCTAGTTAAGTGTTCGTACTGGTTGGTTGTTGTACCTCAAAAAAAATGAACCACTGATTTACAGACGTCTCTTTCACAATGTAAGTCTATGGGATAAAGTCTCTTGGGGCCAGTGTGCATCACGTGACGGACCTGGAAGTTGTAATTACACGGTTTTGCCACTATGTCAAATTGGCTTCAAAGCCTGGCGCACTTCCTGGGGGCTTGCCTCACAGAGCCGGTAGCATGGCTGTAGACTCTTAGTCTTGTTCTACACGGCTGTGCAGTAAAGCAAAATATTAAAGACAAAAGTATATTTAGTGTATTTATACTACAGGAGATGCACCAGTCCCACTGTTGTACACCAATTCCAAAACCTAAACTCGGGTATTGGCAAATAATGAGCTCCTGTTTTTTCATTTCCAATTTAAAATCTGTACTTCTCATCTCACTGTGTTCTTCAACATGTATGTACTTTACATGAGGCTGACTAAGAAACAGTATTTCTATATCTGTCTTATGTTGCCAGTACCCAGGCTGTTTAATGAGATGAGTTGTGGTGCTGATACTGATCTGGTGCTGATCCTGCAGGTGCATCAGGGTCATAGAGCACAGACAAGTTTGTCTCCATGTACTGTAGAAGGAGAAAAAAAGCTGTTTTCAACCTAAATGTCATGATCCCAAGGACTCTTGTGTGTGTGTTGTTGCTTGTTTCCTGTTTTATTTTGAAATCACTGTTCTTGTTTTCTTGTGTTCCTTTTATTTCCTGTCTTTGTTCTTTTCCCTCCAGTTTTCATTGTTTTCACCTGTGTCTTGTTACCCACCTGTGTCTGTTTCCCTCGTTGTCTCCTCCCCTATATATACCGGTCCTCTCCCTTTGGTCTCTGTTGGGTCATTGATGTTTTTTGGTTGTCTCTCTGTGTCATGTTCCTTGTGTTTCCCTGCGTGTGGCTTCCTGAGTTTCTGCAAGTTCAGTTTTGTGTTAAATAAATCAGCGTTCTGCACCACTCAGCCTGCCGTTGGTCTGCATTTGGGTCCTTTCTCCCCTGCTGCCTAATGGCTAAGCGTAACACTAAATAGTTTTTCTTTCTCTCTTCAGTTCCACTCAGAAAACCTCAGGACTTCAGTGCTCTTGCTGAAACACACACTATTAACCTGTCTTGGAAAGCGATTCCCTCTGTGGACCACCGAGGTTTCCTCACACACTACAGCCTCTGCAGCGTGAAAATCGGCTCACAGGGTGAGCCGAAAGGTGTGAAGTCAAAAACATTTTGTGGAACTGACAGAGGAAACATTTACTTTAATGTGTAACTATTTCTTTTTATTGCAAATGAACAATATTTTCACAAACTTTTGATGGTGAACTTCTTAATGACTTAAGTACTCACTTACAGAATCTGAGAAAATGAAATTTACCAGTAACAGCCACGTGTGTTTAACTGTGATGACAACTTTCTGTAAGTTTTCCCATGTCTCCTTTCATCAGAGTGCCGTAACATATCAGCCTCATTGATAAAACACAGTCTGGAAAACCTGACTCCAGGAGCGAAATACAACATCAGCCTGGCCGGAGTGACGCGAGTGGGTGAAGGGCCTAAAGCCACACTAACCGTCACCACATTGCCAGAGAAGCCTGTGAATGGTATCAGACTTAGAGAATCAACTCCCTTGTAAATACAAGTCAATGGAGCAGTTTTTCCACATGTGGGTGCTTACAAATGTTTCCCCCCCCCCCCCCCGAAATTAGTGTGGTGGAGTCTCGGCTTGCTGTTGGTGTTCTTTTTAATCTCGGCAATGTGCACCGTTATCTTGAAGAGGTAGGTGAGACCTACTGTAAATATTAAACATTTAGAGATAAAAGTATTAATAAATCAACTTAAATGAAGTATGCATGAGGACTAAACGCTTGCGTGCCCCATCTGGTTCAAAGTAATGACACTGGCTTTCTTTAAAGCCACTATGTGTAAAATTGTTTTTGCGAGTTTTTGTTTGCAGAAAAATGAAACAATCTCGGTGAACATCAGTGCAGTCTATGTGTTTACAGAATAAATGCCAGACATAGCAGCTTTAAGGAGTTTGGGTTGTCCAAGTTGCTTTTTTTTAAGTTTCTTCTCTGTTTTAATACTTAGAATCAAAAACAAGATCTTCCCTCCTGTGCCGACACCTGTTATTCAAAAGTTCACCTCTTATCCAATAGAGAGTCAGGTAAGAGACTATACTTTAAGTGAAATCTAAAAATTAAAAAAACCTACAATCACAGGTTTAAGATTCCAAATTTTGTAAAAAATCTTTTGTGCCAAAGTTATTAAAATGTGCCACCCAGAGGGCAGTAGTTTATCATATCAAACGAATCAGAACATCTGTGCAGGATTACAGCAAATAAACAGTAATATGTGTAGAGGATGACTGTTTGCTCGGGAAAATTAGCAATTTCTTAGTATTTTGTGCCATCAAACAGTCAACAGATTTATGAACCAAATCCAACCTGGTGGCTCAACTTTGTAAAATCCAGTCTAGAGACCACAAGAGGCCAACAATCTTGTTTATTTGAGTATACTATATGTGGCAGTCAAAGAGTATTCATAGTATAGCGCAGATTGAATATGACAGTAAAGTTTGAATCTTGAATCTTGATGCCCTCTACTAATGTGACCTACAACAGGGGATGCCGGAGACAAAGGAGGAGGTGGATGAGCTGACGCTGCACCAGCTACACCCAGAGGGCAAGTCAGTCCCAGAGGACGCCGAGGAGACCACTGTCCTCAGAGGAGAGTGGGATGACGGCACTGACGAGGACGTGGAGAATGTGAGGGGTGGTGATTCAAGGATGTCAGGAGGAACCAGTGATGAGGGTTTGAGTCCTGGCTCTGCAGATCAGGCACTGAGGAGCTCCAGAGAGGGAGAAATGACAGATCTGGAAGAGGTGGACAATGAGATCGCCATGCTGATATACAGGAATGGTTTGGTCTTTGATGTGAAGACAGACTCGCCTTAAAATGGATTTAACTGAGGCACAAACATATCAAGGTTTGACATATTTGATTTATACTAAAGACTGGACATTACTTTTCTTGTTCTACTGATTTTATCTTTTTGAACATACTGTCTTTTTGTAATGTTGGATGAAAAAGGATCTGCAGAATCATCTTGTTAAGAGGAAAACATTTGTTTACTTTTCATGTTGAATTTTGCCAGTGACATTTTTGCATAAGGACGCCCGGCCAGTATATGACAGCAGGAGGGTTAACCGCTCACAAGCTTTGTCAATGCATGTTGTCAGTAAACCCTTTTTTTAAAACTGTGGATAGGTAATCCTGGTTCAGACTTTTATGATTTTATTTCCAGTTTTAGGTGTTTCTAGACAAAAAGAATTCTGATCATAGACAAATGTTATTTTAGTGCCTGTCTGTCAGTCCACCACTTTCGTCCAGACTAAAATAAATGTTTGATGGATTGCCATGAAATTTTGTACAAACAATCATGTTCGCCTCAGAATTCATTTTAATAACTTAAGTAATCTCTGACTCAGATCATTTCTATTTGTCCAGTACTTTTGTTCATGACCGAAACACCTTCAAAACTAATGACCATCAGCCTCAGCAACACTTTGTGTTTAGTGTTGCTTTGCATGTTAGCACGTTAACATGCTAACACTATTAACTCAAATACTAAATGTAATAACAAATAATACATAAACAATCCAAAATAACATTAATTACTCATACAATAACTGGAATTGTATAAAGATTCACTATTGAAACAAAGGACTGTATTTGAAGTCAAAAAGAGGAAATATCTTTGAGAAATTATTCAAGAGTAGAAGCACATGACCTGAACAATTTCTACTGTTCTACTGGCAGAAGATCAAAAACACATTTTGGACCTCAACTTTTAAACTTTTTTAACAGTTTGGTTACAGCCTCACAATACTGTAAAATATAATTGAACCGGAGGTTAACCTCCGAGATACACCAATAAAACCACCATAAGATATCAGTTTTACTGTAAAGAGTCTGGCCTGTTGTTGGTCAGTGTAAAATGAAATTTGAGACTTCAGAAACAAAGTACCAGTGTATGTGATGGCTGAGCAGCACAAATGTGAGCCCTGCAAGAGCTGAACATGTGACAGGAAGTGGTCACAAAAAAACAATGACCTTAAAAAAAAAGGTAGCTTGCGCAAAGTGAAATGCTAGATTACTCATACTTCTGTGGTGTTTCGATCTACTTTGTTCAAACTAGAACATGTCATGTAGATTTGTGAGAAGTGATGACTTACAACATTTTCCACAACACTGCACTTTAATTTCTCGGTAGAAAAAAGGTCTTTTTTCCTTCCTCTATTGTATTTCTGTTTCTTTATTTGGTTAGACCCCCCCCTTCTACATTAACAATATTTGAACATAGTTGACAGTTTCCTTTACAAGCGGTTACAATATTCATAAGGTCTTTTACATCCAAACAATTCAACATGAAAATATGCATACAAATAAATCAGAACAAGTTGAAATAATAATCTCTACACTGAAAACAACCCGCGTAAAAAACACAAAAATGTCAAAATAAAACTAAGTTCACCTTGCATAAACATACACATTCAGTCCAATATACACAGGAAAATATCCATATTATTTATCAAAACATTTCATTTCCAGAGCATCTTGTCTCACTTTAAAGAAGTCATATTAGACTACCTCAGGGTATCACCTGCAGTCCAGTATCTGATCCTTCAGTTATCCATCCCCATGTTCCCCCATTACCTCCATCAGTGGTGTCCATCTTTTTCTCTGTAATCGTAGCATACGTCATTTTGTTCATTGTATGAATACTTCTAAGAATTCTTAACCACTCAGCGTGTGTGTGTGTGTGTGTGTGTGTGTGTGTGCGTGTGTGTGTGCGTGTGTGTGTGTGTGCGTGTGTGTGTGTGTGTGTGTGTGTGTGTCCTGACCACAGGCAGCAGGCTAACATCTGATAAACGCGCTGTGTGGTGAAGAAAATATGTGTAGCCATACCACTGTGTTTTGTCTGTGTGCATATTAACAGACACCGTGCAGAATGTTACAGTTTCAGTTTAAATAGGTTAAATAGGAAAAGGTTATTATGCTTGAGTAAAAGAAAAGATAATATCAACAATAATCAGGTGGGGAGTTGAAATGTAAATGTTTTTTTTAACTTGATCTATTTCCCTGTTCACTGGCCATGAACTCAGGCTAACGTTTTATTCAGATTTATTGTTTTCATGAATGAAGGTTGGGGACTCTAGGGTCCAACAGTTGCATAGGGACCACAGAAATTAGGATTACTACATATAAAAAAATGTATCTGCATAACAGCTAATTGTACTGAAAACATTGTAGACCATCTAAACACTGAAGAAATGAAAACAGACAACATAAAGTGTCTTTGCAATGACAGCACGAGGTACCAGCTAAATGGAAATATCTTTGAGGACAGAGGAACCTGAGATTTCCATCCATACAGGTCACCTGGACAGGTCGCCAGTCTGTCACAGGGTTAACACATATAGACAGACAACCATTCACACACACACACACACACACGCATTCACAGACTCGGGCAGTTTAGAGTCGCCAGTTAAACTAACCTGCATGTCTTTGGACTGTGGGAGGAAACCCACGCAGACACGGGGAGAAGAGGCAAACTCCACACAGAAAGAAAAAGCCGGTTTGAGCCTAACCAGTTCTAGTAATTCAATTTTTACTTGATATTTAATGAACAAAGCGGCTAAAAAGGGTTGTAATCTCCGTCTTAGATTGTCAAATAATGTCTTACAGCTTCGGCAACGGGATCTGGACCAATGATCATTATTTTTTTCCTTGTCAGTATTTAATTTCAGGAAGTTTTCATTTCATTTGGATTAAAAAGTACAAGTGTCTGTCATCATGTAATCATATAAAATGAGAAGTAATAACATGTTTTCTTACGTGACCGAAGTGACCCTGCAGGACTGAAATCCTCCTGTTGATAAAATGATGCACACCTGATGTCAGTCAACTGCATCAATCAGTTGATTGAGATGTTATAACATGTAATGTATGTTGTGGTTTTGTGGTTTGGTGTAATGGTGGTCTAACAACACTAAAAGCAAACGATGTCTGTCTCTATACCAGCATCTGTCCAATGGGAAGGTATGAGCAATGTGCACCTTTGGATTCAGTCATGTCAGTGAATATACAATAGTTTTATGAACAAAATTAGGAGTTTTATTTTGAATTATTTTTGTCAAACAATAAGACTGTCTGTCAGTGTTGCATTTGAACTCTGATGCACTTATGAAAAAATAAATTAAACTCACCCACTGTCTTTCCCCCTTTTTATCTGGTTTCCTCCATTAATACGCTGTAATACTTCAGTGTTCATTTTTATGTCACATGTTGTGATGCAGGTTGTCCAACAGAGGGCAGGATAGAGGCCTCATTTTGGATTATAAATCAGGGGCTTTATATTTTAGGTAAACATGAAAAAGTTGTAAGTGATAATAATAGTGATATTGATTTAAATATAATAAAAGATTTCTTTTTTTTCTAAATCTATATAATCTGTTTTTATACTGTCTTGGTATTTATGACACTGCTGAACTCACTCTGCATAATTCATATCCCTTCAAACCTTTTATTCATACATTTCTACCAATGTCTCATTCTTTAAAAACAAGCCAAATTTACTCTCTTAAATTTAATTTTCTCTTCTGCAAAGCTTGTGGTTTCAAAATAAAAGAGGCACTACAGGCAGGGATTAAAAACTGCAGCCTTCAGGGTGGATTAAATGTGTGGAGGTTTCCCATCTGTGCTGTGACTCATTGCCACCAGAGGGCGGTGTCAGCTGCAGTTTTAGCCAAAAAGGAAAGTATCTCGCAAACCTTTGAGTTGACCAATAATCTCAGAGTTCACCAAATAACAAAGTTCCCTCTTCAGATATACATTACATAAAAGAAATGTAAATCTTTTACAATGTACATGTGGACAAGTTTTTGAGTGTTGGCTTGAAAGTGACATGACATGCAAATGTGCTAAAAACGTTGCGTTTGGGATGCTTTTGCTCCCGATCAGAAAAGTTAGAGAGCGATGGTCCAGAGAGGTAAAGAGGCTGAGCAGATATCAGTATGGTGTGGGAAGATGGGTGTGTAGAAATAAATATACTGTAGGTGGAGACTGTGTGTAATTAGGGAGAGATGTGTGAAAAGAAAAACGCCTATTGCAGTTTAAATAATCCTCTGTAGATATTTCACAGACTACTTAAAACTGTTTAAAGTTGAAATTAGAAACTTGTAAGTCATCACTCCAGCTGTGCATCCAGTGTGTCACAGTCAGAGGGTTTATAAGCAGACAAAATGTTTCTAGGCAGTCTGGGATGCATTTAATTCACTCTGAAAGCTGCAGGGAACTACAGGGAGTTATTATTGGTGCTTGAGCCTCCAGTGAACTGGTCTCCATCACAACCAGGCAGAGAGAGGAAAGCATCTGGAAAGGGAAGGTAGAAGAAGAGAGCAGCAGCATTACATATCAGTATGAACTCACAAAATTGTTTTTGTTCCACAAAATGATGGAGGAATCGGCCTCTAGCAGGAGTGTTTTGTTTTCGCTGAAAAATTCGGGGACGTGGGCAGCGATTCAGAGGTGTGAAACCAGGCTAAGAAATGGTTATCTCAACTGCAAGATGTAAATATGAAAAGGAAAGATATGTATCACCTGCAAATCAAGACTCAGTGTGTGATAATGGTCCAAAATTTTGGTTTGCATGGAAAAGAACATCACATCAATCTAATCTGACATATTAACTGTAACGCACATTATGACTGTACTTTGTCAGCGTCCACATCTACAGCAAATCAAACCCGTCATGCAGCATTGTTAGAAATAAAATGTCAAAATTTCAGAAGGCACCATTAATTCATCAGTGCCTTTTATTGGTGTCAGTCAGTTATGAGGGAATTATAGCATTAATAAATCTCTTAACAAAAACATGACTCACATTGTCACAAAGAGGAGGAGGTTCGCTAATCGGAGCAGAGATCCAGCTGAAGTACTTTGTGAGGAGGTCATATCACTACGCTGCACGCTGCAAACTGGGCATTTCATATTTGTTTTTTTTTCAAAGTGTCTCTGGTTCTGGACAGACAATCCAGACAAGGCCTGTGTCCTATCAACCGCTGACACTACAGTGATCAATCACTCATATTTTCATACTTCAGGTGTGCATGTGACCTCTCTCTGAAGGTAAAATAAGAATATTTCAGGACAATGAGGGAGAAATGACATGAACTTTGTTCGCTGACTTCTGTAACCTTCCCATTTTTAGATTCAGATAAGAGCTTGCTGCTCTTTCTGCTGATGTCAAGTGGAAAACAGGATCTATGTCAACCTCACACCTACAGGTCGACAGCACTGCAGTATGTGATTATTAACAAACAGGTGTTATTTCCACCACCACCATTTCCAGAACACTCTGGTTTCAACCCAAAGAGTTGAGTAGCTTATAGCAGACCTTTCAATTCGGCTTTAAAGCGCACTGACAGAACTCTTTGTGTCGTCTGGTATCTACTTTTGACAACTTTAATTAATAATAATAATTATACTAATAATGAGGAAAAACATTTATAAATTAAACTCTTTATGTAATAATAGACAAAGAATCTGTACAAAATCACCAGCCTTAAACAAATGTGGTTATTATTGATTGAATAAAAAAAAAATGGATGTGTGTCACGGCTCAGTGAAACGGGTTGTGGACTCAAATGAGACCAAACAGGATTTGGCACCAGGCCGGTATTTAAACCAGGCAACCAAGTCCAAAGGGGCAGAACAGGCAGGAAGAAACAAGAAGGCTGAAATGAGTTGCATAACAGACCAGTGGTCAGTGGTGGAAAGTAACTAAGTGCATTTACTTTAAGTACTGTACTACTGCACTATAAATGTTTTGACAGATATAGTAGTACAAGTTACTTCTCAGATTAAGATTTTACATTCAAAAAACATATAAGGAGCTTATAAAATACAATTTATTGTTAAAGATTAAACCAGTGGTTCCCAAACGTTTTTTTGCATGTGACCTCTTACAAAATAGCTGTGTCTAGTTGGGACCCTTTATCATGTTTCAGATGATGGGAGTATGAGTTGTTAGCAGTTCCACCAGGGAAACATTTCCGCTCTAAACTTCTCACATGGTTTCATTTAAATTATTCTTCTTTGGTCCAAAGAGGTGAAATAATCCAGTGTTTTGCAAATATAAATATGAAAACATATTTGTGTGTCAGAACTTTGTTTTTTTTTTTCTTCTTTTCTCTCCCGTTAATCATCTCACGACCCCTCACATTTATCTGGCAACTCTCTGGAGGGGCCCGACCCCTAGGTTGGGAACCACTGGACTAAAGTAGCTAAGTGTATATTGTCACAAACCGGCTCAACGTATGCGACAAAGAGGAGAGGCAAGTCAGATCAGAGTGCCAATTAATGATTTTATTAGAAATAAACAAACAGAACTATTTATAAGGAAGGCATGAGGTGTGGAAAGCAAGAGCATCAGTAGCGAGTGGAATGTATGGGTGAGTGAAGAATGTGTGTTTGTGCAAGTGTTGTAAGCAGCAAAATGGAAAACCAAACCAAAACCTGGACAGCATGGATCCTAGGAGAGAGAGAGGGAGCGACAATAACACCAGGCAGGTAATATAGCCTTGGTGAAGACCGACACAGGTGCCACGCAATCACCCCAACGACCCTCTGACTGCAAGCTCCTGCAGGAAGAGAGGAATCAGCTGCAGGCAGAAAGGGGAGGGGTCGTAACAATATAAAGTAGTAAACAGTAAAACAGGCAATATAAAGTAGTAAACAGTAAAATGTTGCTTACAGATCGATGCATCAGTATTAAAAATCTAATAATGTCACATAGAATAAAGTATCAGTCACAGGGGACATTTTACTGCTGAACGAGTACTTTTACTTTCGATACTTTATGCACATTTTACAGCTAATACTTCTACTACTTAAGTAGTATTAGGAATGCAGGCCTTTTACTTAGAGTATTTATACATTGTTGTATTGGTACTTTTACTTAAGTAAAGGATCTGAATACTTCAACTACTACGAGTGGTTTCCAACCTGGGAACCCCCAAGGGCTCCTAAGATAAATGTGAGGGGTCACAAGATGATTACAGGGATAAAAGGATTATTAAATGTATACAAGTATACACTTTTATTTTACACAAATGAGTGATTACTTTTTAATAGTTGCTTTTTCTAATGAAATTGATTTCTTTCATGACTTCAGGCGCCTGAAAATTCTTCAAATAAAACAATGTGAGAAGGAAAACTCACTGTCACTGTTTGTCCTCGTCTGCATTGATCATCTAAATGTTGCTGTTAGAAGATGCAACAGCTCATAGCACAGTTATGGAAATGTTTGGTTTGTTTATGAGAAACCATGGTATAGTAGAGGTGGGTGTTATGTTGTGCAAAGTGCAGACACATTATTTGTTGGTGAAGGTGCAACAGGTATCAGCAAACATGCTCACTAACAAACAACAGTGAAGTCCAGCTTCGCCTCAAAGAAGTGAGAGATTATCTTCAGGGCTCCTATCGAGGCCTTTGCTCCTTCAAATACTGAGCAGACACATCAGATATTTCTGTTTTATTCTGCAAAATAGTGTCACAGAAATTAAAATCCACTTTCCACTCAAAAAAGAGATTTTTTTTTGCTTTTTGTTACTTCACTTGGATGTTTGACCTTCACTGCACAGAATGATGTACGTGCAGAGTTTGACTAGAAGGCTGTTTTTAAGCCAGTCATGGTCCAGTGCCACTTGCCACAAGTATGCTGCAGAAATGAGAATGTATTGAAGTAGGAGACATCTTGTGTGCAGAAGCTAAACCTTTGAAATGAACAATATTTTCAATAAAGAGAGAACGAGTAGATGTCATTGAACTTTTTTATGAAAAAACAAAAAAATAATTCAAAGAGTATTTTTATATGTCTTGAAAGATGTCTTGAGGGGATCCAAAAGAAAAGAAGGGCCCCTCGGTGTTACTCAGGAGCAACATTCATGGAAACAAACACTCAGAGTCCAATTTAAAAGCTGGATGTTTCAGCTGAGGTCTTACTTAACTATAATGTAATATTTTCACAAGGCATATGTATTGTTTGCTCACAGCAAAGCCATATTAAACTACCTGATTTTTTCAAGGGGGTTTTTGTTACTTTCTCCCTCTACAAGAAAGGGGAAAATAAGAGGCTCATACTGACCCTCCGGTTCCTCCTAGTCCCTGTGTGTTGTGTATGTACTGTGTTGCTTTTATGTACTTTTCGAGTACCCAGCAGACTATACTGTACATGGCAGCTGCATTATATTTTGCCTTGAGCCCAAGAAACCCACCAGTATTTCCTTAGTACTACCTAGCCCCGGTTTGTTGTGTGTCAGTTAGTTTGTGGTGTGTTCATTTAGCACACATTTGTTGAAGAATATGCATCAGGTAAACATAATATCAACTGAAACAATAACAAATCTTTTCAGTTAATATTATACAGTAGTGGTGCATGTTACCAAACAGTTTTACAATTACCAAAATTACCACAAACTAACCTGGATTGGTTAGTCCAACCTGGTCTGTGGTTACGTAAGATCTTGTAACTGGCATGACTTTTTGTTTCCATTGTCAAATGACTATAAAAAATATCAAATTGAAGGAAAAGGATGACTTTTCTGGGGATTTACCCTCTTACATGCCTGGGCTGTAAGAGAAAAAGGCTCATTTAGTTAGCTCTCTCTATCTCTTCCTTACGTTGGCTGTTTGTTCAGTTTTATCATGAAATGAAACTGTCTTGTTAAGCTGTATTAGCTGAAACCTTAACCAGAACAGTAACATGCATACCATACATAAGCCACAACAGGCCTTCCGGGGGGGGGGGGGGCTCTATGCAAAATCAAAAGTACTAATTGTACAGATTCTGCAGTGTTCATATCTAGGTTTCATTGTATTAAATGCTGAACTAGCACCTGCAGCTGGGACCCTGTATGCAGCCTCAGAGAGACAACACCATGTAGGCTGCACAGAGAAAACGAATGGTGGGGTTATAACTGATTTCCTCGGGCCAGCCCCACTGATGCACTAAAAGTAGCTGCTGCATGAGAACAACAGTGTAAGTATGGAGGATCAGTGCTGCATGATTTTACATACCAAAGGTTTAGTAAGACCAGGTCAGGTTGGCAAACCTGTGCCACAAAGAAGTGTGGTCTTTGAGCTTCACCTGGTTGAACTTTGACTCAGTTTAACCAGTACGTTTACGTCTGCCTGGAGGGCAGCTTTAACTCCGACATTGAAGCCCTGGTACACATGCAGACAAAGGCAAGAGAGGGAATCGACAGCAGTTATTGTGAGACATTTTATTCAGGATGCCAATGATTTAACAAGCAGCTATATTTAATTCTTTTTTTTTACACTGTGAAGCATGCACAATGTCTTTTTATCTCATTTTAAACACCACCTTGAACATGCACGACTGCCATCAAAACAAGACGTATTTTCTGTCACTCACATAAGACTCATAGATCATTGATGGACAAAAGACATTATTCGCACACAAAATAATAAAGTTTATTGATGTATTTTGATATTCGTTCCTAACATAATGTGCATTTAAAGAAGAAACAGTTCAGTAGTATGTGAAATAATAACACCTGACAGGACAAGAAACTGGTAACTTGGTAGATTTCAAAATTGACAGAACAGAGAACCTTTGGTCTGTTTGGCTTGTGCCAATTAAACCACATCATCATTTACTAGCTTGGCTGGTTATTTTCCTTCCTGAGTAACAACCGACATCCGGGCTGATACATAATGTGACTGTCTGCCACTGATATGTTGGATGATAATACATGAATAACACACATTAATAATATCAATATGTGGCACTGAGAACATAAATCAATACTTTATCTGACTAATCTATCAAAACATCAGTAAGCACCTGCTAAAAGAGAACTTCAGAGGCCATGCAGTGGAAACAGGCAGTGAGATAGTGTCAGATAGTTGTTGTATGTGTCAAACTGTCACTCTACAGTAAATGGAAAATCACACTCGTGACCTGTGAATATATACAGTACTGTTGAGACGATAACAGAACTCTAAACTACAAATAAAATGTAGCCGGTTCCTACGTTTCATTTCACTAATGGATCCTAGTTTTGTTTATTTTAACAGAAGAAAGGTGATGAGTCAAAACTGTGATAAACGCAATGCTGAAAAACAAGACCGACAGAAAAGGTTAAAATTACTAAACCTGAAACCCAAAAGAAGCGAGTAAAGATATCACGCCCCCTCACTGAAGATAAAAATATTAATAAACAAATCATAGATGTTACTACAGCAAAGTTAAGCAGGAGTCCTGATTTAACCTTGGGAGGAAAGTTTAAGCAAAAATAGACAGAATTTCCTTTTGGAAATAAATTTCAGTGAACTTTAAAGACTAATGGTCTCTGATTGCTTGAATAAATATTATAATATCTTGTCAGAATCTTGTCTCAGAAATATATTTATAAATTTGGAGATAATGTTAGCTACAGGTACTTTAGCTTTACTGTGGCTTAAAGGCTGGCCTTGTTCTATATAGTTTTGTTATTATCAACAAATCCCATGAAAAGACCAAAACCAACAATGTGTTAATCCGTCTCTCAATACTTTCTGACTTCCCTGCCCTGTCTGTGGCACTCAGCCCCGAGCCCATTCGATCCTACTGAACATGTAAATCTTTAAAAATGGCTCAAAAGTATATGGTTTCATTTTTAAAATATATGTTGAAAGGCCTCTGTAATTTACTAAAACAGCTGGGCACTGTAGTTTTTATTAATGTTACTCAAACAGGAATAAATAGTGCATCTTCGGGGGACTATTTTCTGTGGTGTATTAATACGGGGAGTATTTACAGCAGCAGGACGGTGAATGTGGTATTGACTCCAAATAAACTACAGTGCCCATGTTCACCATAATGTGTGTGGCTCACTGGACAACAATGGAGGTCTATGGCACAGAGGAATAAGCTACATCAGGTTAGTTAGTTGTTAGTAAGATCAATTCAGGGTTTAAATTACGGGGGAGCTACGGGGATAATTGTCATGGGATGCAACCAAAGTCTGTTTAACAAAGTAACGCAAATCATTGTCTGTCCACTGTGTGTTCGCATTTTTATTGTTTCTCGGCGGAGAGTGATTAAAAAAACATTGCAATGATGAATATTTTTTATGTTTCTTTGTTGTTATATATATTCTCTGTATTAATTGAAATGTACTGATAGTATATTTTTCGCACGTATGTGGACGCATGTGTACGGTACCCTCCCAACCGCCATCCCCATTATATAGGGCTCCCCTGAAAGCCACAGTGTGATTCAAACGCTGGATCAATTCATTGTTGGTTTTGGTCTTTTTATGGCATTTGTTAACAATAACAAAGATAGAGAATCTCTCCAGACTTTCCCTTTAAGGGTTTAGTGGCCACCAGATGACCCTGAAACAAATAAAGAGGAAGCAAAAAGCAAAACAAATCAAAAAGTTAGTTTGTTACTGTAACATTATGTGTGCTGGCTTGTGGTTTGTCACAGCAACTATCAACATTTCAATCTCGAGACCACCAAAAACAAAGTGACACCTACATACTTACGGCCCATGCAGAGCAGTGACTCTTCCCCTCCAAACTCTTTTGCTTACAAATTATTGTAATGAGCCCACAGGCTGGGAGGATCCATCATTGTTTTACAAAAAGTATTCATCACACTTACTAGAAATATATTTTTAGATTATATATATGTCATCTTGCATACCTTCACTCAAACCAAGACGAGCTGATTTACATTCAGCTGTATGTCACACTCGTCTCTTCTCTGGGAGATAACTGACACCAGCGTACTCCGTATCACTTGGACTAATCTCCAAAACTGCCGAAGGTCTTTTGGGAAAGTCCAGGACGCTGTAGACCAGTGAGGGTGCAGGCACACTGTTGGACGCTTCAACTGTTTCCTGCAATGACGATCAGAGTCAAGCTGAAAGAATTTCTGCAGATATTTAAAATATTTACTTTGACATTTAAACATCTTTAAAGACGGGCAAAGAGACGAGTGTGTTCTTACTTGTACTGTGTGATTAGAGGTTTGTTGTGCTGGCTGTTGTTTGTCTGTAAAAGAAGCAAAACAGGTGAAATATTGAGTCAGTCAGGCAAATAATCAACTTAAGACATCAAGACAAGTGGATTTTAATTTATCACTAATCAACATCTTTGGTTTGGTTGTTAAATGTAAAGTTAGTCAAAGGGTAGGAAATCTGAATAGACAGACAGACAGACAGACAGACAGAGTTTATTGAATTAAATGTTTTTTTTTTTTTTTAAACAAATAGTGGTCAAAATAAGTTATATTGAAGTAAAACCTATAACCTCTGTTCTAGTTTGATTAAGTCTGACTTTATCATTGATTTTCTTTTACTTTTAGCTCTAATCTGCTTTAAAGTAAACACACTTATCATCCTTTATGATCTTGCAGTGCAAATAAGCTAGACAAGGTTCAGAAGAGTACAGTTTCCACCATCTGCTGGCTTGCTGAGTTGTTCATAGCCCTGTTTGAGCATTGTATCTGTGGACAACGGTTGGACCAGGTTAGCATGACATGATAGGAGCGCACAGTCAGCAAAAGCCTGCATTTGTATACACGTACGGGAAATCATCAAGTGTGGTTTCTGAGTTCACGGGGGATGTCAAAATATTTCAAAGAGGCAATTGTTCTACTCAAAGGTCAGAGGGGTTTATCTCTGAAGTGAAAGTACATTGCTAATAGTGAACAAAAAATGCAAGCGATTTTTTTTCCACCCATCCCTCTGTGATAGTATGCACATTTACTTTTGCATGCACTGAAGGGAACTTCTGTTCAAAAGCTGTGAATCATCACATGTATCAAAAGGATGTGAAACTGCAATCTGGTTTGCATTTTTGAGCATCTAACCATACAACTGCACATTTTTTCCACAGAATAACAATTTCTCACCTTCACTTTGTTCGCTTGAAAAATGTAGTAAATACTACTGACTTTAGCCCTAAAGATATCATTTAACACTGGACTATCTCTGGGGTTAAATTAATCCCAGTGATAAGTTTCCTGGTGTATCAGGTCAAACTTTAACATTATATTTTAGATTTTAATAATTCAGCTGACACTTCTGTGTCAACACTGTAGAACAGCATGAAAAAAATGAAAAAAAAAAACAAACAAATTCCTATTTTAGCTACATTTCTAGCAACCATGGGTCAGTGTAAGTTGCTGTTTTGAGTCAGAACCTGACAAAAGACACAACATAATATCCCCGAGAACCCTGATTTTTCAGTTATGGCTGAGAAGTGAGGACAATGTAGTGACAATGTAGAGGAGAAGATTATTTTGGGCCTGTAAGTTCCCCTACCGTTGGTTCTCACGAGACACCAGATCAACCAGGGAAGTATTGCAGCCAACAGCACGACGGGTGAAACCACAAGGACAGTGACGACGTGAGAGGGAAAGAAACTTCCACTGTCTTCAGTTGTTGTGGTGTAATTCTGAATTGGAGGAACTGTAGGAGTTAAAAGGAAATTATGAAAATATAATTTATATTTTTTCTCACAGACAGAGCGGTGCCGTGGCAATAATTGTTCAAAAGATACTGAATTACTATATATCCCCAATGGAAACTATATTGTTTGACTAAATTTTTCCTGTTCAATTACTCAGTATAATTGTATTTTTTAACTAAATACAATGTAGACAGTAAAGATAAGACACAGACACTTTCACTCTTTTGACTGACCACCTAGGCAGCAGGCAGTCTTTAACCAGCACAAACAGTAAAACACAGTGGAGTGCCAAATGGCATCTCTGATGTGAGCCATAGGGAAGGTGTAGCAGCTCGTTATTCTATATTTTTCTTATTGTCAACAATTTCCATGAAAAGACAAAATCTAGCAATGCATTAGTCCATCGGTCTGTTGGTTGGTCAGTCCACCACTATGGTCCAGACTGAAATATCTCAACAACTATTGGATAAGTTGCCAAATTAGCCTCAGCTGTACTTTGTGTTCCGTGCTAAGTAGCAAAGTTAGCATGCTAACACCCTAAAGTAAGATGGTGAACGTGGTAAACAGTTGCTTAACATCAGCATGTTAGCATTGTCATTGTGAGCATGTTAGCATGGTGACGTTAGCATTAAGGTCAAAGCACTCCTGTTCCTAGCTACAGCCTCACAGAGGCCGCTAGCATGGCTGTAGACTTTTAGTCTTGTTAGCAAATGTTGCTCAAACAGGAGTTGGAGACAATTTTTTTAGCCATTATTGGGTCACTAGTGAGTATTTACCCAACAGGGTGTATACAGGATTATTGACTTAAAACAAACTATAGTTACCACTAGGGTTGGGCAATATGATATGAGACAATATACATTTTTCTACCATCAGAAATCTTGCCATACAGTCTGTTGTATCTAGCCACAAGTGTGTGCGTGAATGGGTGAATGAGAGGCACTGTAAACTACTTTGTCCTGCTAAGGTAGAAAAGCACTATAAGTGCAGTTCATTTACTATATCATGATATATATCAATATTGCAATAAAATATTACATATACAATGATAAAGGATTATATCCATAGTGTACATGTTAATGTTAAGCTACATCATCTTTTGTTATACAGGAAGTACTTGTTAGCAGAATCAATTCAGTGATGGTTCTGGTCTTTTTGTTGGATTTGTTTACAATAAGAAAAAGATATAGAATACCACGTGCCTTATCGTTTAAAAGATATTGGGTATGGTGTGGTAATTCATTGTAGGACTGGTAAATATTTACTTTAGAAATGAGACATACACTGTGACAAACAATGTTGTGGAGGGCCTACTTTCTCTGTTTACATAGGAAATGAAGGTGGTGGGTGATGGTTAACTGTGAACCGCAGTAAATGAGTACATGGTTGTTCATTTGGAAAGGTTTTTAAAAATCACCTAAATAAATCAGCTAAATTTAGTTACCGGTAATAACATTTGATTTTTTTTATATATACATCGACCATAATAAAAACTAGATGTCTTTATGGTACCAAAAGGTTACTCTTCTTATGCTGCACACTCCTCAGACTAACTAAGTATCCTCTGATATTGATCTATATTGGTGTGATTTCCTGGAAGTGTAGCCTACAGTCACAGTGTGACCTTACCTGTGCTGCTTCTGTTTTCCTCTCGGACGATCAGCTGCACCTTATTACTTTCTTTGAGGAGTCCAATGTCCATGAACAAAGAGGCCCAGTAACATCCACTGTCATTTAGTTTGAGATTTGTAATGTGGTAAAATACAGTAGTATTTTTAGGGTAAACGTTGAAAGCACCTCCTCCTTTGCCCTGTGAATACTCAGCAATCTTTCTCTCGCCTGATGTATAAACTGCAAAATGACTGTATTTTGTGATGCTGGTGTTAAATGTGAATTGAAGAGTGATGTTGGTGCTGAGGATCCCAGTGACCTCAGCTCGGCTGGGACCTGTATGGAAACAAAACAAGAGAAGTCTATGAGTAAGAGGATGCAATGATTACTCTTACCTATAAAAGCAAAATGCAGTACAAAACAGGGTTAAAACCAAGCTAAACCACAGTAACTCCACTCTGGCTGTATAATTACTGCTTTCTGACTTTGTATCCCAGGTTGCAGTACTGCACTCTGTGGGCTCTACAACCTCTCGTCGCACTTACTTACTGCACTACCTGCCACAGAGAAATGCTTCTTTCAAGTCAAAGCTAGCTGACGAGATAGCCACTGCTAGCTTTAGCTAAAACTAAAACTAAATTATGGGTTTCAAACTGTTATCTGTGGTTGAAAAATATCCATCAAGTTTGTTATCCAACATATCTAAATGAGGATGTAGCTAAATTCAATCAGAATAGAGATTAAAAACCTAGCTAACTCCTGCTAATGCTAACGTACTTAACATTAGCTTAGCAGCATCACTGCCACGTCAGCTTTTGACTGAAGAGAATTCATGCGATTTGGTGTGAGTACCTTTAAATCACATATTAAAGGTATTAAATGTAATAATAATAATATAAATATATTAAATGTAAATCATTTATTATATGTATTTCAGGATTAGTAGTAGCCTAGATGTACAGACACCTACTGTAGCTAAACAGAGATACATTTAATTCTTATGAAATATGAATTGTAAATAATCAAATTAAAGTTTATTTTCATAAACAAACTAGTTAAAATGGACAAGAAAGCTGACAGAATGCATTTTGTTGGTAGATTTTCCCCTTGAAGAGCATCCAAAGGCAAGGTGCAGTATCTGCATTTTTAGGTATTTTTATATAGATTCTATGGCAATGATTTCTTGGGGGGGGGGGTAAGTAATCAGCCTAAAAAAGCACAAGATTAAGGCATCACAACCTTTGTCTCTGTTCACAATCTATTGTCCAGCCTGAAAACTTTAAACCGTTCACTGTGTTGGCCTCGTGTGTTTTTCACTGCATGTGAGGACATATGTCATGGATGTCAGTATGTGCTGTTAAACTGTTAAACTAAAAACTTTATTTGTTAGTATGTCTGTAAAACAAACTCCTGACTCTAAATTAAATATTTAGGATATATCCTGTGTACAATAACTGTTACTTAAGCTGTGTTAAAGTACCACTCACACTAACCATGTATCCCGTCTGTCATTATAGCATACATATTATGAGCCAGAACTTGTTTTACTTTACTTAAGGACGTATTTAAGGACATAATTTAAACACTTGAGGACTTTTTTTCCACAGCGTTTCAAACAATTAAAAAAGTTGATTTATTTGTATTACCTGACATGCAACATCTCAGTCAGATTTAATGGAAATATTTTCAAGGCCATGCTCTTAATATCTCAAACACAAGCATCCAATATCTTTATGAGGCAGATGTCAGGCTACAATTTAGTGTAATTGACATTTATTAAGCACATTGTCCCCATTTTAATGTCCTTATGCAGTGGCACAACAACAATAGACACCAAAGCCAAACTGAGAACACATCACCCCAGAAACACAGAAACTAGGGGAGAAGACTGTGGCACAACACCATAACTGTGTGGAACTCCTCAACACCATTCAATACAGGTAATTCATTCATTAGCGGCATAATAACATGTGTCATAACAGCAATATAATTCTAACAGAACAAAGTAGAAATACAAAAAATACGTTTGAGAAAGCAGTAAAAAATGAACCTCTAGCAGGTAAAAACCCATAAAACCTCAGATATCAGAGTGTAAAACATCAAAAGAAGACAGCTTACCGTTGAATACCATGTGAGCTACGACGATCAAAACTAACCCGAGAGGCTTTGTGACAATGTTGTCAACCATGATAGAAGAACTGTGTTGCTCGCAGGCCTGGCGAGATGGCCCTTTAGTCTTTGTTCTTGCTGATTTTTATGAGCTGCCTTTGTGTGTTGAATCCTCTGGTTTGATATTACATCTAAAGTAGCAGCTTGTGTGTCTGAGAGGAGGAAACTGTAGACAGGAACTTGAATACGAACACCGATTTATCTACCTACAGTGTACAAGCACCTCCTGTAACGGAAGACTTCAAAGAGGTTCATGGACATGTGGTGCAGACTGTGAGGAACTCAGCTGAAGAGGCTGTCTCTCGCATTATGTGTGTAAATTCAGGAAGAGCAAACAGTTTCCTTCCTATTTTAAGGGACATTTTGCAGAAATCTTACACAATACTTGGGATTGACTTTTTGCTGACAGTAAACCCTTGTAAAAATCTTTTGGCAAGAAATTGTCTGCCTACAAGTTAGTGAAGCAAGAGTTTAGTGTGTTCTTTAACAAATCGACTGCAGTTTACTTATACAGTCAATGGTTGTACCTTGTTTTTCTTAGAGGTTTGTTTCACATGAAGAAAAACCCCTGTATTTTTTTCCACCTAAACTTAGTCATGTAAATTGTTTCCGTTTTGTCTGCAGACGTTTTGAGACATCAATCAGTCTCTGACATTTTTTAGTGACACCTCAGTGCAAAATGACAGAAAACAGAATTTTATTAGTATTAGTTATATTTTATTAGTAGCTCAAAATCAAGTAAGGTTTAACATTATCAGGTTAGGTTATCAGGTTTTTACATTGATTTTTGCATTGTTGATTCTTACAGGTTTTTTTTAAACCTAAATGAAAAGTTGCTTTTTTTTTTTGTTTAGAACCAAAAAAAAAAAAAATCAGTCCAAAGTTTAGACTGTCAATATTGCATACACATATTGCTATGCTAATGGATATATCAGTAAAAATCACACACACACACACGCAAGCAACACTTTAACCACAGCAGAGGAAGTTGGGGGCTTTGAAGTCACAATTTGATGACTTTAAGACAAAACACTTTCAGCATTTATCTCGGGGGGGGGTGGGGATTTTGTCGGTTGGAAGTTTGGTTTTAGTGGTTGATGGAGTTGGTCATTTCCTTGCAGCTCCTGCTTTCAGTCTTCCCACAGTATCACCGCTACAAACTCTGTGTGAATTTGTGCAGAGGAAGACCCTGTGGCTTAAACCACTAAAGCTGATGACTCAGCTGTAAGGGGCACAAAACAAACTTGTAGGTGATGTAATGCACCTTCTGTCAATCACTGCCATGTTGGAGGGCTTCAGCTCTTGGGCAAACTCTGTATACAGCTGATGTTTTCAAATGTAGATTTTCCACAGACAAAGGACAAAAAAAGTGACTCATTTTTATAAATCTGGACCTCTGTGGTCTCTTACTTAACCAGAAACATACTGTTATTGGTGTTTCAGGAATGAGGAAAAGGAAGTATTTGTTTTTACACTTTCAAAATGATACAAAGAAATGTTTAACTTAAAGACTGTTATGTGCAAGTAGAGCTTTGTTTTGTCTCTTGTGCAGAGTTTCCATACAGCTGGGGTGTCCATGATGGTTTTCCATACGGTAGAAAAGGCAAGGTAAAAGGTTCTGCTTACCTGAGATGCTTACCTGATGAGTTGGAGATGCAGAAAGCGCCTGTTGCCTGCAGCTCTTCGTCTAACCAGTTGACTGTGACTGCTACCCTTTACCCATTCCCATCTTGCAATACTCAAAACTGGTTTGACGACAAAAAAAGCACCGAAAAATGTCCATGTACAAAGATGCCTTGCTGTCTAGACCAGTTTTTATTGAAAAAGAAGTTAGGTGTTGGTAGCTAACCTCAGTGACAACGAAGGCTGCATTTCCTGTTACTTCTTCACAATAAAAGCAGTGGTTTGCCGGTTGACAGCAAACAAAGCATCAGCAGGAAAACTTTGGTTTGTGTTAGCAGCAGCTTAACAAAGAAATCACATCTCCACTTGGCTTTTCTCCCAAGCAGGACCATAAAATGATGGGTAAGTGTGATTTTTCTGTGAGCATGCTGGAAAATGCAACAGCCAAACATGCAGAGGTGCAGCTAGAATGTGCTGTATCAGGCTAATGAAAAAGCTGCATTGTTCTCTTCATGAGCAGCTCTCTCTGCTGTGCATCATCTAAAATGAAATCCAGTTCTCCATAAAAGGACCAACGCTTGTCCAAAGCCTGTTAGACTTAGTTTAGTGGTGGATTCCCACATTGTAATGCTTTGGAAAAGTCTGTCGTGTAAATTAATCAAGCAATTTTGTTTTGCAAGTTATAATTGATGCGTTGCTTTTTTTGGCACTAATGTTTTGTCCTGTTCCCCCATTTTTTTTGGTACAGTTAAACAGTAATCACAAATCTCCACATGCTTCTGCTTTGCTAACTCATTCGAATCATCTCACATTTGTTGACGTGTCAGCGTCCCCAGTCTCTCAAGCCCGTTTTAGGGGATGTAATCAGGAAAAACTCGTCTAAAAACTCAATTTAATTACCTTATTTGCTGCAATAGGGCCTGTACCCCTTTTAAAGCTGAATTTATGACACAAATTCATTCAATACATCATAGAAAGCATTAAACTTAAAGCTGTATCAGGATTTTATTATAATGAGTAAAACAGATGCTCTTCTGAAGGTATAAACATTTGCCTTATAATGACTCAAATGGAGGTCAAAGTGTAGTTTACCTGTGTTTTGTTTTGCCGCAGATTAGAGTCCTTCATCCATCAACATGTGTCCATTAGGGGCCAATGTGTCCAATCAGAGTGCTCATGAGCAAAAAGAGCAGTTTCTGTCTGTTCACATTATATTTCATTTGGAAATACCAAACACTGCAGATTTAGATACTGACGAGATTATTCCGCTGTCATTATTGTATTTCTACGCCACCTTGTGGACTGAATAGTATGATGCAAATCACTTGCAAAGCCCCAGACATACCTCCCTTTTTTTTCACTCTCACACTCACGGACTCTTACAGAAACAGACAAACACACATGCTCACGCTTATTGCCACCCGCTTCCCGTGTGATGCTTTTTTTCTCATTTCCTCCTCCACAGCTTATTGAAATGACTTCCTTTGTGCATCTCTTACATCATGTTATGCGCTGTTATCACTTCTGTTTCTATTATCCAGCAACAAGAATACAGCCTTTTTGTTATATTCCTTCAGTTTCATTACTGTGATGAAATGTGCTTCTCTTGTTGCTGCTCAATTTTCTAGTGATCTTTTTGTTGTTAAATAGGGTGTCTGTGCAAGTCCTTTTCAACAGCTGTTAATCTTGCCATTGTATTCTGATGCATCCATTTGCATCCACGATTTATTAACCTGCAAGTAAATTAAACCATGGGACTCACTCTATGGTACATTCTCAGCAAATACACAACAGGCTGGGCTTCAGTGGTTTTGTAATGGAGTCAGTGAAGAAATAAATCAAGGCTTCAGGTTATGTGCTCCCAGTGCCTCAGCTATAGCCTGCAGCCATTATTGTGTCATCAGGGGAAGCATCTTCAGTTCACTGTGTGTGTATATTAGGCATAACTGAGACATTTGCTCATGTGGAGGCCCTGCTTTTCAAACTGGAAGCATCGGCTGTATGGCAGTAAAGGAGGACATGGACAGATAAACCTGCTTATGGATGCTAACATGCAGCGTAAACACCATGCTCTCAGGGGCAGGCGACAGGGTGTGGAAGAAAAAGACAATGGGCAGATTTTTGGATGGCAAGGTTTGCCTGTTTTGCCTGACTGACGATGTGCCCTTAGGCTGTTATTATCCTTTGTTTAGCATAAACTATTTGCATACTGTTAATCTATTCTGGTTAGCATTAATCAACTGATGTGTGCAAGAGTTATTAATCATGTAGCCTAGTGTGAATTATAGTTATACAGTCTCCTCTTCTCCTCTCCTCCCATGCAGCAACACTGACTGAAACAATGCCTCACCTCACGTTTCTCAGGTTTGGGTGCTTGTTATTGAATCCTTCATTATCTGTGGGTGAGATTTTGGAAGTGTGTGAGCCTCAAACTGCAAGCTACGATTACCCAGAAAGCCCTATTCTGAGTTTCTGTGGACACACATTTTAAAGAGGAACTCTACTATAAATATTTTTTTGTGTGCTGTACACATAATCACATAGATTCTTGACGGCATATGGCGGCATATGGGTGGTTCAGCAGAGAAGACAAAACAAAACATGATGTAACGGTCCAGTTCGCTGGTGGTGGATTAAAGCATTTTCAACCCCAAATCTGACTTGGCTGCCATTTGCTGAGGGACATTTGTTGAAACAGCGTTTAGCTAAGCTTCATCTCACAGAGCAGCGATGGGAGGAAGCACACAGACTGATGGGAAAGGAAGAGCAGGAAAGCCCTTATCGCCATGGTAACTGAGAAACCGACTCTCTTATGAAATGCTGCTCTGACAAAACAATTACCAAGCAATCGGGAATGGGAACCCCCCCCCCCCCCCACCACCACCACTATACACCACACACACACCAGGCTCTTTTTCTGCTCATTAGGTTCAACAGGTGGGTTCAGACACAAAGGCAAAGCCATCCCACAATTATCTTTTTTTCTAGCAACATCGTGCTTGAGACAGATGCCGTTTCATGTTGGTTGTATAGATGATTGGCCATTCTCTCAAGGCATCAGCTGAAGTCTTTTAACATGTGACTAGACAAGACTTTCTTTTGATTTTCAAGGTGGAAATACAAGGCAGCTGTTAGCCCCCAAAATGACTTTAACTGGTGTTGAGTTCCAACAATAGTACGTTACCTTTCCAGACAACAACTCCATTGTTGTTTGGTTCACTCTCATAGCTCATTTCCAGTCACATCAGGGAGCTGTTTTCAGAGAAGAGGCTCTAAAAACCCACTGTACACTACCTGCTCAGCATCAAGCTGCAGACAGACACAGTTAGCTACCAGCTGGTGAACATAGTGGAGCATTTATCAGCTAAAGAGCCAGATATTTCCCTCAGGACTTGGTAGAGACAAAAACAGAGCTAAAAAAAAGAGTGAATATTGGACTTACATTTGCCAGGTGGACAGAAACATGACAGCAAATGAATGATAATGTTGCTCCTTAACTGCTGGATGTGTAAATTAGCAACTATTTGCTATTCGCCATATCAACTTAAAAGGTGATGATTTGTCAGTGTTGTGTTCACGACTTGTTGCCCCCCAAGTGGCCAAAAAAAAAAAAAAATCAGTTAGCCTGCTTAATATTTGATCAGTTTTATTCCAAAAAGAAAATAAATGAATAAAAAAATCCAAATAACCCCAAGTCTTCAGTGTTTCCTCCAATATTTATTCTTGTCAGGATGTAAAACCCTCTTGTAAATAAAATGTAGAGAGTCATAGGACACTAAAACTCCCAACTGAAACCTCATAATAGGAATACATGGCGTGTAATGTAAAAGTTACAATATTGCACAAGAGGCAGTTAAGGATTTAAAGATTCCCACAGTAAACAAGCAGCATACCGGTCAATCCAACAAGTAAATACGCTGGATCATGTGAATCCTGCTGGAGGAAGACAACCCTCTCTCTCTCTCTGTATGTGTGTGTGTTGATCATTGTTGCTGTACTTGGGTCAAGCTCATTTCCTAGCAACCAGGCAAACCATCACCAGCTCCCTGGCAACCAGGAGGACACTGGTGTCATCGCCGTCACCGGTTGCCGTTGGAGATGCAGGCATTCCACAGGAACACACATACACACACACACACACACACACACACACACACACACAGGGCCTATAGATTGAATGCTCACAAATTGACTTTCAAGTATGCAATTTTTGGATATCACACACACTCACACACCCACCTGCAGTAGCCTATAAGTAGACTACAAGAGAATTGACTTTGAAGCATGCACTTGCAAACACACATCCACCATCACACTCTCACACACTCACACATAAACACATTCCCACACATGCTTGGGAAATATACTTTCAAGCATGTTGTAAAAAAACACCTCATGTCCCCACGTGCGCGCATGCAGACCCGAGGAGCCCTGAATACACAGATGCTCAGAAATGTGATTTAGTTACACATGCACTGCTCCTGCACGCACACTCCCTGTCTCCTTGGGGAAATTGACTCTGTCCGTGCAATTAATGGCTCCCTACATCGCAATCAGAAAATAAAGGCTTGCAGGGCAGAGCCTCCACACACACGCACAGCGCGCGGCAGAGTGAGAAACGCATCCCGTATGGCAGCTGTCACGGTTTCCAGCTGAGGTATTCCCCAGCCTCATCACGACCAGCAGCCTGCCAGTTTTCACGACTCTGAGGGACGATTGGATTCATATGAAGCAGACGTCTCATGAAATAATACTGGTGAAAACTTTTATTTTGGCTTCGCGTTATTTTGGTATTACGCGGATAAACAGCTAGAAAAAAGGAGGCAGCAGGACAGAAACACAGTATGATGAGACACTATGTTATAGATTGACCAAACCCCAGTGTTCCCATTTTTTTAAATATAAAAACCGGAATCATCAGGTTTGAGAATTATCTAAACCCCAACGCCAACTTTTCCTCAGTCCTCACCCACCGCCAAAATTGATTTAGCCACCCCCCTTCAATAGACTCCCCCCTTCCTTCCTCCCTTCCCACCAGTCACATGGAGGTTAGCGGTGACCCGTCGCTCCCTCGGTTTTGTGGCAGTCGCTCTCCGGTGCGCCTTGGAGACAGACGAGAAGCGAAACGCGCAAAACTGCCGCGGCGCCTCATTTGCTTTTACACGTACCTGCGGTTTATTGCATCTATTCCCTCGGAAAACCTCCCCGGAATCCGCTGAAGCGGCTGGTAAACGATACTTTGTTAACCGGGTTATTTTTAGTCACCCACCGCAGCGATGAGTGGTGCTGCGCTGTGGTAAATGAAGCCCACGCTTGGTGTTCAGCAAGAATGAAGTCGAGGCGAGATAAGCTGAAGATCCCCTCTCTGACTCTGGAGTAAGTTCTGCTTTTTATTTTCATCTTCTGGTGCAGGTGTGAAACAGCAAGCTGTCATCTGAAACTGTGTTATTTTAAAGTTGTAATAAGGGTGAAATAATAGTATTTATGTGCTCGTGTAGTCTTGATGGTACCCCAGTATCAGCACACAGACATAGAAAGTGGCTGTTGTTTAAACCAACAACTTTCACACGCAACTCCCACAAAGGCTGTGAGACCAAAAACAGCCAGCTGAGCCTGATGGACATGCCAAATAATCCCTCATGTTTTCTCCCAGGGTGATGACATTTGCTTGAGGCTTCATTCTCTAGTTAACAGCTTCAGTTCACTCTTGTATTTTGTATTTTGAAGACAGGACTGTAGCAGATTAGAGAAGTTACAGGTGTCTTACCAGTAGCCAATTTCTTATGAAATATAAGTATTCTCAGTATTATCAGTAAAATCCAGGCTCAGAAGTGCCTGCTTATTCATCTTTAAACTAATTTACCCCACTGGATGTGGAGAAATCCAGTGTTCCAACCTTGAACTGTGTTTGCACCACTCACGGCTGATTAAATTAGTAAAACCAAACTACTGAAGCAACAGGGAACTCGTGAAGATGAGGAGGTTGAGTTATTTTGTTTAAAAGTTTTAGACAGCTCGAATATCAGTGGGATTACTTCTTTCACTGTTGAATTTTACAGATCTTTTACTTTAATCAGACCAAATGTTCCACTTACAGTGGTACATGCCACAGTGTGAGTTCTGTCCTCATGATGTTTTGTGTTTTTCCAGCTCTATTGTCTCCTCTTTTTTTTTTAACCTCACATGAAGTCCTCACTACACGATTCCTGCATGAGTCACATGCTCCCCCTCACAGCACCAAGACAGAGAAATGGCTTTCAGTCTTTGGGAGAACACAGATATTTTATTTCAGCATAATTGCTAACCTGTAAATCCTATCTCCATCAAAGGACATGGCTGCAGTCTTATGTCCACCCACTCTTCCTCCAGAGTGAATGTACCCTTTTTTGTGGGGGGTGGGGGGGCTGTACCTGCTGTGCCCATTAGATGCTGATCCATAAGGCGTAGGAGCTCCCTGCTCACATACCCATTCTCTGATCCATCCATCTGCCTCCACCGTGGAACATCTCAGCAGAGCATGTGCTGTTTGTGTTTCATTTTCATCTTTAGGCACTTAGCTGCTCCTGCGCAGGGATACAGAGGAGGTCTCACACTCAGCGAGCAGGGAGGGGTCCAGGGTTTTACTGTTGGCTGTTGATGGACGCATCAGTCCAGACACACATTTGCTTGAAACAAATCTGTGACATATAGGTTTCAGGATGGGCTCGTTCACCGCCAGCTGTGCAAGAACGACAAGCCTGGCATAAAGTTTGTGTTTATTGCAGAGAATAGTGCTTTGCAAGCATTCAGGTAGAAATAAATTTTTTGCAAGATATTATGCCTTGTTTGAACATACATAGAAAAGATGTCTTAAAGCAAGTTTCCTGTTTCCAGATTTAAGATCTTGTTTGTTTTGGTTTTTATTGACAATTTAAATCTTTTAATTTGAAAGTGAGGTGCAACTATATGACTAAAATATCTCGGAATAACATTATGAATTGATATTTATGAATACAATTCTAAATTTGCTTGCTGTGATTGTTATTTTTGCAGTAATGACAATCCTGCTGCTATCTTGCCACTGAAAGGTTGTAGCTGCCACTGCACTTCATTTCAGAGTCCCCCTGAACAACCTGAACATCTGAGAAAATCAGAAATTCAGTGTGAATGTCACCAATGAGTCAGTCTACTTGAGGTTTTCTACTCTCTACGGGAGTGTCCATGAAGTGCCGACAAAATGTAAATACAAAATGAAAATGACGGATGATTACTCACTCAAGCACCGTTGAGAGCTTTGGTTTAGGGGTCTGAAGGAGAAAATGTGTCAAGACGAAATACAGCGTAATGAGTTGCATGTTTTGTGTAATTATGAGCCGGCACTACAGAATGAGGAGTCTTTGTGCAAGGAGTTGTTTTTCCTACCACTCCTCTCTGCATTACTATGACAACACGTTCATTAGTGCTTTGGTAGCCGGTGCTGTGTTTAGCACTGAGAAGCCTCTGCAGCAGTGAGACAATAGCAGCACTGTGGAGCCCACAAGGCAGAGCTTACATCTGAGCACGGAAATCAATAGAAAACTGCTTCGGCGCTGGGTCAGCATCAGGGTGATATAGACCTTAGGATGGCTGAGCATGCATATTTTGATGCAAAAATAGTGCGTTAAGATGTGAAGTGGTAGATGATATTTATTTTAAAAAGTACAGTCTGGGGATTTTTCTTTTGTGTAGGGTGCAAAGGAGCCCAGAGTGTATTGTTCTTGGGGATTTTAGGAATGTGAAGAGCATGGTCCTTGTCAAATTTCATCTGAAGTCAAGCCTATATCAACAACATCATAACATACAGTGCACTGACAGATGTCAGACACTGCCTAACACTTCTAAAGGTTGCATTAGATGTTCAGTAATCATGTGTTTTGGACGTTGAAACTTCCTTTCTGGTGTGTTGACACCCAGCTGCCAACTTCCTGCAGAGCAAGAGCTCATGAGAGGTTAGAAGCCAGCTAATCGGATGCACCCAATGTTGCATCCAACCACCCTGCAACAAACAATGCTAACAGAGAGGCAGCAGCATCACCCTGCAGACAGTTGGCGAGCGTCTGTCACCATCGGCTGTTGACGTCAGCCAATGAGAAGCAGGCATCAACCTCTAACCCTCGAGCAAAGCTCTGCTGCTGACTGATGACGGACGTCGGCGTGCTGAGGTGCTGAGTCAGCGCACTAATCCATGCGAACATGTCTTGCTTTACAGTTTGTCGCCCACTTGCCAGAGCCCCACCCTCCTGAGCCCATGCAGCCCCTGCAGCCCTTGCAGCCCCTTACAAACCCTTCATCCCTGGAGGTAAGACAGCCAGGTCACACGCAGACTGTTTCTATGGACTGAACATGTTAAGTGCCTTTAAAAGTCCCTCATCAATGAGTCAGTTCACCACAAAACCAGCAATTAAGTGATCCCCCTAACAAGTATTATCTGTGTAGCTAAAGCCTGATAGAGCTAATTCCTCCGTGCCCTAGAGCTCCATTGTTGTCCAAAAACGAATAAAAACATATAAATGAGGCACACTGTTGCACTAATTTTCATTTAGTCCCACATACACCATCCTGCTGCCGCAAATATTCACTAGTGCACCAAATGTGTATTAATCCGCTGCTGAAAATAGTTCCCAACAAACAAACTATTTACTCCTGTTTGTGCCATGTTTGCTTAAAACTACAGTGCCCGGCTGTTTTAGGAAATTCTTACAAAATTAAACTATATATTGTTGACCCATTTTTACAGATTTACTTCTTCAGTAGTAACAAATGGGCTTGTGGCAGAGAATCGCAGACAGGATGAAGTCGCAAAAATATAGTGTGACAGACTAAAACACTGTTGTCACTGTCTGTCAGTAAACACTTTTTGGTGTGTTTGTGGGATTTGTTGGCAGTAACAAAATATATAATATCACTAGCCTTATGCTTTAACCTTGTTTGTTCTTGGAAGAATTGGTCTGTGCCCGTGAACATCCACAAATTCCTACTGCCAAAAGCAAAGAAGATGCCACACTATTTGCAATGTCACAAAACATGTAGTGAACTTAGTGGACTTTGGCCACATGAATCATAGATGCTGCTTCAAAATAATAACATTTTTATTATTTGGTAAAAAGACTGAAAGTTAATTCTTGACCTTTGAAACAGCAGTTGACAGTCTCACCACAAAGTCCATGTAGTAACTGTCCTGGTGCTTTCAATCCTACCACGTGATCTTGTTACTTGAACATCTATTATATGACAACTTCATCTGCTGAAGAAGATAGTGTGATATGATCGAAAGCTCCAGAACAGCTGCTAAATGGACCTTGTGGTGTGATTGTTTTATTAACTATTTGAGGACCTGTTTTAAAACATATGCTGCAAATTCACAAAAATAACATGACAGAGTAAAGCTTTAAACTGCTTACAGACAACAGTCAATATATTGATGTGTATTTTTTTGTTTTGGAGAAAGCTGTCCGCATTTTAAAACCCTGATTGAACAATAACAGTAAAATGAACAGCTAACATAAGTGATTTCTGCTGACTGGGTTTCCAATTACAGATTTTACAGTATAACTGCATTAAAAAGTGAAATATAAATGGAATAACTCTGGGGGAAAAAATGGAAATATGCAATAAGTATGAGTTGTCTTTTGTATATTAAGGTGCTTCTGTTTCACCAGTGAAGACCTATCATTTATTAGTTGTCTCTAAGTCTATGTGGGTTGCTTGGCAACGGTGCTGGGTGCTGTGGAGGAAGGCAACACTGCAAACAGAGGCGGCTGCATCCAGCATGTTTCTGGATGTGCGAGCAGTGCTAGGCTGTCACACCACACACTGTACAGTAATGAATCCCATTTTCTCTGTTGAAAAATGAGCAAAGTTTAGTGGGAAAAACCTCTCAGATGTGATAATCATGAATTCCTTAACACGAGGCAGCTTTCACACACAGTCTAAGTAATCTGATGCCACAGTATGGCAGGTTATTTGGCATCATTCTTCACAGCATTTTGCATTGGAAATTCCCCTGTGTTGTTTCACCGTCCAGAAACATGTTCATTCTCTTGCATCAGATTCTATATTTGTATGCAAGGAAATTGCTTCCCTACATCAACCTTTGATTCTGATACACTGAATATGTTAAGGTTGTCTTGATGGCATCGATGCAGAGATGTGTTTACAACTTATATGACAAGTGCTGCCTGGTACCTGGTGCAGGATTCATATTAAGTGTATGGGGAGAGTGCAATATGCTAAACCTTTGTCATTTTATTATAATGGCACCTTTATATAGCAGATGTCTAAAATAGAAAAAAAAAACATGAAATGCATTTAAACGAAATGAAAATACTGTAAAAATAAATCTGAACTACAGACAAAACAACAAATGTTTTTTTTTAAGATTTCCACAGTTTAGCAGCCACAACCAAAATGGTACAATCACCTTTAGGCTTAAGCTTCGTGTGAAGCGCAACTAAAAAGCCATGATCTAATGACCGCAGTGGCCTACTGTTGATGTACAGCTGCAGCAGATTACCATGACGTTACCTGACCACGCAGATGTGAATGCAAATGCGAGGAGATTTTTGAAATTAGTTCTACATTTGATGGGGAGCTGGCATAGGAAACTACAAGAGGGACTTGCAATAATAAAAGCAAGATCAAATGAACATGAGAAATCATTTCCATCTGGGTTTGGGATACAATGAGCAGTATGTTTGCAAAATAGGAGTGAATCAGACACTTACAATGCTACTGAAAAGTCAAGGCAAAGTCAAGTGGCACTGAGATTTCTATTGTTGTGACCGAGGATCAGGAGACTCGATATTATTCTTTCACCTTTGTGACCAGGCTGTCTGAGGCACAAAGTAGTCTTACTAGGGCGAGGAAGAGTAAAGATTTGTTTAGGAGGGACGGGATTATAGTTTGTTTTTGTAAAGAGGGACACATGATATCAGGGAACTGTTGATGGCAGAGACCACACAAGGACAAATAGACCCAAGAACATTTTTAAATTGTGAATTTGTTTGAAAAGGTTTATAAGTACTAAAAAAGAACAAACCAGATGTGAAAAGTAGGGGGCATTTTTAATCATGTTAATGTTTATGAAAGGAAAGGTAGTGAATTCCACAAATGTGCAGCATTCTGATAATAATCTAGAAAGCATACTGTATACTACTTTTGTTTTAGGTATTCCTACATTTTTTATGTATCTACATCAATTCCAAAAGTGAGAGACTTGATTATGAGAATAGACTCCTTGCAACTTATAGGTATTGACCTCCACGCTGAAGTATTGGATTTTATCAAATGTTTACAAAGCAACTAACCATCTACATCACTGGCTATTTTTTTTATCCTCAAATTGAGGATAATTAGAGCCTCAATCCAAATAAATAAATTAATACATAAATACAATTTCTTTTGATTGTGTGTGCTGTTAAGGATTCAGCATTCCACGTACAGTATATACAGTGCATGATGTTTTTGTTCTTAAATATAATGAAATTAAAATGCATACTGTACATACATACTGGGTGTAAACAGGCTACATAAACATTAGAGGTACTATATGCAGTGGAATGTACCACTGTTTAAAAGTTTGGCGAGGATCCTCCCTCTACCAGACTCCTTATGGTATAACCCAACAACATCTTACGCTGCTTTCAAGTTCTGTAGGAAATTACCACTATGATGAGTGAGTGATGAGTGACAAAAAGAGGTAAACATAGCATGTTTCTATAGCAATGGTTCTTCTGACTGTTATTAAGTTTGACCAAACATATCATCAGGGGTTGTACTATAAAAATGTCCTATCCTAACGTCTTAGGCTAGTATAAGTAAAGATTGCTCCCACTATATACATTTTTTAAATGTATAAATTGCTCTTAAAACATTATTGAGGTTCCTTTTGGACAAAAATTTTTATATAATAAAAAAACTCCTTTGGTCTTAAAAACAGGCAACACCCCTTACTGAACAAGAGTGATGTGCTGATGGATGACATCGACTGATGTGGCGTATTGTGTGAAAATTTTGCAACCAGTTCATTCAAAAAAGTGAGAAGTAGCTCAAAAGTTCAGACAGTGAAATTCACACAACCTATTACTTATATATTATCATAGGATTATATATAAGTAATAGTTATCAATTTTTTATTTATTTCTAAGATAAACTCTTTAACAGTAGTATAAATGTGCATTTCCACTGTACCCTTACTGAAGAGGATAACCGTACTAATAACCCATGGTGTGACCCTGTGACCCTGTCCTGAACCTTATTACACCGAAGTGACTGAAGCGTCTGCAGGTTTACACTACAACCAAAGACTAACTGTTACAAAACATCCTTGTTTTAAGTAATGCTTTCATTATATATTGCATTTTCTGTAAATGTATTATATAATGTATTGTTGAAGTATTGTTCTATAGGTAGTCTTTGGAATCCATTTAGCCAAAACTTAAAATAAAATTGGAATTTTGCTTTGAAGGCAAGGCAGCACTCCCATGAGCATTTTTGATAATTGATCAAAAGCACAAGTAATGTATCAAGCAAGAATGCCAAACTTTGCTGCTTGTTTTTGTTTTATAGCATTGGCAACTGATTATCATTGGGATTTGGACTATTGGTCAGGCAAAACAAACAATTTGAAGTCGTCACCTTTTTTCTTTACTATTTTCTGTTAAGGCTTTGTAGGCTAAATGGTTGATTTAGATTTTTGCAGCAGTGAGGAGCCGGAGGTAACGAGCAGCACATGAACGCAGCATCGGGCTCTCGTTTGCTTACACGGATACACACGCAACCAGCACATGAACTAGCAGCGTCTGTTTGGCCAAACTAAAGTGTGCCGCATGCTGCTGTGTGAACGGTATATTCACACCAAACACACGCCATGGGGGTGATGTTTCGAGGACAGCACCGTGGTCAGAGAGCCGACCGGAGGATGTAACGGCAGCTCCAGAGCCGTTGGTACTGCACGAGGCAGATAGACTCGGTGTGAATACAAAAGGAACCGCCGAGGAGAAGAGACGATGGCGGGGAGAGCAGCAGCAGCAGTAGCAGCAGCAGCACCAGGGGAAGCGGGTTTCTCAGCGACCCGAGCTTCAGTTTTCTGAAATCACCATTAACTTTGAAACGGGAGTTATGTAAAAAGAAAACCCTCCAGCATGTCGGATCCGAGTCACTGGTCTGCGGTGCCGAGCCAGAACAAGTCCCATTTTGTTCCAGGAGCGTTGCTGAAGCGCTCAAAAAGGTAGTTATCAAGAGTTGGGACACGGAGGTTAAGCTAGTTTGTCGGTTTATTTAGGCTTTTGTTATGTTAAAATGCTGTCATATATAATTTTATCGGTCTTCAGTTGGTCTCACACGTCTTATTTAATGTTAATGCTATCATAGGGACGTTATGTTATAACATTCCCAACATAAGCTCTAACGCTATAGTTAATCCTGTGTTTGTTCAGTATAACGCATGAGTTTGTGTTGATACACAGCTTTTGTCTAGAAAATAACATAACTGAAAGCAGCTAATGCAGCTTGCTGACAATAGTTTCTCTAGAATGATTATTCTCGAAGGTAATGCCTCAAATATCAGACACAATATACAGTTTTCTTTGTTGAAATTGGATGTTACATTACAGCAGGTCTAAAATGTACTGTAGGTGCAGTTTGCAGTTGACACATGTAAAATGTACTGTAGGTGCAGTTTGCAGTTGACACATGCAACTGTGTGGATGGACCATTGGAAGTTAAAAAAAGCTCTTATGTATGAAGAAAAGCCCATATTTACACTTCTCTGTTTATCTTGGTGGCTATTGGTGTGGTGATAATTACTGACTGGAGGTCATAGATAATTGTTTTGTCATGTTTACTGTTAGATGACTGGAGATAAAACCTGCAGCTGTTCACTGTCGATGACACCAAATGAACTGACGTGTGGCCTGTTAAATGTCAGAAATTTGTGAAAAATGGCCATCACAGTCTCCCAGAGCCCAAGTTTATGTCTTCACATATCTTATTTTGTCCAACCGACAGTCCAAAACCCAAAGATATTCAGTTTGCAATCATATAAAACAGAGAAAAGCAGCAAATGTTCACATTTGAGAAGCTGGAAAATGCAAATATTTGACAATTTTAGGGCTACAACAACAATTATTTTATTGATTAATCTGACCATTATTTTCTAGATTAATTTTGTGGTCTATAAAACGTCCATCACAATTTCCCAGAGCCCAAGGTCTTCAAATTCCTTATTTTGTCCAACAAACAGTCCAAAACTCAAAGATATACTATTTACAGGCTATAAAAAGATAGGAAAACAGCAAATATTCTCATTTGAGAAGCTGGAAAACAACTTAAATGGTTCAGCGATTATCAAAATAATTGGTTAATTTTCTGTCAGTCTAATAATTGATTGATTGGCTAATCATTTGTGAACTGGTCACTCTGGTGTCACAGTAAAATCTGCTCAGTTGAATGGTATGTGTCAAAGTTTGCCCCTTCTTTTCAGAATCAGAGGATTATTTAGCACTGCCTCCCTCCCTTTACACACATACACACACACACACACACACACACACACACACAGAATCTTGGACATCTGTGGCTCAAGCTGGGCCTGCTGTTGCTGTCAGTGACTCCCTTCCGCCTTGAGTCTGTTGACAGGAGGTTTCCTCTTTGTATTTTGGCCCTCATCAGTTTTCCCTCACAGCCATGCTGGTGTGTCATGCATCTGCCTGCAGATTAGAGATGTAGTTACATAAACAATTTCTTAAGGCGGAAATAATCTCATCGCTTGAGTTAAATCTCAGTGGGCAGAGAGAAAGAAATCTCAGTTCTTCTAGCTAAGTATCATAAGCCTCATCTGTACTCGACCAGGAAGTACGTATTTTTGGTAACTGCAGAAACTGCAAGTGGATTTTCAGAAACTTTAGGTCTGTCCATTACACAAAAAGCATTGTTCTTCGTGGCTCAAAATGTGAATATGATAAAGTTAGAAATGTAACTTTGGTTTTATGAATTGTGGATGGTCTCCTGTCACCACCTATTTCCACCACTCCCAACTTATACCCAGCCTACTTCCAGTTTGCACACAAACAAGGATGTATTTTGGTGTTCTTCAGGCTTATTCACTGTGGCACAATAGTTCCAGTTTAGTGGATCACAGTCTGCTACTTTAGAGGTCCAGTGTACACCGTCATAACATGTCTTTTGTGTCCTCAAGCTGCTGTTCAATACACACATAAAACCCACGCTGGGGTATAAATACATGCTGAAGCATTGAGTCAAACATGTAATTATAGGTGGATAAACCAAGGGCCAAAATGATTACACTCAGCTTAAAGGAAGTTATTTTCTTTCTGGATTGGCTCATCGTTCAGCTTAACTGTTTAGTGATAAAAAGAAACACCAGAATCCTCCATGTGTTCCCAGTAAATTGTTTCCTCCAGTGCTTGATGCTAACATCTTAGCAGTGACACAGTGCTCTAAGTGACAGTTTTAGGTTGTTAATATCAACTAAGAGGTGAGAAATGAGAACTTTTAGCAGAAGCTTGCTAGAAAAATGACAATGAGAAATAAGGCAGTGTTGTGACGGCATGGCAGCGGTAATGAATTTAACAGAAACACTGCAACCCATATGACAAAATAGCCTGTCAGAAAGATGTTAATACAGCTGCCTAGCGTAGTTTACCCATGTCACCAATGGGAGGCTGTTTTCATCTTGAAAATACTGCAAAGTAGAACACTTGAAATACTTACAAGATAAATCTGTCTCTGTCAAATTAAGTTAATTATATTTCATATTTAAATCCACATGCTACTTAATAAATAGCACAAACAACCTTACCAGGGGGGCTAGACTTATTAATTCGGATCATTTTACTGTTACTCAACAAACAGTATGTTATACACTGTACAGTAGTGTCGACACATGGATGATTTAGGTGTTTATGCTTCATCACTTACCATTGGTGCTTTTTAGTGGTGAAATTCCACCGTGGTGTTAAAACAGATTAAACAGGTCATGACAGTCACTCAATATGCAAACTACCACAGAGATGTTTTCATACAAATTGTGATGAGGGACGTGTGTTGAGGCTGGCAGTCTGTTGACTTTCTCTCTTTCCGTGCTTGTGCTCCAGCTGTCGCAGCAGCAACAGGAAGAGCCTCGGTGTCGGGACGCCGTCACCCACGCTGTCCCGGCCGCTCTCCCCACTCTCACTCCACACTGGTAAGATCTATTGCAACGTTTGGTAACCTTTAATCCCAATTAAGTCCCATCTCCAAAAACACATGTTAGTACTCGTGTTGCATCTACTGTAGCTGCAGTGTCATCTAGCAACACGCTGCATTGGCCAATCAAATAGATGCAAGTGCACATAGCAGCCAAATATCAAATACTTTGTAGCACTGTGCTCATTTACATTTAATCTCACATGACAATTATTGCCATCTTGATAACTTTCCAGAGTTGCACAATATTGCCCTTAAAAAAAAGTATAAACTGCAGTATGGTGTCTTGGCATTTAATTAACCTTTAAGCTTGACTTTCTGGTTTCTATTTTAACTGAAGACACGTGTCTACACCAACGCATGTCATTGCATTGTTTCCTGATTCCAGCTCTTGCAGTTTAAACTCAGCAGGATGGACTCACCTGTGCACTTCTGCATGTCCATACTGTCCACTGGGATATTGCCAAATATGATTATCAGTCCAGATCATGCCCAATATGTTTTGTTGTTATTTGGTGACTCCCAAGTTTTAATGGTATTGTTTTCGCCTGACCAAACACTAGAGGTGAAGTTATGAGCTTTAAACAGGCTTGATGTGAACACACACTCAGTATTAGACCTTCTCAGAAATCACATTTACACAGTTATTTAAATGTAGAATTTGTGGACTGGAAACATAAAATTTCACTGTGTTTGATTAATGACATCTAATGAAAATGCAAATGAACACATCACTGTTTCTCATGTAGCATGCTGCTAAAGTATCAGCTCCTCTCTCACATTCATGTTTGTAAGCTGTAGGGCACCTTGCCTTGCCACACGCTTACTAATACATGATTAAGGTTGTTCAACTCTTAACTTGTAAGCCATAGCTTACCATAGCCAGTATCTGGTTGACACTGCAGAATATTCAAACATATTCAGATGGCCTGGAGCCACACCTGCTATCAAACAGTAGTCATTAACTAAATTCTCAACAGAGTTGTTAAATTTATGACACACTGGGTTTGCCAAAGACAGACACCAATATATGAATATTATTGCACATAAAACACAGTGTGAAGTTGGCATTAATGAAGTCTAAATGTCATTTCAGTGCAGAGTTGTGTGGTGTTAATTGGTCAGGGTTAGAAGAGGCAGAGTGAAATTGAGGGAAGAACAGAAAGCGAGGGAATGTAATGGATGTACTGCAGATGGGAAATTATTGTTAATGCAGAAAACAATGAGAAATTGAGAAGAATGATTGATTGAATCCTTAACACTTTAGTGTCATTACATTACAACAAGAACACAACACTTTCACTTTACTTCCACCAAACAGCTTCTAGTCCCCAACAGATCCTAAATGTCTGTGGCAAACACAGTAAATAAAGATTGATAAAATACAAGAAATTGCAATTACATTAGTGAGAACAATGACTAAAAGTAATTACTGTGATTTTAGCCTGTCTGATACTGGATTATTTGGGAGTTTAAAAAATCTGATAACGATATATTGGCTGATTTAGTAATTTATTAATTTTTTACATAAGCACATAACATAAACAAAGAATCTTGATATGGATCCCTTAGATGTTTTTTAAAGAATTGTGACTAAGATACATACTGAGCCGGACATTTCACAGTTGAAAACCTTGTCCATGCTCCCTGTTGGACAAACTATGTAAATATCTAAATGATCTCAAACCTAGTTTGGCATTTCTGTACTGCAATTTCTTGTTACATATCAGCCAACATGTACACCAAGACAATATATCTGCAGTGATCTAATATCGGTCGATATTTCAACTTGGCTGATTTAGCGGTTTAGCTCTAATTGTGCTCAGAATATTGAAAACAAAGTGTCTTTTACCATCAACACTCAGTCTTTGAACATGTCCAGAAAGTGTTAAGATAATTGAGGAGCAGGACATTTCCAAATGGTAAATGCTTTCTGAATCAACAATCGTACAGACAGTGTTCAGCCCTTAATGCCATGAAGCAGCTGCACTCTATGAAAAGAGTTTTGCTCAAGAGCTCCTCATACCAGCAGTGTGTGCATGTGCTCCCTTTTGAACTCAATCATGCCGAGGATTATCAAATCACTGAGTGCAATCAGGCTCTAATTGGGTCTCTCTCTTGTGTCCTAATTGGTACTCAACCACTTGCGTGTAAACGAATCACAGTCTCTAGTGTACCCAGACCTCCAGACTCTAGTGAGACCAAACTGAATTAAGACTGTTCGTGGATAGGTGCTGTAATGTTTGGAAAAGTAATACCAAGATGATACATTGGACCTTTCTGATGTGCTGGTTAATGCCCCTGGGTTTTGCAGTGATTGAGGGTTCCTGCGTAGACATGATGTAATCCATTTCCACTTCTAAATGCAACCATGTGGTCTTCTCTGTTCTATTTTCACAAGTTTATTATTACAGTTGTGAATAGTACCGGTAGTAACCTTGTCTTTCCTCTTTCAGCTGCGAGCAGCCCTCTAGACAGCCCTCGAAATGTGTCGACCAGTGCCTGCCTCAACTTTCCGTTTGCCCGAAGGTATGTCAGTATGCTCTCTTGAATCTTTTTGCGGTGCTATATTTGTTTTGTCACATCTCAAGGATCTCAGATTATGATGATTGTATTCCATTTAAACCCTTAATAAAACGGGTGACACTTTAATATACAGGTCTGTAATTTTCTAATATTTTTTTAGAAAGTGTCTTGGAGATACATTAAATATGTAATTTGGTACTAACTGTAGGGCAAATAGGAATTTCCTTTAAAAAAAACTCTTGTTTAAGAGCAAGTAATTATTGCGTTATTCATATATTATTGGAAACTATTTTTGCATGCAACTGATCTGTTCTGCACTGACAAAGACCTCTAGTTTACACAACAGTAGCAATTATAATGGAATTCATTATATGGAAATGTATCAATAAAAAGTGTCTCTAGTTTTCCTTTTCATTAATTTCTATTTTGTCTATAAATAAAAAAGGCTTCTTGGAAATTATTTGGAAATATTTCAAAAAATACGACAAATAAAGTGTTACCTTACAAAGAGTTGAAAGTTCAAATACAGTTTTCAACCAACATCAGCACTAGTTAGTTTTTTTTTTTACCCAAAACTGCTTTTGAAGTGAGCGAGTGAGTACACAGAAAGCGAGGATATCACGAACTGGAAGTACAGACTGCCAATTAGTTATTTATTTGTCTGGCATCCCTGCCAAAATGAAGTATCAGGGCAATGTACAAACTATTTGGATTTGGTTTATTAAATTCTGTTGAGGTTCCCAGAAAGATTTGGGCCGTACATCATGATTAGTTAAAATGACAGAACTACACTTAGCTTTGATTCCCGTGTCTATGTGACTCTTCTTTAAACCCTGGATCTTTTTAACTTGACAATGTGAACCCAAATGAACCAAATACAAATAAAAAAAAAAACTCAAACAAGAAATAGTGTGATTGAATACCAGTGTGTAATCTGTGTGATTACACACTGAGGGTTTTCTGTGAGAGTCTGTGTGTGTGTGTGTGTGTGTGCGCGCGTGCGCGCGCTGGGACAGAGGCAGCCAGTCTGGAAGCTGAAGAGAAACAGCAGCAAGGTGACTGAGGCTGACCGGGCTAGAGCATTCACACCTCCCCCCCTCAGCCAGGTCTCCTCACAGCCGACTTCTCCTCGGCAGGCAGTTAGATAGAGGGTACCCCCGAAGCCCACTCACACATCATTCAGCCCGGTTCCCATGGCAACGCGCTTGTCTCGCTCCAGGCATGTGTAGCCTACAAGTAAGGGCGGCACCTTGAAGACACCCGAGAACAGTCGTTGGATACTCATGAGCAGTTCAGGTGCTTCGTCCTTAAATATGATGGCAACAAGACAGAAAATAGACACCTACTCTGGGAAAATTGGTGCTGGCATCAGTGTAATCTATGAAATAAACCTTCAATCTTTAAACCTTTTTAAATTTACAAGTTTTATGTCTGTTTTAGGACAGCAAACATTCACGGTCCTATCTTATGATATACTAATGCATTAATCATCTATTGTACCTGAGGAAAGTAATGAATTCCCACACTGTCCAATGCAATGTTTTTGGTCACAAACTTTTCTCAGACACCCATCATCTGTTAAGCTTCAGTAATAAATACTCAAAGCCGTGCAGAACAATCAGTGACCCTGTTCATTGCTCCTTGACACTGTGGTTTTCTTAGTTCATTTTATATGTCGGTGTTTACTGAGGCTCTTCAGTTGAAATTCATGATCAGCTAATGAACCGAACTCTTAGAAATAATCAGAGTAGATCCTTTTTAAGCCTTTATTGACCTTGATTTGTTGAAGTGGTCTCTAAAACAACATTGTGAAGTTGTCCTTGTCTATTTAACATCACTCTTTAAGCTCTTGCTCATTCAGTCTGTCACTGCAAATAGATTTAATTCTGAATGTTATGGCGCTTTCATTCAACCTGTGAGTTTCCAGTGGGAATTCTTTGTGTAAATCTTTCCTTTGCTTGCAAACAACAAGCCAAATATTATAACAAATAACCTTTAGTTTCTTAGTTTTTTTTTTTTCCACTTCAGTTTTGATGTGTGTTTTATATTGTTTTCTGTTGCAAAATCCAAACTGGAGACGAAATCCTTTCACTGGTCATGCTTTGAAGCGAAGATTTCTTTCTGTTATGTAAACTACATCCTCAAATTAATTTACTTTGCTAGCTACTCCTTGTATATGGACAAATGAAAACTGGCAAGTAAGGTAACATTGTCAGTACTAATCCCTCAGCTGAATGCCAGGGGTCACCGGATCACTTGCGCAAGATTCCCAAAACTCACTGAAACTCTTTCTTTGCTTTTCTCTTTCTCTCTGCTGCTGTCATGATCTCAGCCACTTGGCTCGCGCCGACAGGTAGCTTCTTTTAAAATTCTTGCACCATGTCTGTTAGCTTTTAAAGCTTGTGTTTTATATTTGTTTTTCCTTCTTTAAAATAGTCTTGTTATGTGAAGGGATAGGCTGATTTGCATTGAGCTGCTGTGAATCAAGTGAGGACACAGAGAGCCCTGTTATATATGATTTGGAAAAAAAGACATTCATTTCATGCTCTCGTAGTCACAGCACTCCTCCGTCGTCTGTTATGTAAGGAGTTTCACATATGAAATGCTAACTAATGCGAATGCTGCTGAGGCTTATGTAACATGCGTGTCCGTTTCTCTCAGAGCGGAGGGCCGGAGATGGTCCCTGGCATCCCTCCCCTCGTCTGGCTATGGAACCAACCCGCCAAGCTCCACTGTCTCGGTAAGGCATCCCAAAACATGGCACCATTCTCCCCGGTCGATAAATGGCAGCCAGGCATTTCTAACACCTCACTCAGCCCAAATAACACATTCGTTTATGCAATAAGGGAGAACGAACGCCAAGCCCGAGATGACAAACTGTTAATTGTTTTCCTCCATCATCTGCTTGAATTAGTCACTGTACCAGTCTGTGGAACTCTGTGTTAGAAGTAATTCACACAGTATGTGCGTATGCATGTTAATGAGGGGATGAAGTAAAGTGTGCGTGTTTGTGTGTGTGCTGTTTTAGTTATTAGATTAAATCCTTCAAGTGACATTTTTTGACAGATTTTTAACAAAACACATATTTGTCACATTAACAATTGACGAAGACCTTTTTTTCATTAACGTCAGCAGTGGTAATTATGCTACCTTGGCCTTAAATCTGGTGTTTTATATTTAGTATTTGAGAAGCTGATTTCCTGAATTACTATGCTTTTTGGGAGGATAAATGTCAAAATATATAGGATTCAAAAATATGTTTTTGAGAATATCATATATCAAATATCTTACTTTAGAATAAAGCGCTAATTGTATTAGTTCGCGGAATGATGTGATGAAACAGCATTCAAATGAACAGTTTGCAGTGGGGGGAGAGTGTGCGGAGTCTGGTGAAAGTCTGCCATGTGCAGCTATTATAAGGAAGTTTATTGGGTAGACCCGGGCACAGGCCCAGAGGTCAGTGTGCACAATAGGGCTCTTCAGTGGGCCTCACTGCCCTCTTTATACTGAGGCATTAGAAAGAGACTTCACAGATGCCGTCCCTCTGGCCCTCTTCTGTTCACGACGCATAGGCCGCAAAATTAAACAGATTGCCGGCAACGTACACCGCGTCCCATTCAGTTTAAAAGAGTTTACTCAGCGCCTCAGTAGACTTAGTAGACATTTGTGTAAATAATGATGCCTCTGTGGACTTAGTTATTGTTTACACCATTACCTGAAGAAATACCTTAATTATTTGCTGGAGAGGTGTGAAGTTCATTTTTCACTATTTGACTACTGTTTCTAAATTCATACACTATGCACCAGCTAAATTTGTGTGCCTCTTTTAAATCCTCCACTGGTGGATTATCAGTTGGGCGGGCTTATGATGGCTTCTTGTTGGCACAGAGTGCGCTATGCTGCTGTCGTCATGAAAGTAAATATGAATATGTGAGAGGCACTGGCACAGATCTGAAGCAAACTCGCAATACAGGAGCAAAACACAACATTATTGCTGTTGTCCTTTTCCCAACTGCCCTCTTTCAACTTCAGGTCTGCCTCACTTGTCTGAACACATGTTTGTGGGTTTTAGCAGTAGTTTCTCTAATCCCTCTTAAACAAGATGATGCCACAAAAAAGGCAGGACTGATGAGTAGCAACGTCCTCTTTGCAAAAGGAAGTAACAGGGTTTACTGGAACTGTGATCTCGAGTTTAATATAAATTTGGCTTGTGTTTTGGCTAAATTAGCAGCAGATGAATGTGAAGATTTTAACCTGTTAAATAATTTTCTCGACTGATGGATCCCTCTTTGTGTCCGCAGTCCTCCTCATCCTCCCAGGAGCGCCTTCACCAGCTTCCCTACCAGCCGACACAAGATGAGCTGCACTTCCTCTTCAAACACTTCCGCAGCACAGACAGCATGACCGACGAGGATGGGAGGCCCTCGACGGTCATACGACCTCGTTCCCGGAGCCTCAGGTAGCTAATCCTGATTTCACCTTGCATTGGAATGAGTCTTGTCGGCAAATAGATTGTTTCCCTCTGTAATGCTACATATTAATTTTAGGAAAAAAAGTGCTTACAAGGTAATTATTGCTCAATATATCAACGATTTAGATGATTACATTTTCTCCAAGTGTTGTTCTTAAGTGTGGGATAGCCACATTTCTTGACGCTGATGTTTGTTTTCATAGCTAGTAGTAATGTAGAAGGACATGGACTGCCACTGAGATATCATAATCCATGATAACAATGTCACCTCATTTTTAAGGCTTTGCCGACATGGAGCAAAGCCTCTTGACTTGTACACCAGCTTGCAATCTGTACCCTTTTGACAGTTTTTTTTTAATTTAAACCTGAAAAGACTTGGTTCATGTTTACCTAGCCTTATCAACTGTAAAACAAACACTGAATTTTGCCTTTAACGTGCCTATTCTTATGCCATAGATCCACTCTGAGATGGGAGAAGTGTCAGTGTGTTATACTTGTGTTCACCACTTGTATATTCCCATCAAAACCACTTGTTTTACAACCCATTCTGAACCGAGTCTAAACAGCTGTTTTATATAGTTTCTTGGCCTGTCATTAAACTAATGAAAGTAATATTTTATACAGATTAAATGCAGTAATCCTTCCTAAGGGATTAACCACCTCTTTGTTGCGGAAAACGACATTTTAGATTAACTTTGGACAGCGATTGCATGTTTTGCACCATTCGTGAGGTCCCTGGTGTCATTATGTGCTGTTAGACTGTCAGATGTCAAGACGTCTGTGCATCAGTATGACCAGGACAAATTCACAAGCAAATGCAGCATTTGGTGTCTCAAGTGCCTCAGATTGATTACACATGCCTGTTGGCCGGCAGGCAGGTGGAGATCTGACTGCAGAGCTGTGTGGTTTTGACAACTTTTGTCTGTTGGCTCTGCTCTGCGCTGTTTGTGCGATGCCTGGGTGCTCTGTGTTCTGGCACCATGGTGTGCTGTGCGTGGGCATGCTAGCTAACAGAGCGCCTCAGGGATCTAGCTGCTGAACTGTAGTCGAGGGTGGGGGTGGTTTAGGGGGTTGGGGGGGCCTGATGCAGAGAGCCACAGTGAGCTGCAGCAGTGTGTGTTGGGCAGCAGCCATCCAGTCTAACAGAGGCGTCTTTCATGACAAAAAAATGGCTTAGGGAGCCTGTTTGCATGTGATAGGTTTTCCCTCCATCTGTTCTGTTTGAAGCTTCATCAAGCAAGATTTTTTTTTTTTGTAAAAATACGCCCGTCTCATCGGCCTAAATACTGAAGCGGTGTTGCAGTAAATGACTAATTGAGTGATGTTGGTGATTCACACGGTTTGGCCAGAAGATACATCAAAACCTGACAGTGAAATCCACTCTGACTGTAGCTTTACCAGCTTAAGAGCTACTCAAATCAAATGTTGGGCTCACAATATTGCTTGTGGCAGGTTGAGATCAAAAGTACAAGTACAAAAAACTTCTTTCAGTCAAACCCAAACTGTGAGTTTAGAGTAGAAGTGTGTATGTTTGGGTGGGCTGAACTGAATCGACTTTTGGTCATCTCTAAATAACCGTGATGGCCTCGATGACATTACTACTTTCTCACCCCATCCTAGCTTAATGGCTCAGAGGAGAATTGTATTTGATTGTGTATTGGTAAAAATCTAAATGCACTTGTTGGGTCAATTAAAATATACTAATCTGTTGTTTTGTTTCTGTTGCAGCCCCGGGCGATCGAGTGTCTCCTTTGATAATGAGATTGTCATGATGAACCATGTTTACAGAGAACGTTTTCCAAAGGTACATTCATGTCGCAAAGACACTGCTTTTCCACTTTGTTGCACACGTCTGTTGTCCCACCTTAACAAAACAGCAAACGTTTGATTGTTAATCCACCTAGACAGTGTCTTGAAACTCAGTAGGTAGAGGCTTTATTTTTAAAAACAGAGTATAGGATGGAAACTGAGCCTGAGCTTTGAAACCCACAAATTCCAGCAGGTGGCTAATTTATCAAATGTGTTAAATCACTGGTAATAATCAACAACCATATGAATCCACCCACAGAAATATTATGGACATTTGGTGCTGTGGAGAGGAAAAATCATCCTTTAAATGCCTTAACTGTGTGTTTGTGTGCTTGTCCTCCCTGCAGGCCACAGCCCAGATGGAGGAGCGCTTGTTTGAGATTATCACCCACTGCTCTCCAGACAGCTCCCTCCCGCTGGCCGACGGGGTGCTGGGCTTCATCCAGCACCAGTTGGTCGAGCTGGTCAGAGACTGTCTGGACAAGTCCCAGACAGGCCTGGTTACGTCCCGCTACTTCGCTGAGCTGCAGGAGAAGCTGGAGAAGCTGCTTCATGAGGTGGGGAAACAGCTAGCTGATTTAGGTCTAGCAGGACCCATTATGTTTGTATACTCATTATATGGGTCAAAATAGCTTTGATAGATGCAAAGAATTATTGAAAATGAACTTCATCATCATTCTGCGTCAGCTGATGAGTACATGTGAGCTCTTTATCTGGACACTTGGATGTGATGAAGTTATGAAAGGGGATTGATCGAGCTGGGGTGAAATGTGCAGCACGTCACTCAATAACCGTCTGATAGCCAAAAGCACACACAATAGATCTGGTAGTGGAAATTGTCAGTGATGGTGAGAGGTAGTTTTGTCACAGATCTTATCTGTGTTGTGATAAAATGTTAGTTTCTATAGCAACCCCTTCCCCTGTTCCTCTGCATGCTGTCAGACAGAAGGCATGGCCGACTCGCTGTACCTCCAGCTGAACTGATAAGTCTGTTCCCATGCAGTGGAACAAATGCTGTCGTACACACTCTCTCACACACACACACACACACACACACACACCTGAAGACTCACTTTGTGTGCCAAGGCCACTTTGTTAACAGTGTGCAACAGTTTCAGGGACAAAAAATGACATTTTCAGTCATCTAAATTCTCCATGACTATTTATTTGGGATTTGATGTATGTAGTGATAGAAATTATTTTTATTTTGTAAAAGCTGTAAAATGTTTGTTTTAAGCACTTATCTGGTAGCTCTTGCCTCGGAAATATTCTCTGGTGTACGGAAAGTAACACCCTTTTTTTTTTAATCTTTGCTGCCAAAAGCACAAAATCTCTTTTGCACTGCCTCCTGATCTTTGCAACAAAAGTAGCTTCATGAAGAACAACATTTTGACAGAAGCTTTTTATTTATTTGTCAACCTCCAGTCATTGTCTACATGCCTGTTACCTCAGGTGCTTTTCTCAAGTGTGCATCAGCTCTACTGTTTGACCTTTACATTAGATAGTTTGTACTAAGCAGAAGAACTTTGACCTTGTTACCATGAACAGTGAATGTTAAAGAGTGCCACCTACAGAGACTTCTTCAAGAGAAAATCCAAAACGGAAGATGATCTCGCAGAAACAATAAAAAGTGATTAACACATGGTTTACCACTTAATCCAGATTCTCCCATCTGAGTGAGCATGTGAGGATTCTGTGTTTTCAATAGTAGGACACAAGGTTGTTTGAGGAATTGGCCTTGTGACTTTCTAGTGAAGACAAGACTGTCTCTGTCACACTTCCACATTGTGACATTCACATTGGATTATGGGTCTGGCATGACCAGAGGGTGAGACGACAACACACATAAACTCACATGTGTAGACCATGATTCTCTCCACCATTGGGAACTTTGAAGAAAGTTAAAGGAGTAGTTTGACATTTTTGAGGTGCAGGTAGGCAGATGTTGTTATCTTTGGACAAAGCCTGGCTAGCCATTTCCCCCCTGTTCCCAGTCTTTATGCTAAGCTAACCATCTTCTGATTATAGTTTTATATTTAACGGACAGATGAGAGTAGTATCAGTCTTGTCATGGTCCAGGCTGTACATGCATATGACTTGGACATAAATGCATAGTATACCACGCAGCCAGTGTTTCACTAGTACAGACAGTCATTCCTGTCGTCTACAAGAAAGGCCGTGGATGACTCATTAAGACTCCACCCACCCACCCAGTGATTATTCTAATAATTCCTCTTGGTTTATAGTGATGTCTTCTCTGACGCAATTCTGTCAGGCAGCTTCTGTTTTCATATTTCTCTTAATGCTGTCCCCGTCTGCTTTGAGCTCACTGTGTTTTTATATATTTATATTTCCTGTTTCAGTACAAAGCAGTGCTTCTGCTAGAATCTTTTTTCAGGGGCGGAGGAAGAGGCACACATTGAAAGAACTAAGCCCCGATGACAAGGCTTTACTTTTTTTTACTATTCTTTTAGCACACCAGATTTTTCATTTTGTTAACGTTTTATTAGCCTCATAAAAATACACTGATATTTCTTATTAATGTAGTGTATTTGAAAACATTGTGTAGACATCAGACAGAGAAATTCTGTTAACCTTTTTTTATTATAAATTATCCATGATTCATACATGCTATCTATTATCCCATATCTCAAAATGTGGCAACGTGGAAATCACCGTTTTTCCTTTTGCTCCTTTACTTTTATTCTTATTATGTTATTTGTAATTAAATTTTAAGAATTTTATTTTAATATACTTCCACAAAACTAAAGGGTATGCAAAGTTTGACATAGCACCATATTTGATCAAAAGTATCATATTTCATTTTTTAATGTTACCCATTCCTATTTGCTGGATTTTTCTGATTTTGACATTTTTTTGCCCCTGCTCCCATACTGTTTTGTTTTCCAGGCCTACGAGCGCTCTGAAAGCGAGGAGGTAACCGTCATCATCCAGCTGGTGAGGAAGATCCTCATCATAATCTCTCGACCAGCTCGCCTCCTGGAGTGTCTGGTAAGCTGAGCAGAAGAAAATCTCTTCCTAATTGAAAATAAGATTACTTTGATTGAAACGGGTAGAAGTCAGTTCACGTTAAAGTAGGACTGCAATGAGTCTGACCTTTTTTCTCCTCTAAAAAGTGGAAGTGTGTCACCAGAGCATGAAGCTGATGATCGTTGAAGGAAGACAATATTACTAAACTTTCACTGTTCCCCCCTTCAACGTTAAACATTCCCAATTAAAACAGTTGTCAGTGTTGTGGGAATCTATGGATTATCCACAGTAATTGTGTCTCTGCAAAAAACATATTGTTGAGCTTTAAATGTATTTTTGTATTACTTTGAGCATCACAAATTAAATTCCATACACTTCCATTGTATTGGTGAGGTGGAAGAAGGCTCAGTAGCAGATATCTCAAGACGTCTACACATAAAACCAAAAATATCCACATGGCTACATTTTTAAATACCACTACAGTCTAATGTTTCTTTTGTGATGTGGGAGAATTGACCCTTTAAATCACTCAAAGACTAACCCAGTATAACAAGTGTATTTGTTTTTTTTATTTCTTTTGTACATTAATGGTTGGATAACTCAAACGAAATAGGTGTCAGGTTTTAACTGTGTTATCATATGTTTATGTCATAAACACTGTAGTATTAAAATACTAACCCTCTTGATGCTTATTTGCACAAGTCTGAATATGAATTACATTCACTATGTTTTGACTTAAAATTTACATTTCAGTAATCTTAAATCACCAACTGTGAATACAGGTCCAATTAGGATAATTATTGGTCATCCAGCTAACAGGATAACTACTAGTTATAAATCAAGAGGCTGGACTGGAAGCCTCTTGGATGAGAAGCTCAACATCTTTAAGACTACAGTTGCCTTTGACTTGTGCCACTGATACAGATTAAACACTTGCTTTTGCTGTTTCCTGCTTTTTTGCCTCAGCCAGTACACATTAATGAGACTTGGATGCCTTTCACAGGAGTTTGACCCGGAAGAGTTTTATCACTTACTTGAGGCAGCAGAGGGCCATGCCAAAGTCGGCCGGGGAATCAAGACGGACATCCCGCGGTACATCATCAGCCAGCTGGGTCTGACACGGGACCCATTAGAAGGTAAAGGAACTCTCTGCCATAAAGTGACACGTCTTTTATTATTGTTACTCTGTGCATGTGTCTTTTGATGTCACGTTGTATTGGTATAAGATTTAACTTGCATCCTAGAATAAGCCTTTATGAACTAACAAAAAATTAAAAATATATAAATAAGTGCAGAAATTCTGACTGGGGAAAGAAGTCCTGCAGTGTGAGTGTAGCCTGAAATTCAGGTTCAGTCGGATCAAGAAGTTTTACTGCCACGTTAACATGCTGTAGGAACCAGTTTCTATACAGCTAAATGACATTAACAACACATAACAACCCTCAGATTGTCTGACAGAACATCATGTTCACTGAAAAGTGCCTAACTGTGTATGAAGTAAGACTAACAGAGATGGAGAAAGGAGGGTTAATGGTGGGTGAATCTTTTCAGTAACATTATAAGCACTGTCTCTGTCTGTTTTATTATTTCTAGACATGGTACAGCTTGAACAGTATGATGCCAGTCCTTCAGTGTCAGTGGAACCAGATGCTAATGTGGAGGTAAACTTTCATTTTTATTATTACTGACTACCTGTAATTGGAAGAGGATATGGTTTAAGATTAAAAATTAAAACACATACTTTCTTCAGATGTCTCCCTTGTTTTAAATCGTTTTTAGTCACCTCTGAGTGCTGTGATAAATGTGTCTCCAGAGGATCAGGACATTTGATATTTTTTTTGTGGTTTCCAGTGACCCATTTTAGTGTGAAAGGATACCATAAATATTTTATATCAGAGTGTTCTTTTCTTTATGTGAGCTACAGGAAGCCAAGACATTTTAAGGTGAAAGTAAATCTCAAAATTGCTCTGAAATCTGTGACTGCAAATTAAACGGAACATTTGTTAGGGTAGTATCATAACAAATACTGAAATCAAATTCCACATTCAGATACATGGACAAAATGTGAAAACTATGTGTTCGGGTTTGGACTACATGTTGGTTCACGGTATACTTCATGTAACAGAATGCAGAACAGGCCCTGGAACATTAATTACACTCTAATAATCCTACTAACGTATTACTTCTACTGTGCTTAATAAACTGCCACTGACATCCTGTTTCTGCTTCCTCTCTATAGAATAAGGCCCCACAGACGCTGACACCAACTAGAAGGAAACCCCTTGAGAGTGATTTTGAGACGATCAAACTCATCAGTAATGGAGCTTACGGGTAAGAAGAAAGAGCCATTGTTTTAGCTTTCTTTGCTTTTTCTTGGCATTGCTTATTAAAAGATTTGTTGCAAACTTTTTTATTCTTTTAAACCAAGATTTAATTTAATAAAGTCAAAAGGCACTCGCTGGAAATATATCACCAAGGAATTCCTTGAAACTCTACTGCATGCCAGATGTTCCATTAAACCTATTCAGCAAACCATAGCAGCTGTCAGAGGTTGAAATCGACATTTTCCAAGTGGCCTTAGAGTGTTTATTCACTATATTCATTCATTATATATAATTATCTTGTCAGAAACTAATTTCCTCCTTTAGATCAAACATCCAGAATATCGACATGGTGGTTTTCAAGTAATTACGCAGCAGCATGTTGCGTTTTTCTGTGTCCGCAGCTTAATAAAGACGAGGAGTTTCATGACTCCTTCAGACTGTCAGTCAGAACAGAAAACAGCTCACAGAGTGCTGAGTCATCCTCTTTGGCTAGAATGGTGGCTGTGATTTGATCATGCCACAGCAAAGGCAACTTCATGCAGAGATGTCCCATCTATGCAGTCGTGGGTTGAATTAGAATAAGATGAAGGGAATCTTAAATCTCAGAAGTCAAAGTTACACTTCTACTTAAAAGTAGCAGAAAGTAACCAGTGAAAAATCAGCCCAAACTTCAACCCGTCTTTGCCCTTGTTGTCAATGAGAATAAAATGGTCTTGAAGCTGTTTTACTGTTAAGTGTGAAGATAATATGCCTGATGTGGATTTTGACAGGGCCGTGTATCTGGTCCGCCACAAGGAGACCCGCCAACGGTTTGCCATGAAAAAGATAAATCGTCAGAACCTGGTCCTGAGGAACCAGATCCAGCAGGCTTTTGTGGAGCGAGACATCCTAACTTTTGCTGAGAACCCCTTCGTTGTCTCCATGTTCTGCTCGTTTGAGACGCGACGTCACCTCTGCATGGTCATGGAGTATGTGGAAGGTAAAGTAGAGAAAGACTGCTGTGAATGATCTATGTTTGCTATTTAGACATTTGGCTCTATCTAATCTAGAGCGGCTTACAGTAAGTGGTAATGTAGAACTAGAAATAAGAAATAATTAGAAAACAATGCCTGTTTCTGTTTCATTAAGGTGGAGATTGTGCCAACCTGCTCAAGAACATGGGCCCACTGCCTGTAGACATGACAAGGATGTACTTTGCTGAAACAGTCCTGGCCCTGGAGTATCTTCACAACTATGGCATCGTGCATCGGGATCTCAAACCTGACAAGTGAGAACACAAACCAACTCCCACTTTACTCCTGTTTAAGATTTGTGCATGAGAACAGCACTGCCTGTACAAACACTGGCTTCTCTTTTGGACATGTACTGAGGAAGACCCAGCTCTGACCCAGTAGTCTTGCTTTTCATTACGATTCATTAAATTACTAAACAGACATGGTCTGGTCTGTGATTAGGCAGATAGAGAGTCCAGATTTCTTTTTTTCACTCCTCCTTTTATATTTCAATCTTGGCACTTGCATTTGCATGCAGAATTTGGTGAAAGTATTGACCATTCAAAAGTAAAATACCTTTGGAATACTGCTTGTGTTGATGATGGATTTGTTTTTGTCTCTTTCCACCCAACAGTTTGTTGATTACATCCATGGGCCACATCAAGCTGACGGACTTCGGCCTGTCTAAAATTGGCCTGATGAACATGACCACCAACCTGTACGAGGGTCACATGGAGAAAGACACAAGAGAGTTTGTTGACAAACAGGTGAGACTGTTTCAAATGTAACAAAGAGTATTTTTGCACACACGCATTTGTGACAGCGGTGATTATGGAAGCAGCTGTTTCTGTTCCCCGAAACTCACCTGTGTTGGTTTGCTTGTGCAGGTGTGTGGCACTCCAGAGTACATTGCTCCGGAGGTGATCCTCAGGCAGGGCTATGGGAAGCCAGTGGACTGGTGGGCGATGGGGATCATCCTCTACGAATTCCTGGTCGGCTGTGTTCCGTTCTTTGGAGACACAACCGAAGAGCTTTTTGGACAAGTTGTCAGTGGTAAGTGCCAAAATGAGAGATAAATCATTAGAAGAAGTAGGAGTCTCTTATTTTCTCATCTTTTTAGAAAATGCTTTTAAGCATACATTTACAACTTGGTATCATTGCATTTGTTGCACAGAAAACAATGTCATGTTGTATGCCAAAGGCCAAGATTTGGAAATAATTAAGTGCCAGCAGAGATTGTATTTTAAGTACAAAAACTTGAGCTGTGCTGAGTTTCAAACACTGCAACACTTTCAGAAGCAGTTATAGTAACTTTATGCTTTTATTTGATAACCTTTCAAACTTGTTTTTCTGTTTTATTTGCAGATGAAATCATTTGGCCAGAAGGAGACGATGCCTTACCTGCTGATGCCCAGGACCTGATCACCCGCTTGCTCAGACAGAGTCCTTTAGACCGACTAGGAACTGGTACTGCTCAGTTTACTGCTGATTAACACATGAAAAAGCGGCAGATGGTGTTTGATACAGGCTGATACTGAAAAATGAGGGTGTTGTCTCTTAATCCTAAAATTCTGTACAACAAGATTTTGTAGCAGGATGGAAATTAAAATGGTGACTTTCTCCTAAACACAATTATATTTATAAACTTTGTAAAGTACATATGTAAATCCAGAATTAAAAAATGATGAGAAAAATTCATATTTAGAAATAAAGAAATGTGGGATATACTTTAAGTTAGAGATACATATAGGAAACACCTGTTTGTCAAAAGTAATTTTAGGACTTGTATTAAATATATTTTGCCTCTTTAGTTTTATTAAACTATTGACATCACAATGTTTTAAAACATAACCCAGTTTTTGATTGGCTGTGAAAACTGTCGTTGTAGGCGGAGCCTCAGAGGTCAAACAGCACCCGTTCTTCCTGGGTTTGGACTGGAACGGACTCCTGAGGCAGAAAGCTGAATTCATCCCTCAGCTGGAGGCGGAGGACGATACCAGCTACTTCGACAGTAGGTTACAGTTGAGATTATATAAAATGTCTCCTAATTAGTGTTAAATCCTTCAGGCTTAAAGAGTGGATTTTCTCCCACATTTAAAACCCATTAGACCAAAATATTACTGTCTACTGGTGTGGAGAGACAGAACAGCATTTGTGGTGGCTGTTTAAGACCTCTCTTGTGGTGCACAAATGTAATGTGTTGACAAATTGAAAACTTTACAGACTGGGTTCTCTATATTTTATAAAAACAGTTTTCTCTGTTTTCTTTGTGTGAATTTCTCTGAAACTTTGAGTGTCTTCTCCTGTTCCTGTTTTCAGCTCGTTCAGAGCGTTACCATCATTTGGCTTCTGATGAGGATGAGGAAACCAATGATGAAGAGTCTTCCTTGGAAATCAGACAGTTTGCTTCCTGGTCGCATCGCTTCAGCAAGGTAAGGGCTACATGTGTTGGAACACTTAGAGCTTAGGAGGTTTAAAAGGCAGTCAGCCCTTTGACAAATTGGTACAAAAGAAACTTGCAGCATTATTTCTATGGATATTTTATTCATAATTAAAAGAAATATGTTCTCATAATTAAAGACCTCATGCTGTGACAGAATTGAGTAAAAGGTAACCATTGCCAACTAGGCTGTCCCACTGTGTTATGCATTATTAATTAGCCCACTCTTGCAACAACTGTACTGGACAGTCAGAATTAACTCAACAGCCTTTATTAGAGTCAGCAACAAACTGATGTGAAAAAGGTGCATGAAAAATGAATCAGTGTATAAGATGAAATTATCAGAAATTACCCATGTCGGTTTAATGCTGTTGAGATAAAGTCATGTTTACCAAAGAGTGGAGGGCCTCTAGTATGGCTGCTAGACATCATCTGAAAGCTCTTCATTACTCAGCTCTCTATTTCACACCCTGCCTCCTGTTCAACCTCTCAGGTTTACAGCAGCACAGAACATCTGGCAACGCCGTCCAACCTGAGCTTCTCCTCTGACCGCAGCCACAGTGAGGACAAGGAGGACCGCGGGGACATGGGAGGACTCAGTCCCTGCCCAGCAGAGGGCAGCGTGGAGCGCAGACATGCCGGACGCATGGCCAGGTAGGCACAGGTGTAAGATGTGTCATAATGTATATCATAAGCTGCTTTTATAGCTTTTTGAAGTGTTTTGAGGTCATCTTAAGGCTTTTTCTTAATTTCTTGTTTTGTATAGCACTTTGTTGCTATAGGTTACATGTAGAATTGCTGCCGAAAAACTGTATGAAATGAATGGTTGACCTGCCCTAAAAGCATTCTCTTGTATCTGCAAGCAATCAAAACACAGTGTTGGTGTGTTGTTGTGTGATCACTTGGACTCTTGTACCAGTTGATTTACCCGTCCAACTGGTCTTTGGCTGTTTGTAGCCTTCGCCCTCGGGCCTCCTCCAGCTCCTCCCAGTCTGAGAGGAGCACCAGCCCTCTGGTGATGAGCAGCACCCACAGCCTGGAGACGATGCCCCGCTTTGCCCTCTCCACTGATGATGAAGGTAAATCCAAACTGACATGTTTTTGACATGTCTGTTCACAACATGTGTTAGAGACATGAACAGTGAGCATATTTACATGTTATCTACCTTTAACCTATGTTACCTGCAGCTGAGGTGGTTGTGTCAAACCTTCGAAGGATCAGGATTCGCAGCAACAGTACTGGGGCCAAACACTCATCCCCCAAGGACCCGGCCGGCCCTCGACGTTTCGGTAACCAGTTGGAGACACCGGACAGACAGAGGCTTCCCTGCGGAGGGAAGGTTCCCAAGTCAGCATCTGTCTCAGCCCTGTCTCTCATCATCACTACAGGTACAGAAGCTGATCATTAACACCTCAAAGGGAAGCAGAAGACAGAATGAATGTGACAATGAGCCACTGCTGTAAAGTGCTAAACGTAGAGAAAGATAGCACCTTTACTGCTACAATCTGTGATTCAAGTGGAATCAAAACGTTGGATGCAGATCCAGAGCCTGGTGACAGGTTTCGTAATACATGGACTAAGCTTGTAATATCTTCTAATATTTGTAATCATGGAAGTAAAACAAGCCTATATTTAAAATGTAATAATGAAAGTAACTGAATTGTCCTGGGTTTGTTTCAGATGACTTGCCCGGCGGCCTCCAGCCCAGTCCCATCTCCCCACGCTCTCTCTCCTCCAACCCTTCGTCCCGTGACTCCTCCCCCAGCCGGGACCTGTCGTTCAGCCCCGGCAGCCTGAGGCCTCCCATTGTCATCCACACCTCAGGGAAGAAGTACGGTTTCACCCTGCAGGCCATCCGGGTCTACATGGGCGACAGCGATGTCTACACAGTGCATCACATGGTGTCGGTGGGTGTCACCACAAGACTTAATACAACTGGTGTCTGCCTAACAAGACACACAGCTTTAACTAGTTCTTAGGTGTTTTAAATGTCATGTGTCCATGTCAAGTAATGTGCTTTACTCTGATGACACTAAACCAGAAGAGAGAGGTATTAAAAGGTGGTTATGTAATGCTCAAATGAAACACCTCTCCTCACACTCACTGTGTTGCTGTTTTAACAGAGTGTGGAGGAGGGCAGCCCGGCTCACCAGGCAGTCTCCGCACTGGAGACCTCATCACCCACGTCAACGGAGAGTCTGTCCAAGGCCTGGTCCACCCTGAGATGATAGAGCTGCTACTGAAGGTACAACAGCTCACTCAGACTTCTGTGGCAGGTTATCACTTAATGTTTTTATTCAGTTTTTTGATCTTATTGATCAAATTAATCATTCTTTGCTTCCTTTGAAATGTGCAGTGTGGCAGCAAGGTGGCGCTTCAGACCATAGCACTTGAGAACACGTCAATCAAAGTGGGTCCAGCTCGAAAGACCAAACACAAAGGCAAGATGGCTCGTCGCAGCAAGAAGAGCAAGAGGAGAGATAATTATGACAGGTGAGAATCCCAGGTTTGGTTTGCTGTCAGTCCCTGCAGCTCTGCAGTGTTACTCATCGTTTGTTTACTTTGTGAGTTTGGTAACTGGTGGATGTGTCAGAAAAACTAACCTGCAAAAGTCAGTGCTCTGTCTCCCTCTAGTGTTAGACACAGTTAAGTGAAGTTTAGTAGCAACAATTTGATTACATTCACTGCATGGTGTGTTATATTGTACTCGTGATTATTTTCCCTCAACATTTATGTCAGTGCAGCTTTATGTACTTGTTTTTAATTCTGTGTTTTGAAAATGTATAGGTTTTTTATTGTCATTTATAATCAAAATTAACAAAAACTTGTACATACATTGGCACAAATTTTATATTTGACACATACACATTAGAAGTATGTTTTTTTTTTTTTTATTCAGAGAATACCCTCGAACTTGGTGTCAGTGCCACTGCTCAACTCACTGAGCTACACAATATCACATATCTGACTCTAGTTCTTCTTCCTCCAGGCGACGAAGCATCTTGAAGAAGCTGTCCAAGCAGAGCACGGTGATGCACAGCAGTCGCAGCTTCTCCTCAGGTCTCCACCACTCAGTTTCCTCCAGCGAGAGTCTTCCAGGCTCCCCGACACACAGCCTCTCCCCCGGCCCCTCCACACCGTGCCGGAGCCCTGCACCCGACCATCAGGCCTTTGGTGAGCTCAGTGTGGCTTCAGAATTGTTCTTGATGCAATTAAATAGTTCTTGTGGTTATTGATCCAGGGGTCAGTAGAGGCTTTATAGTATTTACATTATGAGTCTCATCTTTTAGAGAACTGGCTGTGTGTAAATATGGTAAAATATTGAGGTTTCTGCAGCTTGGGATGTGCAATATTTGAAACCGCTTTATCTCTGCTTCCCAGACAATAACTCCCCTCAGAGCACATCTCCTTGCTCCAGCTCTCCTAGCTCCCCCGCTGCACACATCCGGCCCAGCTCTCTCCACGGCCTGGGCTCCAAGCTCAGCACGCAGCGCTACACCAAGGTGGGCCGCCGGAAGTCAACCAGCAACATCCCCCCCTCGCCACTGGCCTGCAACTCCTCCTCATCCTCCACCCAGCCTCTTTCTCCACAGCGCTCTCCCTCTCCGCTCTCGGGCTTTGCCAAAACCCTTCACGCCTACCACGGCAAAACCCTGTCCCCACCCACCATTGTTAGACACATTGTCCGGCCCCGCAGCGCTGAGCCACCTCGATCTCCTCTGCTGAAGAGGGTACAGTCAGCCGAGAAACTGTCTGGTGTATATCATGCTGATAAGAAGTCGTACGCCCCCCGCAGGCACACGCTGGAAGTGCCATTTTATGGTGAGGCGGACCTGCTGGGTGACTCGGAGGCAGAGGGTGTCTGTGGAGGCTCCTACATTGGGATCGATCACAGCAGACTGGGGGGATACATCGGCAGCCAGAGGATGAGGGACTCTGGGATTGAACGATCGGAGCAGCTGGTTGTGATGCGAAAGCTCAACCTATCAGAGAGGCGAGACTCCTTTAAGAAACAGGAGGCGGTGCAGGAGGTGAGCTTTGACGAGCCGGAGGAGAAAACCAGCACCACGGTCACAGTGACCACCACAGCTCCAGGAGCCCAAACACAGCAGCAGCAGCAGCACAGGATGGCCTGGATGCTCACTCGACCCCAAACCAGCGAGGAGGTGGAGCTGGAAGTGCCAGTGGTGAGGAGGTTCACACTGGTGCCCCAGATCGCCGTGCAGGGCTCAACGGAGAGCGAGGAACAGGATGAGTGGGAGCCGTGTTCAGATGGAGAGGAAACCAATGAGAAACCTGAGCTGGAGGTGGCCGTCACTTCATCTCAGCCGCAACAGGCAGGACGTCCTCTCGCTGACAACAGCTGCAGTCAGGCAGCAGAAAGCACCTCCGCTGGTCCTCAGGCTGGACCATCGACAGAGAAGACTCCACAAAAAGGGTATCCAAGACAACTCAAGTGACAACTCACCACTGCACTCATTTCAACTACCCATATCTTTTCTTTCAAAAGTTGTAAAGTCATTTACAAACTTGTCTGGCTGAGAGAGAGTGGGAGAAGATTTTTTTACTTGAATTTTGTAATTGTAAATATTTGCCTCAAGGCATTGTGGACATTCTGGTCTTATTTATTACATTTGCAAACTATGATGAGTTAGTAACAGGGAAAGAGGGAAGTTCTCATTGGTTGAATAGCCAAGGCTCAACATTTTTGTATCCATAAAATGTGGTTTTATGTCTTTTGACTGGATTCTTTTTTTATATATATATATATATAAATGACTATTTTTTAAATAAATTGTCGCGGTGCAGAGTAGTTTCATAATGCTAGGGATAATTGTTGAAGGACCAAAAGGTACGAGAAGTCATGATTCATTTATTTTCTCCTTGTCATTGTCAGTTTAGCTCTGAACAGTGCAGCTTCCAATAGTGTAAAACTGCTATCATCTTGATCTCCATAAACCTAAGAATGACCTTTGGTTCACACTGTGAGCAACATGGTTGATTTGTCATTTTCTGATCAACTGTCAGCCAGACTCTGCAGTTGTATCTACAACAGCTACAATACTGATGTTTTTGCTGCTTTGCTTTGGCCTTTAATAGCACTACATCCTAGAAGAAAACGTCAAAGCCACCGAGAACTAATTAGCATGCAGGGGTTGTTTTGCACAGCCGCAATTCTTCCATTTTGCAATTGTTAGCGACAACTATTGTTCATGAAACAATCACATGAATTATGGTTGTCTGAAGACGGACATGAAAAGATTAGTTGTGTGGCTCATGTTTCTCTGACACTTCATCAGATTTGTAAAAAATAAATGTACTTCCATTGACTTGATCATGTTCCTTGCAGTGTGAATTCATGGTCACAGCGTCGTTCTTCTTAAATGTGGAACCAGTCAGAACAGGGTAATATTGCACACTGACACTGTCCAAGTATGACTTTAAAGTACATTCTGTTATATAGACATGATGAAGCCGACTCAAAAAGGTGTATTATGTGCCATGAGTGTGTCCTCTAAGCCATATCTTTGAAGACAGAAATGTCAGTTGAAATCATTTGTTTGTAATCTCAACTCCACATGAAGATGTTTCTAATGTTCTAATGTGTTTTTTTTTTCCCACTGGTATCGCAATCTTGACAACATCAAGAAAAAATGAAGTTCTGGATGTTGCAGAACATGACACACTCTGCTTTGTGGCTGCTCGATATAAACTGTATCTCAAATGAGTTTTGATTTGTTTTTTCCTGCTCACATCTGTAAACACTGATTCAGCATGGCTCTGCGTCTCGCTGGAATAACTTGTTCTACTCAAAGCATGCAATTTGCAGGAAAAACACCTGCAGCCAAATCGAAGTGTACGTCTTCTTCGGAGCCTGGAGGAAATATCTTTTTGTTTACAACATTTTGGTATTTATTTTTTGGTCTTTCCTTACTTACAAGATTTAACAAGACATTTTGTACTTGGAAATGTGTTGGATCCTCATGTATTTTTGGAGTATTTTTTTCCTGAAACAGTAGCTTTCGTCTTCGTTTTTTCACGAGCATGTAAGAGACACCTTGCCTAAAAGACCTGTTCCTACTTAATTTACCGTGTAGTGATGTTTACATCGAGGGGAAAAGTGCACTAATGTATTTTGACATGAATTTTTTAAGTGAATGTTGAAGTTAAAGTGAAAATGGCAGAGGGGAACCCTTACATTGAATCCAAACCCAGGGCTTGTTTGAACAAATGTTTTATGTCTTTGTATTGTACAAATATTGATGTATATTTTGATAACAAGGGTGTGTATAATTCCAAATGTGTTGAAGGACATGATATGCACAATGATGATTTGAGGCACCAGGATTTTGGGATGTCTGATTTGAGGGAATCTGCTGTTTTTACAAAAACAAACCTTGCTAGGATTCAGAACTAGTATTTCACATCCAATACAGACTGGATGTACTTCACATTTTTCCACTACAGAGACGGAGTTTTGAGGTTTGATGTCTTATTTGTCGGTGGCTGTTGCTGGCTTTTGTACCGTCTTTCTCTTGATCTTGGTCTGTTTATAAATCATCAGAATTGTTGATGTGTTCCTTAAGTCCTTCTTCCTCCTTTAAAAGAAGTCCTTAAATCTCATGATGACGACCTCACAGGATGCTGTCATTGTGTCAGTGAACAGCACAGAGCGATTATGTCGCTGACAGAATTGTTTACAATGAACAAACATGCTATGTACTGTACAGACATTTTATATCCTGTGGCTGTATATGATGAAACTACCCTCTTTGATACCATGAAAGAAAACAACACTCATAGAAGTAACATATCTGTTTTTGTTTTGTTCTTTTGAAACTGTTCATAAAGAGTAATTTAGCACCAAGCTGAGAAGCATTTAGTGTTTTTACATCCACATAAGTAACTGGTTTATCGTCAGCTTTGTGAAAAGACCTGTTTCCGTAGATGTCATGTAAAGGAGCAACCCAGATTTATTAACTGAGCTGAGGGATGGAAGGAAACCTGATTAACACAGCTAGATTTCTGCTGGAAAAATCTGATTTCTTGGCCATGTGTACACTTAACCTGGTTTGTAATGGGGGTTTTTACATGTGCACATTTGCATGAAAAAGATATACAGGGAAAGTAATGCAGAGATGCCCATGTAAATAAAAATAATAGGTTACAAGTCAGACAAACTAAAACAGCAGATTTAACACTAACTGTACTGTAAAAAAGGTTTTATAGTTAAAGAATACATCACTAACACATAAAATAGGCCAGTCTAACTTCCAAAATGATATTGCAGAAAGTTAGGGAGAAACCTTTTTGCAATGCATGTATACCTGATTTCTCAGAATAACCTGATTTTTTTTTTTAATGTGAATGTAAAAGCTTGATTGATCTCTACTGGTTGAAAGCTTCAAGTCTTTGACAGTGATGTGACAGCCGTAAGGTAAAAAGAAAAAAAAACGTCAGCCACTGGAGGTCAGCAAAGACACAATTCTCAGCTGGTGTTAAAGTTACTCTTAAGGAACAAACTGGAAGGTCAAACTGTTGTACACGTGCATGGGTTCTCCTGTGGGCTCTTCTGTTCAGTGCATGCTGCATGAGACAAGCACACATCTGTAATACTTGATTGCATGGTATACCGGCGTTGTCGCCCTGTACTGTGTTTTCTTGTGCAACAAATAAAATTTGTATTTCTCTTTGACTCATCCTCAGTCTGACTCCACTGGTGCTTGAGTTTTATGTACTCCATCATTGTTTACCGCACAGAAAATATTGAGTCACATAACAGAGGCTCTTACACAGCTCTGATGTGGGAAAATAATCAGGTAATATGGTGGCTTTAACAAGTTTGAGAAAGATTTTAAAAATGTGATAACACAGCCGCACGCAGACTTTTATCACACACTTTTTACTTTGTATGCAATCATCTGACATGAAATGTATTTGCTAATGCACAATATATTTTACAGAGACATTACAATAAACATGTCGTTACAGTTAACAGTAGTGTTAAAATTTCAGTGATCGGGTAACAAACCATAGTAAATGCTGCATTTTTGCCAGCAATTTGCTTTAAATATTTTGTTAAATACTGGCCACACTTGTACATAATTCACTTTATTGTTTTGTCTTGTAAAGCAGAGATGTGAAATAGTTCGGCTGTGGAACCGTCTTGTCCAGTTGCCGGAGGAAAGGCTGATCTCTATCCCAGTTAAAGATCTTTAACTGGGATAGAGATTTACATTTGCCTCGAAAGTAAATGTCATTATTTGATCTAGAGCCAATGGTGTAAATTTCCTGGTGATCCATTCAGTTACATTTAACCGAATTAACCATTTTAAAGCTGCGAAGCTTTATGTGAGGCTACTGTTCATCCGTTTGTAATGCAGCGGTTTTCTTTCCAGACCGCCAGGTGTCAGTAACGCGCTGAGAAACTTCACGTCACAGAAGAAGTCCCGTGTCCTTCACAACAGCAAACATGGCTACTGCCACCAAAATCATTCAGAGGATCCGAAATTTGTTATCTGGGGTAAGAACCAAAGACAAATTTCTATCCGAGCCAGGAAGCACTGTAAAAGAAATACAAGTTTATTTCCGGATGATTTGTCGTAATAAACTTGTTGCCAATTCTAGCTAGCTTTTAAGAGCTAGCCAGTCGAGCTAGTTAGATATTAGCTAGCTGCATGTGAAGGAAGATGAGCTAGTCTGTTTTGATTGTGTGTGTTTCTCAGCAACTGCAGTTAGTAGTGAGTGGTTAATCCTATGGTGTTTCTTTTTTCAGCACGACCTGCAAGCCAAACTGCAGCTGAGATATGAGGAGGTTGCAAAGAGGTAAGACTTGGTGCATTAGCGTTGCCCTGTTAGCTAGCTCAACGCAGCTCCCCCACAGTGCTGTTACACACTCCACTAAAGACAGTTGCATTGTCTCTGGGAAATTTAAGTGACGTGTTGATGTAGGTTGTCTTACCTGGCGGGTCGGAGCAGGAGCTGGTACACCTGCCTCGACGTCCTAGTTTGGATCTACATCACTTTAAGATTCAATACACTTCGGAACACAGGTGAACGATGGCAGCTAATTAAAGGAGTTATACTTGAAACACTAGGCTGCATTGCCTGTTGTCAGGCTCTCGAAGAAAAATACTTAGGTTTGCCACTACTCATGTAAGAGTTTTTTGGGTCTGAAACTGAATTTGTTTTCATTTTTGCTACCTAAAAGAGTTATAGTATTTATGTGCCTTGAAATTTGCCTGTCAGGCAGCACCTGCCGCCAGACCATGTACTGTTTTCAACAAGTTCCAGTCAATCTAATCAAATGATTTTGGCTACGTTTTTAATCCACTGTGTTTTTGGCATTCAGTAAGCTGTCAAAATCACGGATCTATTACTTAAACGGACCATCCTGGATGCTATTTCATCATCACACCACTACCTGAAATAACATGCCCCCACAAATGCAAAAAAAATAAGATTAATTTGGGGCCTGACAATCCTAGCAAAACTGTGAATCTGTATGCAGCCTGAGAGAAAGTACTGGCTCTGCTAAAACTTAGCACTAAAATCCATCTTAGGTGATGATATCGCTTGTGGACAGCTTTTTCCACAGCAGACATGCAGGTAAATTCTGTTTACAATTCTTTTGTTTTATAGGACACAGCCACCACCCAAACTGCCAGTAGGCCCGAGCCACAAGTATGCCAGCAACTACTACTACACCAGAGATGGACGCAGAGAGTCAGTACCCGCCACTGTCGTCATGTCTTCACAGAAGGCTCTCACCGCCGGCAGGTAAATGACTCAAATCAATGCATTTTCAGGTACGGTAATCATTAGATTATAACCAGATGAGGACATTACTCTGATGGTTACAGTTGTCATATTGGACATATTACCTTAGCTGGATTAAGGTAAAAAGCAGAGCAAGCAACGTGATGAACATGGCTGGAATACGCATCCATTTTTTGAATAACAGTGGCCTGATTTCTGTTTATGACCAGTTATGTTCATAGTTGGAGTGAGTAGCTGCAGTAAGACACCAATTTAACCACATTTATTTTTTGTTTGACACCTGCCAAAGATGCTCCAATGCTTCTGAAATAACTGAAATAATCTGTTTGTAATGAATGTTGAAGTACCTGCGGTATTTTCTTGACTCTTCTGATCTCTTCTAGTCAAGTTGCTGAAACCCCAAAGCTTCCAGTGACCCCGGGTGCTGTATATAAGGAGCTACCACTCTCCACAGACCAGCCGTACCTTTGAGCAGCAGGACTAACCCTTACTTCTGCATCAACAACCTCATTTCTCCATCCAAACCGGCTGCAGAGGCCTGACCACTGCTTGTGTTGGTTGTATCCTGTACAATAGAAAATGTCAATAAAATGTGTTCTATTTAGGTTTTTTGTCCAGCTCGTTATTCAACAAATGTGAAATGGGTTTTGAAATAGACTTGCAGTTATATGAATGATAGTTTGGAAATACTGGGTGCAATGTGAGCGGAATAGCGGGGGGAACTAAGCAGATGTGTGCCAGTTTAGCAGCTGGATCCTCCACGGGGTTGTGGCCCAAAGAGGCAAGGACCTAAAGGCCAGGCTGAACCTGCTCCTTCTCCCCAAATGAGACAATCCAGCCTTACTAAAGATGTGTTCAGGTGACCCAATTTGGAGAAGAAAACATTATTTTTTTTAACACCAGAAAATTGCCCTTAATTGTTTGACAGAGTGTAAATACTAGTGACTCTAAAAACTCCCATTACATGAAATAGAAAATTGAGAATGTCTTAATGTTTCATTCTTATTTAATTTCCTTGTATTTGGCATATTAAGTATCTTTGTAATTTAAAACAGTTGCAGGTATGGGAAATGAATGCCCACAACAAGTTATGATGAACCTGCTAAAGCATCCGTTGGGTCAAAGGAAATGCTTTTTATCATTTTAAAGTGTTTTTTGCAGCTCTGCTTCTGTCTGTTTGAGCCTGCATTATGTCCCACGTAACTGAAAAGACAACAAATACTTGATATTTTGAAAATGAAGAAAGTATTTTGGTGTAAATATTTGTCAGTGAGGTTAGAGTCATTACAAGCTGCGTTTACAAGCATACTTTTAGTTTTACACCCCACTTATATCCATCTGGACTTTTTGCTTGTCCCAAATCACTCAAACACCTTTTAATAAAAGTTAGTTTTTGGGGCACAATACTCCTCAAACTATAGACTTTCTTACAGCTGCAAGGTAAGACTTCACTCTAACATTATAGCCCCAACACATCTGCACAGATGATTAAACATTTTTTTGTTTGTTTTTAAGATTTTCTCAACACTCTGAGTCTGTACAGACTGCTTCACTGACATCTCAAATGACTGGTTCGTTGTGCTGAAGCTGTTTTAGTGGGAAGACTTCTTACTCTACTACGCTACTCTAATTTCATCCTGAGAGGAGGTCTAATCAGCAGATGTGATAGGAAACACCTGTTCGGGGATGCAGATATTTAAATACACTGATGAGGTGATTGATGACAAGTTACTCTTGAAGGTGAGCAGTTTTATATCCAGGAAGTTAGTTGTGTACACTTAAAATAATATATAAAATTCAGTACCAGACAAGAAAAGGCTTGTTCATATTTCGAGGTCATGCTGACATTGAGCAACATTTCTGTTTGGTGTTTGTGCGAGACCGACGTTTAGAAAATGCTACAAAAGTGCCCGGTACCAAACATAATTCATAATTGTTAGTATTTAAAATAGTCGTCATCATTTTAAAAACGTTCATTACGACTGAGACATGTTCTACGTCAAATCGGGAAATAACTTAATAAAATTAATGAACAGCAGAGGTGATATCAATTTAATTTAGAGAGTGTAATGGCACTCAAAAGTAAAGCCGGTATCGGCCGTTAATGTTAACAACGTTTCATTCACAAACCTGCAGTTTGACTGAATCAACTATTGCGTCATATTTCCGCGCCGCGTGCGGTGCAACCGTGGAGGACGTCGAGCATGGGACACCTTGGAGGTTCATTTCTTCTCCTCGCCCCTCTAACATGCTGTTATATTTGGGGTAAGATGCAGGAATTACTCGTCCATGTGTGTGTGAAGTCAAAGGGCTGCTTGTTTTAATCTTTATTTAAAATAAAACTGAGGGACGGACTGTGAGTTTACTGTCGAGCAGACCTGTCAGTTTGAATGAAGTCTGTTTACAATGAAAACGGTGAACTCGATCTTTGGCTTGTAATGTTTTCCTAGTTTTAGTGTTGCTAAACAAATAACGTTACAGGAAGCCACGTTTTTAAACGTCTAAACCCAGCACCAGATAATTTTCATATTTGGACTGAAATATAAACGGAATTTTATATGAAATAAAAATTAGTCATTTGTAAGTTTAAAAACTAAAATATTAAAGTTGTGCAGTAAATACAAATTTTTTGATGCCAATTTATTTTTGTGCTTTGGCATAGGCTCAGTTTTTGTTTATTGACAATGCCTGATGATAACGACCAACATTCTGCACAGTAACAGTAACAGTCTGTTTGCACGTGTTCAAGGTGCTGCAGCTCACTCTCTGCCCGCCTGCCACGAGCCGCTGGAGTTCAGGTGCAGCGATGGCTCGTGCATCCCGAGTCTGAGTGTGTGTGATGGACACACAGACTGTGAGGACGGATCAGATGAACTCCGCTGTGGTGAGTACAATGCCGACAACATGACAGGAGAATAAAAATTACACCACAGTACAAGATACAAAGGTGATTATTTTTTAATTATAAGTTTCTGCTCTTATCAGTGGCTTCACCAACTGGTGTCAAGGTTTCAGACAATTACCATGTGTAATTATTGTGTATGACAGCATGTGCCCTTTTACCTACATTTTTTGTCTTATTCAACATACAGCATTGTGTAATAGAGTTTTAGCTGATTATAACAGATTTTAAAACCGAGTTGTGTTTAGTCCTGCTGGTCTGTTTTTGGATTTTTTTTCTAATTTAAAGCTGAGAATCTTGAATGTAAAATGTTTGCCATAAACGTGACTTTAAACTAATGTTAATAAATCTTGATGTCAGTAAATTCTCATTTTTATCGTACTCTGGGCATACAGTATATTGAACTACTTGTGCTTTTTAAATTTCTGTGCTACAAAGATATGGTCTCATTTTCTTGCACTGTGTGAGGAAAATACCACTGCAGATTTCTGTCTTGTAATCCTGTTGAAGTCATTACGGACTTTGATATTGAATTCCAGAGGGATTTGGCGTTCAGCGTGAGCCACAAGCTGCATAACGTGTGCAAAAAAGAACCCTGCAGGAGAAAGTATTTTAAAGGGATTTAATGTGATTGCAGGCGTTAAACACAAACGTTGTTGATGTAACGCCAGCAGGTATGAATATTGGCAGTGTTGCTTAGAGGTCAGAGACGTGAGACCTGAGAGTCGCTGGTTTGAATGTCGGCCAGGAAAATGTAAAAAAGTGAACAAGATTTACTTTCTCCCGGACTCAGCAGCAGCAGACTGTGGTTTTCCTGGGACACGGTGGATAAAGAGCAAATGGATAAATGACACAGGAAATGATTCAATCCAACCCATACCAATGCAGTTTCAGTCAGGTTAGACTAACTGGAAGAAGAGCTTAAAGAGTTGTTAAAAGTCATTTTTTACATGAGTAGTCACACCATGTGGGAAACTCTCTCTAATGTTTCTGGTAAAGTTAGTGGTCTGAAGAGAAAAAAAAAAAGAGCTGATGTCACTGACTCTATACTGTAAACTCAGTCTTAATCAAAGCCATTCAGATTATATTTGTAGTGAAGCCTTTTGAGACTCTTAAGGGCTGCACAGACTTAATTATTGCTGTAACTGTAGCTTGTAACTGTGACTCTCATTCTTCACAGACCACCAGTGGTGTAAGAAAGATGAATTTACCTGCCGCAGCAGACGGTGCATATCTCTCCATTTCCTTTGCGATGGCGTGGACAACTGTGGCGACGGGAGTGACGAGGCCTCCTGCCACAACTGCACCACCGCTGACTTCTTCTCCTGCGGGCCGTCTGACACCTGTCTGCCCAGGAACAAGCTGTGTGATGGGCAAACTGACTGCAGAGACGGGCGGGACGAGTCTCAGGAGCTGTGCGGTTTGTCTCGGCCACGCCCGCAGACTTCTCACAAATGTACAGCATCTGAGTTTAAGTGTGGAGACGGGGAGTGCATCCGCCAGACCTGGAGGTGTGACTTCTCACCAGACTGCTCTGATGGCAGCGACGAGGACAACTGTGGTGAGTGACGCATCTTCACGGCCTCGAAAAACAACTGAAATCGCAAAACAAAAGAAGGTGTCAACTACAAAAGTGTATATAGACAACCCTGTCCACGTACTTTTGGTGTGGGGCTGTTTATCCGTGGTTGGGTTATTAGTTCCAATAAGGGAAATCTTTATAGATATTTCAAACAGTGTGCTTCCAACTTTGTGGCAACAGTTTGGGGAAGGCCCTTCCCTGTTTCAACACGACAATGTCACCGTGCACAAAGCCACGTCCACAAATAAGTGGCTTTCCCAGTTTGATGTGGAGGAACTTCACTGGCCAGAACAGAGTCCTGATCTCAACCCCATCCAACACCTTTGGGATGCCAGGTCATATCACCCAATATCAGTGTCTGACCTAACTAAAGGCTTGAGTATGCTTGAAACAGACTAGTTTGTACAACACGTCGTCCGATTGTCATGAACAGCCGCACTCAAAGGAGGGGTGAAAAGTCTTGCTGCCGTAGAAATCAAATGAGGTTGATGTAGCACACTTTTGGACAGTCTTTCGTCAAAGTAATTGGGAACCCCCCCCCACCCGACAAGCGCTTTTGTTGAAGCATACTGACACCTTCAATGCTGCTCTGGCTGAATGGGAACAAATGCAGCCAGGTTCCAAAATCTTGTGAATGCTGTTACAGCAGCAAAGATAATGCCTAAGGTTTCAGAATAAGATGTTAAACAACCACATACTGCATTTGAGTGTCCACATACAACTAAGCAGCCAGCAGAGGGCAGTATAGCACTGCTCCATACTACACAGTGGCTTTACAGATAGACAGGGTCTCAGGGCCTCAGGCTTCTCTATCTATTTACATATGTAACAGAGTCATTAAATAATCTGTGTCCTCTATCAGTGGGCAGCAGGAAGTTCAACAAAAACAACATCTTTATGTTGTAAATCCTATGAATTTATCATTGATTGGGAGTGTCATAAAATTCCTGTGGGTGGAGAAATGGTTGTTCCTAAACACAGTCTGAGCTTGAAACCGAGTTACAACAGCCAAAAGTGTCTCAACTGATGGTCACATAATATCTTATTGAGTCCAGAGCTACGAAGTCAAATACGACTGTTGTTTGATCAATGCGTTGGTTAAGATTGCCACAGAGAGAATCCTTTGCTTTTTTAAATGGTGATAAGGTAGCACAGAAGTCTTGTCTTGCCTCATCTCTAATTCTAGCACTTCCTCCTGTTTCGTGGTGTCTCTCTCTCTCTCCCCTACCTCTCTGTATTTGTGTACTTACTGTGTGTGTATGCACTTGTTTGTTGTTGTCTTTTGTTATTTGCTTCTTTCAGTTTGTTTGTCTTCTGTGTTTAGATGCAGGCCTACGAATCCCCAGCTTTTTGCTTTCTGCAAGAAACACTAAAATCTCATCTAAAACTCAGAAGTAAATGGATAGACCACACATTTTCTGCGTCATATAATTCTAAACAAAGAGGTGTTGCTATACTGATACATACAAAAGGTTTCATTACCAAAATAAGAACACTGTTGTAGACCCAGATGGTCACTTTGTTGCTATTAATGGACTTATCATGAACGTGAAAATAACAGTAGCCAACATTTACTGGCCCAAAGGTGACAATCCACATTTCTTTCATACAGTATTCTCACACATTATGGACTTCTCTGACTCAAATAGCAGCATACTTCCTTGTATGAAACCACTGATGATGTGATGTCTGTTTTTTGTAGATGTGAACGAGTGTCTTGTCAATAAAGGAGGCTGCTCTCATCTGTGTGTGGACCAGCCGATGGGTTTCGACTGCGACTGCCCTGACAACATGAAGCTGGTCGGGGACAGCCAGTGTGAGGGTGAGTGGCAGCTTGACACCTGATAACAGCTGCTTAATTTAGTTTTACATCACTAGATTTGTCCTGACCTATCACACAAAATGATCTTAATATATCTGACGGAGGATTGGAGGCTTGGATTTTAAAGGGATGATTTATTTTTGGGGAGAATGCATCATATTTCCATGAATTCACCTCTGTAAATCATTTTTGCTGTTAAGTAATGGGAACTGGACTTCCATGTACTCTATCTTTAACACACTCCTATGCTGTGTCCTTGAAATTCCTTTTCAAGTGTCGGTTCTTTTATCTAGAGGTCAACATGTGCTTGGAGAACGATGTGTGTGATCAGTTGTGCGTTCACATGAACGGCAGCCTCGCCTGCGACTGCCACAAGGACTACCAGATGAATCAAACAACCAGAGAGTGCAAGGCCAAAGGTGAGAAACAAATGATCACTGCACCTGGTAACCAGCCACTGACAACATAAAGGTTCAAGATGGTTTTGTGCACAATGTTTCACTTACAACAGAGATCCTCGGTTTGATCCCAGGACTTTCGTGCTTGTATTTTTTTTTCATCTGTAGAGCATAAGGCTGTTTTTCATATTATTAGATTAATTTCAGCCATATAGCCAATTTGGCCGGAGACTACAGCTGAACATTTGCCTTCTATGCAAACTTCTGTTGACTGATTTGTACCTAACAAACTAATAAAATCAAATAGATAATGGTAAGGCTGCCCACTAATTCCAAACACCAACCCATTTAAGGGTTTCCCCCAGGAAAAGTTTAAGTTAACTTCAACTCATGCACATTCTGTCGTGTAAAATGTCTGTCCAGTTAATGATTGACAGACTTCACTTCAGCCGGCTGTCAAACCCGCAAAGCAGCTGAGAGTTTTTCCTCACACATCCCCACCTGACTGTGACTGACTGAGCTGTTTGTCTCCACTTTCCCCAACTTGTAAAAAAGATTTTCTTTTGTAATGTGATTGATCAACAGATGTCACCTACTTAGCTGAATCAGACAGATCCTGACTCCCCTTGTCTCATTATCAGTTTAGTTACTAGATGAGTATTTAAACGATCGCCTCATTCATTAGATATGTGGTATTTGCTTTGTGATGGCTTATTTCTCACTGACGCTTGACATTATATTTCATAAGTGTAAATTTCTTCTCGCGTTGGGCGAGACAGCACGCCTCCACTACAATACGCTGATGGAAACCCTGCAAGTTTGTGGTGCAACGCAAAGCTGCTATCTCTATCTGGTTATGTTAATATCTATATTGGTATCTGTTTTCGGATTAAACCGGTAGTGGGCAAGGCTTACATCAGCTGTTAGAAATTGTCTGATGTGCTTCATTTTCTGCATTAAATAGTTTTCTACTGCCATTCATACTCCTCATAATTATATCTGTATGTTTAGCTGCCAACAAAATAATACAGTAATTTAACCATGTTACCTGTATTAATGTACTAAAAAAATACTTGAACCCCACCTTCAAAAAAATGTTTAAAAAGTAAACCCAAACTGAGTGTAAATAAAAGCTAAGGCAAAAAAAAGTCTTGCAGTGTGAGCAACACAGTAATTCGGAGAAGTCTTAAAATTGCTTTAAATTGACACTTTTACATTGATTTTTCACACCAACATGATATTTACAGTCTCAAATTTCTTTAAAGCTGCACTATCAGTATTTTTATATCAACAATGGATCCATTTTGAAACCATTTTTCACTGCATTTGTCCCTCACAACATGATGAGTAGAGCACGTGGTGAAGGATTGGTTTCCCTCTGGTTGCTAGCCCTACTGGAAATACCGCAATCATGGAATTTGCATAAGGACTCGCTAGAATACACGTTTGCACAATTTGTATGTTATCACAGGCATGTGGTGGGTTCAATTACCCAGCCAGGAGTTGTTTGATATTGAGGTCCCACCTTAGTAGACTTTGACTCATTTACATTGTAAAGGGAGTGTGACTATACAAACACATTAGCTAACAGCTCTCAGTTCACCGGAGAACTGAGGGAATATTGAACAAGTCTCTTGTGTCCTCAGGGGTGTATTATTTCTATTGTGATCTGCTATTCTGTGACGTCCTTTCCATTGTATTAGTTAATAATTATATCTGGTTGGGTATTGTTGGATTTTATTTCCTGATACGGTGCTGGTACTGTATAATACCTGAGTTTTGGTACAGATGCCAAAACATGAACCTGAAGTTTTGCACGCTCCACTGACGACATCACAGTTTTGCTTGAGTGTGGTGCCTATAATCAAGTCCGTTGATTTGTTACCAAACTCTGATATGGCTGACAGGTTGGGTCGCTTTCATTTACCATTTTGAAATAATTCCATATATTTTAGCTATTTGTTTCCCTTTTTCAAACATGTCTTTCTAGTTATGATAAATTAAACCAGAACTGTGTGTGTGTGTGTGTGTGTGTGTGTGTGTGTGTGTGTGTGTGTGTGTGTGTGTGTGTGTGTGTGTGTGTGTGTGTGTGTGTGTGTGTGTGTGTGTGTGTGCTTCCAGGGGATGAGGCTCAGCTCGTTTTCAGCTCTTCTAGAGGAATGCGATGGATCAGCATCACTGGCACTGAGTACAGGGAACCGGCACCACATTTACCAGGACCAGGGCCAGTGGCGGCCTTGGCCTCCAACCAAACGCTGTACTGGGCCCGGCAAGGACGAGGCTCCGTATACAGGTAACTGAGTGGAGCTGTAGCTGCGGCAACCACCACACACTGCCCTATATTACCTTCCAAAGCCAAAGCAATGATTGAGGGATGCGACGGTTGCGACTCCTGTTAAAAGCACAATCTGTGATCCGAATGTAAACAAATGAATAACCCCATCCATCCATTGTCCACCACTATATAAATGAGCCAGAGTTAGCCTAAAAGGCATTGGCCAGATGTTAAAAAGAGAATAAAACAACATATCTTATAAAATTCATATACACAACATAATAAATGTGCACAAAATAGCACAGTAAGAACGGTTGGTATTGAGTTCCTTGATGTGCACTGGCTGTAAATTCCCTTCTTTTGATCACTGTTGTGAAAAATGCTGGAATAACGTCTTGTAGACATCCAGGAAATGTTCTCAACAGATGCCTGAATCACCTCAACCGGCTCCACAAAACACAGAAACTCCTACGTCTTCGTGCTTTATTGTACCCTTTATATGGGGCTGCTAATTCACTGATAAGAATACAAAGGGTGGATGGTTGGTGATATTTTATCCTGCTAACGTAGTTTGTCTGTGTGGTGGTATGTATGTGAAATATCATTCTCATTGAAACTGCAGACAAAATTTCCCTTTTGGGGATAAATAGATTTAAGTTTAACTTAAAGTCTTTTAACATTTTAACCAACAGATTCATCTAACAAAAGCACTTAACAGGAAGTTTAGGTTGTACACAGAGTAGGCTGTCATTGTATGTTACAACAGAAAATGATCATAGTCATTGTCTGTAATGGTTCCCGTTTGTGTAATTTGCCTTTATTCCAGGATAAACCTTCTGGTTTTGACTTTGTGCCGTGATAAAACGCAGAACTGAAGTGATGCAACACAATCAAATTCTAAAATAAAAGAACAAATACCTGAATAATAGGCTGTGATATTCAACAGTGAGTGAGAAGGATTTTGACCTGATGATGGCGCTAGATGAAAAGTCCCGAGGGGGATGTGAATGCCTGCACCCAATTTTGTGCAAATTCATCCAATCATTATGGAGACATTTCACTCAAAACCAAAAATGTCAGCCTCCTGGTGATGCTAGAGGAAAAGTCAAGAGGATCATCATCTGGGCACCATGAATATTTGTACAAAATGTCATGCCAATCCATCCAGTAGTTGAGAAATTTCAGTCTGGACCAAAGAGGTGAACTGAGTGTCCGACATTGCCATCCCTAGAGCCGTGTCGCCAGCTAAAAACAAACATGGAAGACCGTAGTTATTGGGTTGCATTTGGCGATCAGGTTTTCTGAGTTTACATGGGAAGAGATGAAGGAACCAATTGAAGGATGACGCCACGCACTGTCATAGTCGGGATTTGGATGGATTGTGTAGAACAGAACTTGAATTATATCTGTTCCTTTCACCTCTGGATGTTTGTCAGGGTCTCCATGGATGGAAAGCCGCAGGATCCGGTATTGGTGCTGAAAGTTCAAGGTTCAGTGTCGGGCCTGGCTGTGGACTGGATCCACCAGTTTCTCTACTGGACCAGTATGGAGAGCGGATCTGTTAACGTTGGCCTGCTGGACGGTTCGGCTCAGCGTCCGCTTATCACAGGACTGGACAAGCCTTCTGCAGTGGCTGTGGATCCTCTCCAAGGGTAGGAGGCCCCAGGCATTTACTGTTCACTTAAATTAATAGTTAACAGCATCATCAAAGATGTTTATTGTACTCGTATCAGCAGGAAGCTGTGATGACATATTGTTGAATAATAATAACCTTTAAATTACAGTTGTTTGTTGTTAAACTCTTTTCCCCAGCTTTTTATGAGGTAATACAACACCACTGACAGTAAGAGGTGGTTAAACAAAGGGTATTTTAAGTGCGTATTTACCCAGAGAGGGGCAATACATACATTAACAGATGGCAGCTTCAAACTAAAGAGAGCTGTTTGAAGTGTCTGCATGCATCTCATCAGTCAGTGCTGCACTTTATTGGTTCAAACATTATCAGCCTTTTTGTTCTCAACTCGAATACATTCATGTCCAACCACATGGGTTTAGGTTAGTTTGGGTTTCAGCTTATTTATTTTATTTATTTTTTTGTCTTTTTCCTTTGTTGAAGCACTATTTGTTTGCCAACTTGGAGAAAAAAGCACAGTCTGAATAACTTTTACGATAACTTAACAGAATAGGATTAATAAGAAGAATAACAATTTAACTTTTATATAGCACATTTCATAGAAAAAGGTACAGTACAATGTGTTTCACAAAAATGAAAAAGACAGATTCAAGAAATGGGAACTTTAAAGATGAACATTTAAAAACAGGATGATGCAAGGACCTTATCCCGCAAGTCAGCTGCATTTTTCATCAGATGCTTCTGTTTTCTCAGGCTGCTCTTCTGGGCTCAGTGTGGCCGCTCCTCAAAGATTGAGAGGGCTAGCTTGGATGGATGGGACAGGATGGCTCTGGTCACTTCCTTAATACGTCAACCTGTCGCTCTCTCTCTGGGTATGTTCTGACATTTTACAGAGATAATTGTACAGTGAGTTTTGGATCTCTGTTGAACTTGAAGAAGGTGCTAAAATCTGCATTTTCCTTATATTCATTGTCAGAGGGCTGATTGCCACCACAGTTTAATATGTTGAATATGTCTACACGTCCTCCAATGTTGTCCTTCATGGTTGTGGGTCATGTTTTCATGTGATTTAAAAAAAAAAAAAAAAAAAAATGTTTCCTCCTAGATGTGCCTCGCCAGCTGCTGTACTGGGTGGACCAGGGACTGAGAAGCATCTCCAGAGTAAATCTAGAGGGGCGTCACCGTAAAACAGTGGTAGAGTCTAACGGTTATCTGGACCGGCCCTTCGGACTTGCAGTGTTTGAGGTAAAACAACCACATCGCAGCCCTATGATGGAAATGGAGACTGGTGTACCCGTGCCTTTCACCCAATGCATCCTAGGACGGACTTTAGCTACCCATTTGCTGGGGAACAAAACGTGTTGAATACTGTAGAATAAGTAGAAACACTCAGTAAATATGTTAATTGCGTGACACAGGACATCCTGCACAAACCCGCCATCAATAGCGACCCAAATTGTTTTTTTTAATTTACTCGAGCCAGATTAAAATAAATAGCAGCCTGCAAAACCACAATGTGGTCAATTGATGAAGTGCAGAAGTTCCTCAGTTTGCAAGGGTGTTGCATTGAAGATGATGTTACGGCAGTTTCATGTGGTGTTGCTATGACGATCAGCTAAGAATCCTGCTTACTTTCAGGGGGTACTATCTGCAGTGGAAAACGAAATGGAGAAAAGTACATGGTACCAAAAGCGAGCCGAGCCGAACCGTACCATGCAGTGGAAATGGGGCTTAAGTGCATTTTGTTAAGAAATACTGAACATAAACATAACTGGTTACCAGTAACAGGGAACCTTTAACTCAACCTTCAGCTGATAATAAAAGCAGATGCTCCGATTCTTGCAGTGAAATACCAGTTCTGCAAAGTCTGTCCATTCTGCTTCAGGGTTTTGTATATTGGAGTGAAGAAGTGACGCGCTCCATCTGCCGAGCCAACAAACACAACGGACGTGACCTCCAAGTACTGCTGTCAAACGCCACCTCACCAGGTGGTGTGGTCATCATTCAGCCTGTTCTCCAACCAAACGGTACGACCAGCCAAATAAATTAATCTTATACTGGATGTCTCAGACTGTATGGTATTTTTGCAAAGAGGTGAAAAGTTTTGTTTTTGTAAGAAGGTCAGGGGACACTCTGTTGGTGCTGCTGGCCTTTGACCTTTTTGAGTCGTAGTAATGCCACCTTGCAGTCATTAATTCCTCTCAACTGATTGTACATTCGCCTGTTTCTTAGGGCCATTTGTATGCGGACATACGAGGACGGTGTGCCAGCACGAGTGCGTTGTCGACCTTCTGTCTGAGAGGCCGGAGTTCAGCTGCACTCCTCCGGAAACGGGACAGAACAAATCTCAAGAAACTCCTGCCATTACTCGATCAGTTCCTGCATCAACTTTATCCAATCATACATTTGCCGGAATCCTCTCTCTTATCAGTAAGAAACTGTATTTTTCCCAAAATATTTTGTCTCAAAACAAATCCTCACCACATGGCTGAAAAAGCTCCTGTGCTCTTATCCTTCTTTAGCACTGGCACCGGAGCACACTACTGTTAAAAATAGCCACTTTCCCGTCACACATGGGGCTGGTCAACATACGTCTGCCAGTAAAATAAAATGGTCAAACAGAAAAATAGGAGCACTTTGGCAATTAAGAGTTGCTGTACAAATGACTCAAAATCAAATATTGACTGTAAAAGATTGTAAAGATGTTATTTTGTCCCTCAGATTGCCTTTAGTTACAGTTTCCCTCCTGCTTCCCAACATAAGTTTCATGTAACTTAAATGTTTCTCCTGATAGACGATATAAATGTGATGTTCCCGTACACTGATGTCGACACGGTCACTCCCCGCTGAGTCAGAATCGGATTTATTGCCCAGTAGGTGTTCACGTACAAGGAATTTGCTTTGGTATATTGGTGCATAAATAAGCATAGTAGAGAAAAATAAAAAAATATACATATAAAGCAAGTCAAGAATACAAATATAAAATAGAGAATGTAGCAATAAAAATGTGAAGAAATATTATAAAATAGAATAAGATAAAATAAGAACTGTACAATATATCTTTTATGAAGATGAAGAGCTGTACATTTTGTGCAGGATGTGCAAAATATTAACTAGAGTATGTGCAAAGGTTCACAGTTCACAATTTATTACACATACAGATATATTAAGAATATAGGTGTATGTTTCTACAGACTGCTAAAGGCTAAAAAGAAGACAAGCAATACTTTGTATGTTTCTTTCTTTCTTATATACAAAGCTGTGTGTGTGTGTGTGTGTGTGTGTGTGTGTGTGTGTGTGTGTGTGTGTGTGTGTGTGTGTGTGTGTGTGTGTGTGTGTGTGTGTGTGTGTGTGTGTGTGTGTGTGTGTGTGTGTGTGTGTGTGTGTGTGCCCAGTGTTCCTCAGTGTGCTGATGGGAATGGCTCTCTGGTGGTGGAGAGAGGAGTTCAGGCCGTCCAGGTCCCTCACTGAGCAGAGCCTCCCCCTCAAAGAGTCCCAAGACCCGCTCATCATCCAGGGGCCAGCCGTGGGTCCAAACACATGTCTCATCAAGGCAAGACAAGTTTGTGCGCAAACACACACACATATATTTAAAAAAGCAGACACAGGCACCTTCATTCACCTTCAGAGAGGAGATACCATTCATTCAGCTGCACATGTGTACACTTGAGATATATATATATATAACTGTTTTAAAGAGGTGTTGATTTTCCACTTCATGGTTATTTTGGAGGCTGTGTTTATGATGTGGCAAACTCTTACACAGGAAAAATATGACAGGCACATTTAAGAAGAAAATTACTTTTTAAAAGGCCCTGAAAACACATTTTCTCAATCAGCTTCTTACTATGAGTGACGGGGTCCTACATGAACACAAAATGTTCTGTGAAAGTTGGAACAGTTTTGGTTATTTGTGTTTTCGTTTGTGCTCTTCATACCGGTTTGATTCAGTTGGCAGAAGGTGATGTTACACATCTCTGCGCACCAGTCAAGTTTCAGCCACATTTGAATCAAAATCTGATGACACTTGCTGGGTTGTTGCACTGTCGGTCAAATCTGATCAAACCTTACGCACAGATGTGTTTTTTTGACGTCACCAGTTGGTTTGTGAAGAATCTTTTCATGATAAAATGTGGGTTTACCGCTCCTCACCATCTTTGTCACTTACTCGAGCCAGAAAACCAAAATTTCAGCAATGGTGTGAAGCCAAGGAGGAGCTGGAGTACTGTAGGTTCAGCAAGTAGCAACTGTGAAAGTCTGATCTGTCAATCAGGCAAAGATAACCCTGAACATAAAATCTTTAAAGCTGCAATATCTTCTTAATGAAACAATAATTTTCTAAATCACTACCAAAGCACACCAGAAATTAAATTAAATTAGGTTTGGAGACACAAACTCAGAAAACAAGACTAAGACTACAGCCACACTAGTGGCACTGTAAAGCTGTACTTTGAGCTAACTGCTACCTTCAGCATGCTAACCTGCTCACAATGACAATGCTAACATGCTGATGTTAAGCAGGTATAATGTTTATAACATGCTCACCATCTTGGTTTAGCATATTAGCATGCTAGCATTTGCTAATTAGCGCAAAAAGACAAAGTACTGCTACTCAGCTGTACTACTGAGTTTTAGTGGTGCAAGATGAAAAGTCAGGGCATCACCAAAGTTATTAGTTTATCAGTTTATGAAGCGTTCACTCATAACCACAATGTTAACCTCATGGTGGCGCTAGAAGAAAAGTCAGAAGGATTCATCATCTGGTAACCATGAATATCTGTACAAAACATTGTGCCAATGTTGAGATATTTAACAGAATAAGTGAGAACTTTGGTGGTGCTAGAGGAAAAATCAGATGATCGTTAGGATTAACCTGCTAGGCACAGTGAATGTCTGTCTGTAAAAAAATAAATTAAATAAATTTGTTAGTGTTTAACTGTAAATAACAGAATTCGAGGAATCCTTAATCATATAATATCACCAGTCAAATATTGGGTGATATATTATTTGACTTTTTAACTCACAAATATAAATATTGTTCTGGTTTCAAACATCCAGTATCAGTTGGACTCTGTCCAACTGTTTATTAGCTTTTATTAGCGTGATTGAAATGCCTCTCACTTTTTCTTTAAAAGCACTCTGGTAGCTTCCCAGATAAACACAGCTTGACCTGCTCCCGTTAGGTTAAAGGCTTAATGGTGTGCAGTATGTTAACTGCTAAGCCGTGTGTTTCTCCGCCGCCAGGAAACTCTGCTTAAGCTGGACTTGGACGGTGAATGAAGAAGGTGTGACACAGATGGTCGGCTGACTGGGCTTCACCTGGTGCCGTCTCCACCCCCACAGTGGCCTCAGAGCAGACAAGACGACAAACCCAGCTGATCACCCCGTGACGTCCCAACTCCCTCTGGAGGTTGAAATCACTCAAGAAATGACTCTGTGGTAAATATCTGAGCTCAGATGGAGAAAGCCTTTCAAACATTAACTTCTGTTGTATTTTCAGTTTTGAAGAAGCTTTACTTTCAGCCCTGTTGGCTCCAGAATTGGTCTTGGTTGTTGTTCAGGATGTTGGTTTATATTCACTCTGAAAGCTGTGAGCAACAGTGAACAAGCACACATCAAATGATTTGCATTATTTATATCAGCACAGATGATCTCCGGTATGTTTTGCCTTATTTTTCGAACCCTGTTATCAAAGCATTGTCCACAATTGGTTACCAGCTGTGTTACAACTGTAGGTCTCCAAGACAATTAGTGGAAATGTGATCTGTTTAGATTAGAGCTATAAAATTAATTAGTTGATTAATCGCTTAGTCGATCGACAGACAATTAATCAGCAACTATTTTGATTATTGATTAATCGTCTAAGTCAAAATACCAAACATAAATACCAAAGCTTCCAGCTTCTCAAATATGAGGATTTTTTAAAAAGGATTTTCTTTCTTTTTCTTCTGTGTCAGTAAACGAAATATATTTGGGTTTCAGTCTGTGGAACAAATCAAGCAATTGGAAGACTGTATTTTTCAGACCAAACGATTAATCGATTGACTGAAAACAATTGTTAGTTGTGGTCCTAATGTAGATTTTTTTATTTTTATTTTATTAAGTCAAGTTAAGTCAAGTTTTTGAATGTTTATTTCATCTTATTGCAATTCCCATAACTTTACTTTTGCAGTATTATGGATGGTTTTTACTTTCCAACATCAAACAGGGATATTGTGAATAATTTGACTCCCTTTGCTGCCGAAAAACTGGCGTTCCACTGGTTTGGTGTTGGCCTTCAGGTTAGTTCGTCAGTTTGAGACTGTGGTCAGTCAGAGAGGTGGATTATGATTATTGGATTATGTAGGGAAATACTCTTATTCCCTTTCTTGCCAAGAGGTAGATGAGAAGATTGATACCACTCTCATATATCGGTACAGTAAATATGAAACTACACCCAGCTTGGAGTCTCTGCTGGTTGCCTCCTGTTATATATTTACTGTACAGATGTGAGAGTGATATCGATCGTGTTGTCTAACTCTGTAATAAAGTGAATAAGTCTATTTCCCAAAATGTTGAACTATTCCTTTAAACCTCACAAAACTCAATTGGTCAGAAGGGTTTAATCCAGCGTGCAGTTACTCTCTTTTTCCTTCATTTAATCTGCTATCCTTCACCTTGCCTAGAGTAAATATAGGACAGGATGTGCACACAACTACCTGTAACCTGTAATGTATTATCAAAAGTTCAAAAGCTGACCGTGATGATTAATGCAGCATTGATCGTGCCTTTTCGCAGTCTACAAGTTCATTTGAAGTGTCCTTTTTAAAGGTTGATAGATCAAAGCAGTAGGTTGATTCTCACAAGGGGACATCTGTAATAAATAAATCTGGAGTTGTGGCATTGTAATATCCTTTTGATAAAATCACCCATCAAATATACTAACAAAGGTACTGATGTCCTTATTTTTAAACTCACGTTTTACTGAATACTTAGTAAATTACTGCTGTTTTTCGGCTCCATCACCAAGAGGAAACGCTACAAAAATCTGGATTTATCCTAGTCTTTGAATGTTGGAAGAAAATATCTGGTAGTGAACCATAATTGTAATATTTTATTGTTTGATGTTATAGGAATAGTTCAATACTTTTGGAAATTTGCTTGTTTGCTCTCTTGCCGAGAATCAGCCAGTTAGCTTAGCTTAGCACAAACGCTGAAAACGTGGAAACGGCTAGCCTGGCTCATAACCCCCGGTAATACCACAACCAGTCATTTTTACACTTTGGTTTTTGAATGCATTAAACAAATGAGATACAACGTGTTAATTTATTAGTGAGCTTTAGAGGTGCTGGCAGGCAGGTTTTGGACAGAGCCAAGCTAGCCGTCTCCCCGTGTTTCCAGTTTCTTATGCTAAGCTAAGCTGTTGAACTATTCCTTTAACAAAGATCTGTGTGGGTACTAATGGTTGGGGAAAATGGAGAAATAAAGCTTAGCTTGTCCAATGGTATTAATACTATAATGTAGTTGGTGAAATCCGTGTCGGGGAAGAGGAAAGAGCATTTCTTTGGTGGCAGGTTTGGTGTGTTGATGCTTTCTGAGAACTGGTGCTACACTGGGAACAAACGTGTTTTGTTAAATGTGTTGTGGAGCTTGCGCACAGAGCCTGGTTAGTGTTGGAGTGAATGTTTAGTTCATGGACCTGCCTTGTTTGAATTCAATCTTTTTGTGTTATTTTTGTGATGGTCTCAAAGAAATGTTTAAGTTTGCTGGACAGATTTTAAAAATCCATCGGCACTAATTGAGAGAGAATACTGTAAGTGTGCTCAAACTGCTGAGTTGTGTGGTTGGTATTTATTTTTAAGGAAGGGTTTTATTTATTTTTGGGCAGTATTGCAGTCATTGTTGTACTGTATTTGCACCATGGATAAAATTGTTAGATGCTGAAAATAAATCAAATAAAGTATTTTTTTGTTTTTCCTACATGTTTGTGTCTGTATTTCATTGTTACACGTTGAGTCCTCTCTTCTCTGCCTCTGAGACTATAAAATCTCAGTTCGCCACATTCTGTAGTTGATTAACCACTGTGTAAAGTTTATTACCCAAGTATTATTTGAATTGAGTTGTGTGTTATGACAACGCAAATGTGGTACGTCATGAGCCTCAGCATGGTGAAACAATCTGGAGTGACCCATCAGGGAAGGTCGTGATCAAAATAATTAATCGTACAGTTTTCTGTAAGAACGTGATAGACCACAGCACAGCCAGTGGAACCTGTGTTGGTCAATTAACCACTGCTGCTGCCCTGGTGATCTACTGTAAAGGTACATTAAGTAAACTTAAACCCCACCACAACTAACTGCATTGTCAGCTGCTACAGTTTACACAGGAGGTTACGAACAAAGCTGTCTGTAACACTTCCTCGTTTTCCTAGTGGGTTACTGTTTGCCTTACCCACTGGCATTAGCAGATAATTAAGCTTTCCAAATGTGTTTTTAATTTTTTTATTTTATGTATTACAACTCTTTTCCAAACAATATTACAAAGTGCACTTGAGTAAAACGATGCTAATATAGTAACAGATCTTAAGTATAAAATAAAAATAAAATTGCCTCCCTAATGAACATTTGTAAGAAGTATATATAAACATTTAATAAATGGTTTATACTATAATGAAGTTGTAAGCAGATATGTATTTGTTAACAATATGTGTGCATCCATGAGTGCGGGCGGGTGTTTGAACAGATAATGAAACACAGTTGTAATAATATAAAATATCTATATTATTATATATTATATAGGATTTGTTATAATTGCTGACAAATACTGTACATTAAACAGTTTAAAATGTCCTCATGTCTGCGTACAACTACATTATAGTGTGTTATAAACCATTCATTAAATGTTTGTATACGGCATTGTACACTTATTTCAGTTTCAGAGAGAGATTTAAAACAGGCACTGACTTTTCCTTCATGAGACTCTTTGACGGGAAGCTCGAGGGGCTGACCATTCAAAAATCAAGTAATAAAAGAGATAAAGGTGAATAGTGGTGAGGATTGGTGTAATATGGCCACTTCTTGTTACAAGCCTGGCAGCAGTGTTTTGTATTAGCTGAAGTAGGTGGATATTTTGACTGCTAAGAGTAGAACAGTAAGACTAAGAGTCTTCAGCCAGTCTGTACTGTGGCACAGTGGTGCTTAGAGCTAAATGCTAACACATCTTAGTTTAGCGTGTTAGCGTGCTGACATTTGCTACTTAGCACTAAACACAAGGTGCAGTTGAGGCTGATGGGAATGTCATTAGATTTACAGGCATCTGGACATAAACCAAAGTATTGGACGAATTAAAATGTTGACCTGAAAACGGCGCTAGAGGAAAAGTCAGGGGATCACTAAAGTTATTACAATTGACCCTGAAGGGGACATGATTGTCTGTACCAAATTTAGTGACAATCCATCTAGTAGATATTTAGATATTTCACAGGATAAGTGTAAACTTTGACCTCCTGGTGGCACTACAGGAAGTCAGTAGGCTTCATCATGTCTGCACTATGAATGTCAAATTTAATTTAAATCCATCCAGAAGTTGTTGGGATATTTCAGTCAGGACTAAAATGGTGGACGAACAGACAGACCGACATTGCCATCCCCAGAGCCATGCTGCTAGCGTGGCTGAAAAATGTATTGCAGTCATGAAGCCAGGGAGTGATAAAAGCATGGACGACGACCTGCAAAACTGAGCTTCTCTGCCATCACAGCCACTGTTGTCTGCTTCTGCTGCTAAACGTTATGGTTAAGTTGTAAACTTAAATACACCATACATTTGGTTTGCAAATTTGAACAAAACATTTCTCCTTTTAGAGTTTGTGATTGAAACTAAAGCCATTTAATGTATTCATGTTTTATCCAGTTTAATCAGTATAACAGCACTCAGGTGCTTGACAAATCTGTCTTTTCGTCCTCCAACTAAACTGTATTGTGGATCTACAAGAATTTACCAAAACACGTGTTTTTAAGAAGTAGAAAACATAAAATCTCATTGCTGTCACTCATGTGGTATAAATGTCAGAGAAGATGAATGAAATGAGCCCAGATAAGCAGCATGATAATATAATATAATATAATGAGTATCATCATTACTGTCAACATGACAACAAATCAAATTCCATGTTATGTAGTATCTTATCCTGACATTTTCAGTCTGCAGATCCAAGATAGAAGAATTTTCAGAGTAATGCATTCATTTACTGTTTCCTGGAGCAGCGCCACTTTGGACTCGAGGCATCATGCGTTACTGTAAGTCTGCACAATATATATATATATATATATACGCACACTACTGGGAAAGGGAGGATGTAGCTTCATATCAGCCTTTTTCCATCCTTGTTACCCAAGTTCCAGGCAAGATTTGTAGATTGTAGAAAGTATTGTAAAGTGATGCTACCCATCAAAGAATTTAACAGGAACATAGCACATTTAACAGCTGTCCAAAGAGGTCAGATGTATCATCTTTCTAAGGTTTATAACACCTTTATGGGTTGATCTGCTGACGTTCTGACTGTGTTAATGTTTGCACTCTGTGATATGTGTTTATAGCCAATGTCACTGGCAGGTATAATCTGATGATAAGCTGCGAGGCTGGTCAAGTAGATTGGCAGGAGAAGATCACACTCAGTCGATTTAGCTGAGAGGAATCACCTTCAAATGATTTCTGTCAAATCAAAAACAATGATCAGAATCAGAGTAGTTTCTGTTATGAACTATTAATTTGTTTAAACGATAGATGCTCTTTGTTCCCAGGTCTCATTTTTACTAATAGTCTGTAGAGTCCGCACTGAACTGGGTGAATGAGCTTTTGTGCCGCTCCCTCTGCCTGGAACCTGCAATTAGATCTACGATTGCATAATTTGGTGTCTCTTTGCGAATTTAAATCATTGCTGCATAAACTGGGTGCTCTCTCTTCTGGCTGCTGCTGTTTTTTTTTTTCAAAATCTTCATGCGTTGGTCTCATTAAGTTATTATTTCAGACAGCTCTTCAGTTGTTTTAAGGTGCCACTTACATTTAAAGTAAAACAAGCTGTTGTAACTCTGTTAGAAAAATGACATCTACTCTCAGATACAAAGACGTTTTATAAATCAGTTTTATTCTTAAATTAATTAAAATGATGCCTAAACAAACAAAAGAATATTGAAAGCTTAAAGGCCTGCATCTCCACCACGCCTGTGAAACGAACTGGCCATAAAGTGAACAATGCTAAAAAAAAAGTAGCAGTTTATACTTCCCCTTTAACAAGACCAAAAGTATTCATTAAAAGGGTAGTTTAAAAGAGGAATAAGAAGAAAACAACCAGATCAACATAAGGTCTCCAGGTTGTCCTATGTCTGGTCACTTCAAAATCCTTAAATCAACTTTGTTTCCTAATCCTGCCTCCGCCCTATATTTACAACTGCTTAAGGAAACTTGGAAAGGCACCAATGGGATTAAATGGATGACATCCCTGCTGCTTGCCCTTGATCTAGAAGTCTGATGAATCAAATGCCTGTGTTGTCCTCACAGTAACAGTCAGAGAGGGGAATCTCTTTCTCTCTCTGGACTGCAATCTCACAACTGAGCCGGAAAAACAGGAAGAGCTGCTTTTCACTGGGATATCAGTTCCTGCAGGATGTGACACAACATTTCTGATGATTCAGCAAGATACCATGTGTTGCTAGAACCATTTTCCTGGACTGTTTCCTGTTATGCTTTCTTTCTTTTTCTTCTGTTTCACTGGCTTCCTGCCTTGAACCACGGTTGCTATGGCTTCAGAGAATTTTCAGCTGCAGAGATGTTTGCAAAATCGCCGCTCAACTGTCAACTGTCTGTCAAAGGGTGCACAGGACATCAAAACATTTCCATTTTCTCAGGAGAAATCAGTCAAAGCATGGAGATCTCTGGAGAATCTGGACAGTCCTGACATCAAAGCAGACTGCCCCAAGGCAGGGGACAGACCTGAACGGCAACAGAGCATCAGCGTTAATGTTGGGGGGAAAGTGTTTCATATTCCCAAACAGTGTGCCGTTAAATATCCTCAAACCAGGATAGGCTCATTGGCCCTCTGCAGGGACAGAGCAAAACTCCTCATGCTGTGCGACGACTACTCTGTACGCAAGAACGAGTTCTTCTTTGACCGTGACCCTGCGTTCTTCCATCACATCTGCCATTTCTACACAAGTGGAGTGCTGTGGGTCATAAGGGAAATGTGCCCCATCAACTTCGAGGAGGAGATCGCATACTGGGGCCTGAGCCTGAAGGACACCCAGCTCTGCTGCTGGATGGTGTTTGAGGAGAAGGTCGACGAGGTAAAGGACAACCTGAAGGTGGACAAGGAGCTGATGGCTGAGATCGAGGTGAAGTACGACGATGAGTGTTTCAAGGACATGATGTTTGGGGATGTGCGGAAGACTCTGTGGAACGTTGTGGAGGATCCATACTCTTCAACTCTGGCGAAGGCTTTCACTGTGCTCTCAAACCTTTTTGTGCTCTTCTCCATCATCGCAATGACTCTCAACACTGTGGAGGAACTTCAGACGTTTAGGATCAACGGCAAAACGCACATGGAATGGGTGGAGATCATCACCATTGTGTTTTTCACCTTTGAATATTTCATTCGCCTTGTCACCACTCCTAACATTACAATGTTTTTGATGAGTGGACTCAACTTCATGGACATGGTGGCAGTCATGCCTTATTTCATGCAGATCGTCTTTGAAGCCTTAACTGACACTGAGAACCTGAATGCACAGGAAGACCTCAGGGCCATGGCTCGAGTCAGCAAGGTTAGCCACGTGCTCAAGGTTGTCAAACTGCTGCGGATCTTTCGGATTTTGAAGCTGGCTCGACACTCCACCGGCATGAGAGCGTTTGGGTTCACTCTGCGGCAGTGTTACCAGCAGGCCTGTTGCATTTTGCTCTTCATTGCCATGGGAATCTTCACTTTCTCTGCTCTCCTTCATTCAGCCGAGAGAGAAACTGAGGGATCTCCTATCAGCAGTATCCCATATGCCTGGTGGTGGGCTGCAGTGAGTATCAGTAGCTGAATAACTCAATGTCGTGCTCCAGCTTCTAGACTTCAGATTTTTACCCTAATCCACAAACATCTGCCCCTCACATCTTCTTCCTCTGCATACACTTGCTGTAGAAGACAACGATGTGATATAGGCAGCAACACTACCACTAAGGAAAAGAAACTAAATGGGAAAGTAATGTTTTTTATTGCAACCTGACACCACAGCAGATTGTTTCACCGGTTAAAATATCTTATCTCTCCTTTTAGCTGAAGACGTTTTTTGGTGGAAAGGAAAACCTGCAGGCTCTTGAATGTTTTAGCTTTGTGAAGATAGAATCCACCTGCTTTTATAAATCATTAGGCACAAAACTATTAGACACTAAATGTTTTCAGCCACAGGAAGATGCCTTGCTCAAGAGCACCTCAAGATTAACCTTACATAAACATACAATTTCTGTTACTATTGATGTTATTAACTGGCTGTGCTTTAAACAAAAACTTAATAATGTTAATGCTGAAAATAATGCTTTAAATAGTGCCCTATAACAATGACAAAAACGCTGTGTATTTCTCAGCACAGTTCCTTGTAATGGTCGGTGTGGCCGTGTGTTTCCAGTAAATCCAATTGACAGTGTTCCTGAGTGGGAAGCCAGTGAGGGATCTGGGCCCCGTTTCACCAAATTTGAAGTGTGCCAGCAGCGATTTGCAACACGAAATAATAACTTCTTGCCTTCATTTTGAAAACAAACTTGCGACTCATGCATGGGCATATGTGAGACAGCTGCCACTGTTTGTAATCTGGGTGTTAGCAGCTAATTTCCTTTGTGAAACAGACATGAGCACCATGTTGCTGCACCTGTGACTTCTTCTGTTTTGTTTGGGTGCATGTATGGAGGGATGTAGGGTATAAAGAAGAGAGCGTTAACCAGTGACAAGGACTGCAGCACGAGGGAATTATGGTCCCTAAGACTGTTTTCTGGGCTAACATTATTCAGTACTGGGGGGGTTTCTTGAGTAATAGTTTATACTAGTCACCAAATTTTGAAAATAGTAAACTAAAATAATCAGCTTAAGAAATTAAGCAGGGAATAATATCAAGAAAAATAAGAAAAGACACTATTTTGCTGATTTATGAAACATTGTGTTTGTGCATCTGAGCTAGAAATAATGGTAACTCTCCCTATTTAGCATTTATAAGCACTTTATAAACATTTAATAAATGGTTTATAGCACACAACAAGGTAGCTGTAAGCAGGTATAAGGACATATTTAAGTGTTTATTACTGTGCATGTACATTTGTCAACAATAACATCTCCTATGAAGACGTATTTTATATTATTACGCCAGTGTTTTACTATATTGTCATTCATTACCTTTTATACACCAGCCTTCACTTATGGGTGCCCAGATGAGGAGATATAATTTTTGAAAAATACATTAATAAACACTTATATCTGCTTACAACTGCAATACAGTGTGTTATAAACCATGTATTACATGTTTATATACTGCTTATATGTGTGTGCGTTTTCACACTGATTGATTAGAACATTTCCTTGTCCCCATAGTGGTACAATTTATCACCAGGGCAAAATTAAGACTATATCAGGAGCATGGAAATGTAATCACTGGTCTAAACCAGGACTCAAGTATCCTCCCCTCTCTTGTTGTCTAATGGAGAAGAAGAAAAGGAAGAAAAAGCAATATCATTAAAGGTGGTTGTTTTGTTAGTAAATCCTGTTCTTTGTGAAAAGCGTGGATTAAAATCAGCTATTTCAATCTATATGAATCACTTGCTTAAATTTGAACCCCCCAGTGATAGCTCAATCAGGCAACGGCAACAAACAACAGGATTAGCCCATTTGAAACTTGCAGCTGCACGAGACTCCTTCACCTGCTGTGTGTGGCCTCATGTCCAAGTTATGAGCACCAGCTGGAGGCAGAGACAGGACAATTCCTGGATGTGAACATGATTTGCTTCCCCCCACTAAACAATTGATAAAATCCTTCCAGTTACACCAGTTTAGCAGCATTTCAACTGGAAAGTGTCATCTCAGGAAATAAGAAATGCTCTCAGTTGTCGGAGCCTCTGTTGTTTGTTGTCACACTAGTTTAAGTTAAGTAGTTAGTTTTTCGCTTTTAGCTCATTTTTCTAGTCATCACGAAGAATCATATTATAGTGAAGAAAATGTTAATGAAAACTAAATAATATGAGATTGTTCACTTTTCTCTCATAGGTCAGCATCTCCACTGTGGGCTACGGGGATGTGGTTCCCGTGACTATCCTGGGCCGCTGTGTGGCCTTTGGCTGTATCTCATTTGGTATCATCCTCAACGGCATGCCGATCTCCTTCCTCTTTAACAAGTTCTCTGATTACTATGCCAAGCTAAAAGCCCAGGAGTACAACATTACCTCAGTGCAGCGGCGCTTTCATCTGAAGCGGCGCCTCCAACGTAAAATAGACATGTGTTTTCATACCTTGGAGGAAGACAATAGTACAGAAAGTCGCTGCGAGTGCACACACTGAGTGAATCTTAAAATGACATGAATGTAATAATTCATGGGGTGTCAGTGTGAATGTGTTGCTTGGTAAACTTGAAACTGAGACTTCTTGCATGACAATGTGTTTGGTACAGGGAAAACAACCTGACAGTAAATGAGGATGTGGCTGAGAAAGAAGGCAGGATGAGAAATCGGAGGGAAGAGAGATAGAGACAGTTGAGAACCACAGATTAAAGGATTGGAGGCACGGATGATGACTTTAAGCCATTTTGTTTGCATTTTCTAGTCAAATAACTTGTTATGGTACTGTTGAAAGAAGGGTGAGTGTCAGGAATAGGGCCCCACGTTTGTAATACACACTCGAGTTGCATCCACACTGACTCGTAACTCGACTTGATCTTAAAACTTGTGAATTGTAAACGACGAGTGCCTGTAAATGAATAGAAACGCTGCTGTCGTGTATGTTACGTGATCATTTTTTATCATATGAATAATTAAAGCAGACTGATGACTTGCATTAAATCACTGGTGGGTATTGAACTGTAAACATGCCTGTCAGTGTGTTAAGACTTTTCATCATTACGCTGTAAAATCAGCAATACAGATACCAACAGACAAAAGGTCTCCTTCAAAATTAAAGTCAACTTTTGGGAACGGCTTGACGGTGAAAGAAAAGAAGATAACTTGAGTTCGTCACATGGTGGATTTTTTAACATGTTGTTTTCCTTTTGAGTTGTGAATTGTTTTTATTATTTATTGGGGTTAGCTTGCCTCACTTGTCCTGTTAATATTCCTTTTTTTGTTTTGTTTTTTTGGAATATTTTGTCATATGTTTCTACATTAAGATGAATTAAACCTGAACACTGGACATCATACATTGACGTCTGGTGACTAGTTTTGTCATAATGTGATAGGAAACGCACTGCTGCTTGCCGTTTCCTCTGTAAAACCGTTAACTTTAAAAGCCATTTCCCGTGATCTGACAACTGAGCACTAAGCTCCTGCTCACTAGCTGTAAACAGCTTTTTAGAGTGCCTAAAATGTAAGATTGTACTGATGAAATTTGGCATTTTATGAAAACATTGTTTATTCCAAATCATTTTAATACTATATATATGTGTGTAAAATAGTTGAAGCAAAAGTTCAAAAGCTGCTGGCTGTAGCCTTATATTTACCGTACAGATATGAGAGTGGTATCTTCTCGTGTAACTCTGCCAGAATAAGTGTTTTTCCCAAAATGTCAAACTTTTGCTTGAACTATTTTAGGTTTAGGTACTGAACCTGCAATAACAACACAAAAAGATTCTTGTTTAAACATCCAGTAGACACTGATTTGGAGTTGTGTTTCTGGCTACCTGATAAATGTAAGTCCTATATTCACTCTCTTTGGAAATATCTGTCTCTTTAGTTGCTAAATTAGGTAGGTAGTTAAATTAGCAAGTCGCCAACTTTGCCTTTCTGCCATTTGGTGCTGGGCAGGTGGTGAACAGTTTGATTAGGTTTGTTAAGGTTATTCACAGAAAACAGCTGCCTGTGTCTGAAAATTATGCTGATGAGACTACCAAAACAGTAAAGTCGCGGGTAATAACAGTGATTTGATTCAGTGTCAATATACACATGTTGGTTATAGCTTTAAGAAACCTATTAATTTGCTTGTTTAAGATTACAGTTTTAATCACCTGTCCCCTAGTAGACAGTTACGGTGATTAAAAGCTGACATCTGGAAGATGAGTAAGTAGCATCTGAGTCAACTGGACCAGGATACACCTCCGTGTGTTTAGCTTCTGTGTGTCGTTAAGCCAAAGCTTCATTCATTGTGTTGACTTAAGTATCCTTTTTCCTCAGCGTACGTTTTGTTTTATTCTTATTAAGTAAAAGATCTCTGAGTAAATATTGAGTTATGATACGTTTATTAGATCATTATTTTCCAGTTGTTGATAGCAGACAACCTGCTTTTTTCACCTTTGTTTGCCCTCCTCGATTATGTGACTGAGTTGAGTTTACCAGTGTAATGTTGTCTGACATATTATGTTCTTTTTCGGATCAGTCCATCCAGTGATCACGTGTTTTAAACAAATTTCCATGCGAACTGTCAGTGTGAGTATTTGTGATACCAATAAGTCATTACTTCTACTGTAAAATTTTTGGAGTTGACTCTATAGAGCTATATAAAGGAGCTTATATAAAGGTATACATTGAATAAATCAGTTATTTCGTCACAATGGCAAAAACAGTGAAAATAATGTCCAAGGAAAGTGCAGGGATTGTTTCATAGTTCACCTATGTGAACAATGGTGCCATCCTTAGTTACTCTCCATGTCAGGAGAGAAACACTAGGCAGAGGAGAAATAAGGCACTAAGTATTCTCCAAAACACAAATCATCAGTTAAATCACTTGTCTATCATGTGTTTCAAGATTCCTAGCATAAAATGAGTCTTGCTCAAATATTTAGTGGTGACAAAACTAATATCTCAAGTTGAGACTGAAAGTTCATTCTTGACAGTGGAAAGAGTAGTTGAAATAAACAAAACAGTCTCACCACGAGGTCAAGAATGAACTTTCAGTCTCAACGTTATAAGCAAACATGGACAATAAGTCCTTAAAAGAGTACTCCACTGATGTAGCATTGCACTTCTAACATTGTCGGACTTACAATGGACAGTTCCAAAAAAGGATCAAAGTCAATGCAGCAGAACCAGAGATATCGTCTTTTTTTATCCCACACATTCTTCTTTCTTGTCAAAACCTGTCGCCTACATTAGACGTTAGATAGACGGACAGACAGGTAGACAGACGGACAGACAGGTAGACAGACATATAGATAGATAGATAGATAGATAGATAGATAGATAGATAGATAGATAGATAGATAGGTAGGCAGATAGATAGACAGATAGATAGACAGGTAGACAGACAGATAGATAGATAGATAGATAGATAGATAGATAGATAGATAGATAGATAGACAGACGGACAGACAGGTAGACAGACAGACAGATAGATAGGTGACGCTCTCCTGTGATGGGGGTGACTGACGCAGCAGGCACCGCCCAGCAGGCTGCACAGTAGACCAGAACACGGAGTCATGCTGCTGCACACTGGATTTATTAATACTCTGTGTAGCTCCAGAGACAGACAAGAGGATATATCACCCTTTAACGGTAAGTACACTTAGTCAAGTATACTACAAACTAACATCATATAATGCTGTTTATCCTGTAGCTACCCACTTTTGAGTTTCCGTTGACAGTAACGGGAAATATTTAAGATAACAGTAGATTTTAACATTTTCGTCGAGGCTTAATCGATACTCCACCTAATTCAGATACTTGACTGAATAACTTACAAACATATATCACATCAACAATCGGGTCGGAGAGACAACGTGTCAGACAAACAGAGAAAAAGGATTTTAAAATTTTCTTGCAGAGACTAGTCTATAATACGCATACATCGTTATGCATAGTCCGTTATGTGCAGTTAAATATAAATGTCATCTGATCATTCAAATTGCGACACGCCAACCAACAAATCTGCATGACACTTTAAGCAATGTGTGACTGTAAATGTGCAATATCCGGACAAAAGCCTGCGAATACAATGTGTTAGGAGTGTAGAAATAGTCCTGTGACTGTGCCCTTAAAGTATTATTATTCCTTTATATAGGCTATTTACTGTGTTTTTATTGGATAAGTATTAAATATTAAATATTGGATAATTTTACCATAAATTAAACCATGTGAAAAGTTTAGCACAATATTTCCTATTGAAATGTAGTTGAGTATAAAGTATAAAGTAACATCAAATGGAAATACCCAAGTAAAGTACAAGCACTTTGTTTCCACTCTCTTGTATGGGCGATGTAGGTTTTGAGTACAACAGGTTACTAGAGTATATAACTTACCATGGCACTATAAATCCCATAAGCATTACATCAGAATCTTTCATACAAGAACTGAAAGTGTCTGTACATGTTTCTGTTTCTAAGAAATGCATTAACTTTAACTGTATACTGTTGGCTAAGAGATAATTAGAAATACAAATGCAGATCTTCAGCTTTGTTCAGTCACAGTTCCTGAGCAGAAGAACTGAAAGTAAAAATAAATCACGATCTCACAGGAATTCAAACTTCCTGAAAACAAATCTACTACAACAAGTAAAGTCGAAATGGACTGCAGTAGAAATATTAAAATTTGTTGTATGGAAATTAGAGGGACAAATATAAGTGACTGTTTCCACTGACTGTTGCTACTGATGCTTAGATCAATAGATTAAATAACAATAGTTTAAAATACTTAGATTTCCTATTCAATAATCACTAACTGATCTTAGACCTGTAACCTGTACAGTAAAGCTTTTAGTAAGATTATTCTACCTGACAATAGTCTCCACATTCAGTGCTGGAAGAAGTATTCTGGTGCTTTATTGAAGTAAAAGTAGAAACACCACAATATAAAATACTCCATTATAGGTAAAATGCCTGCATTCAAAATATTTCTTTGAATACAGGACTAAACATTTTTCATTTTTCTAAAAGTACATGTGTTATTAGAAAAAAATTAATGCAGAATTGAAATGCTGCAGAATTGCCCCTGTCAGTGTTAGCTTTATTGTTATTTATTAAGCAGCATTTTAATGTTGTAGCCGGTCAAGAGGGAGCTTGTTAGTTGAATCTATAGACTAGCATCATATTTTATAAATTGTATGTTTTGTATGTAAAATCTGAATCTGCAAAGTAAAAAGTGCAATATTTCCCTCTGAAATGTAGGGGAGTAGAAGTATAAAGTAGCAGAAAAACTCTACAAGTATATAAAAAAGTGCAAGTATCTCAAAACAGTACTTAAGTATAGTACTTGAGTAAATGACTGCCTATTTGTAGATAATATTTTGGGATATATAGGAGTGAAACAAACGACAGAAACACACATTAAGCACTCTTGTTGTCGGGTTGTTGATTATCAAAATGTTCAATTTTTGTTGCGACTGTGAGAGATAATGATTCAACAACAACGTATCCTGTTAGCTGACTTTCACTCAGCGTCGTCGAGAGTCTATTCTTGACCTTCTTCCTTCTAATCACCACTTTCATCATAGAAATATCGTGGCAACTTACAGAAAAGCCACGATAACCGTGGCCTGAATTGCTCATGCATCATTTTAGAAATTTTAAATAATGAGGTGAGGGCAAATGTCTCAGAAATTATGACATTATTATTGTGTTTGACATTATGTCAAACACAATAAACATGCAACAGAAAACAGGGCAGAGACATTGGTAATGAATTGACCTTCACCAACACTGAATGAAAAAACACATATAGTATTTTAACAGCACAAGAAATTATCTGAATCAAAACCTCTGACAGTCTTAACAAAAATCAAACAGTATAGTTTTTTGTCTACCTCAGTAGTACCATAATATATGCATAATACATGATCTGCCATTGATTTGGTGAAGAAATTACTCCACTAACTGAGCGTAGTATGCATGTAGAGTGAATAAACTCCCTTCAGGCACCTCCTATTGACTGTTAAACTTGATGTGGTAGATTTGAAGGTTTCATGCAATCAGTCAGTTGTGTGTTTTGCTGCATGACTTCCTCATGCTGAGTTAGGGTGAGGCCAGTGGTGAATCTAGGCGGGTCATTTTATGGTAAATGTCTCTTGGGTTGGGAGCTTCCATTTCGTTCACATTTCACTAAATGAGTGTTTAGTTTGTTCTAATGACTTAATGTCTGACATTGCCTATGTAACATATTCCACCCAGTTTGAGGAGACATGACAGCATTTGATTTGTTTGCCACCCCACACCCCATGTAATAGACCAGCATGTGACAATTCTGCAGGCAGATGCCAAGACACCTCATGTTTTCTCTAAAGCTCAGTCTGCTGTAAGGCGTGACAGCTTCTTCTCGACTAATGAGACAAGATTTTTACTCGTCCTTTTTTTTTAATACTTTATTTACAGTTTTCAATTTTACAGTGACAAAATATATTGAAAGGACATACAAAACAACACACACTCACACAAACACCAAGTGGAACACAAACAGTTTAAGTAGTCCTTCAAAAATGTTGTCACAAGAGTAAAATCTCGGGAGTAAGGTAAAGTAACAGGAATAAATTAATCGAGTTTAACACCACACCCACTCATGAAGCCAGGCATGTCAGAGTCTCTGTTGATGCTGGGTAATATGACACTGTGCCAAGAAAGGTCTCCATATTCTCTCAAATCTAGTCTGTGTATTGGGTTTGTGCAGGCGCAGTCTTTCCATTTGTATAATAGACAACATCTCATTGAGCAAATGTGCAAAGCAGGGTGGGGTGGTAGACTTCCAGGTCAGGAGAATAAGTTTCTTAGCAACCACCATACCTAGGTGCAGAGCAATCTGCATATTGTACGGCAGCTGAAAAGTCTCTGCAGAGCATCCAAAGATGTGCAGGTCGTGGTTAGGCTGAATGTTTCTGGAATAGGCTTTTGAGAGCCACTCGAAAATTGCAGTCTAAAAGTTGTATAATGTAGGGCTAAACCAGAAAAGATGTGCTAGTGATCCTTCAGCAGAGCCACACTTCCGGAGACACTGATCAAATCAGTTTTGAATAATGCAATCTATTAATCATCTTGTACTGGATTAGCCTGTAGCGTGAGTTTATAGAACAATGGACACTGGACGTTAACTCTTCTCAGAAAACTGTGGTAGGAAGTTCAGTAAACATAAGGTAACAATGAAGCAATAGGTAGTGCTAGCTCAGCTATCTCTGTTGGTCACATGAGCCTGGTGATGCAGGTTGTTGCGGTGCTTTAAGAGTCTCCCGGATTAAATATCAAATAGAAAACAGCTGACTTTTGGAAAATATATATCGTGAATCAGATGTAGGCAGGCCACACAGCAGGTACTGCAACTTACTGCCATTTGTTAGCCGCAGAGTATTTTTACTTTGCTTAAACTGTGTTAGACATTTCCTGTTCCCTTAATTTCCGGAACATTAAAAGCTTTTTTTCCCCTTCAGGATAGTAATGACAGATTCATAATGTGATCGACGAATGAAATAAGAGGAAACGTCTAACCTTTTCAGACATTTGACTGAGAGCTTCAAATTGAAATCCCCTTGTTTGACTAATTTAAATGAATGTGTTGTTAATCTTAATCCAGGTGTCACGCTATACTTAAACTGCTCCAAAACAAACACATCTCTTACAACAACATCTCTTGATATTACATCATCTTATCAAGTTCTGACTAATGTGTGAGTAAAATGCCTACTTACACATCAAGCAGGAACGTGTATCTTGTATCATGTGTCAAACAGTCAAAATTCCAATATTCAATCATCTCTTAGTTTTGGTTTGCTCCTGTTTAGCATGCTATTATATGTTTCTTCACCAGCTGCCTGTTTACTTTGCACTGGGCAGGTAGTGTACAAATCTATGAGACTGTGGCTCTGATATCCTTATTGAGTTTTTTTGATTAAAAAAACACTGTGTTTTGTTTTGTCAGAGTTTCAAGGATGAGAAAAAACAGAGCACAAACTTTCTTGCTGGCAGGAGCTCTTGGTCTGTTGGTCCTCCATCTCTGTAAAGATTTTATTGATCACAAAACCATCCGTCTCCACATGGATGTGAGAGAGGATGACAGTCAAATAAGGCAAACCACCACAAAGAGCTCCTACGTATACTCCTGGCCAAGATGTCAACAAAATGTGTCTGCTGCCAACATCACAGGCTTCAGCTCTCTTCCTGGTGGTATAAAAGACGTTCTCTACTATCAACACTGTCGCCATTTCCCCATGCTACTGGACCTTCCTGACAAATGTGGAGGAGCTGATAAATCAGCAGAAGTCTTCCTTCTGCTGGTCATTAAAAGCTCCCCTGTGAACTACGACCGCCGAGAGGTGCTGCGCAAAACCTGGGCTAAAGAGAGGTTACACAATGGTGTGTGGATCCGAAGGATCTTCATCTCAGGAACGAAGGATACTGGTTTTGAGAAAGAGAGACTGAACCAATTACTCGAGCTGGAGCAACGTGAGTACAGTGACATCCTCCAATGGGACTTTAATGACACATTCTTCAACCTCACCTTGAAGCAGGTACTCTTCTTAGAATGGATGGAAAGAAACTGTCCGAACGCTCGCTTCCTGCTAAATGGTGATGATGATGTCTTTGCCAACACAGACAACATGGTCGAGTATCTCCAAGGCCTCAAAGACAATGATGGAAGCAAGCACCTCTATACTGGCCACCTGATCCAGAATGTGGGGCCCATTAGATCATCAGGGAGCAAGTACTATGTCCCAGTTCAGGTACAGGAGTCAAACTCATACCCCCCTTACTGTGGTGGTGGGGGTTTCCTCCTGTCTGGCCATACAGCTTTGGTCATATACAATATGTCCCAGTCCATTACTATTCTTCCCATTGATGATGTTTACATGGGGATGTGTCTGGCCAAAGCAGGACTTGCACCTACTTCCCATATGGGTGTGAAGACGGCAGGACTGTACATTCCCTCCAGCACACTAGATGGATACGATCCTTGCTTTTATAAAGAGGTTCTGCTGGTACACAGATTCCTTCCAGCTCACATGTATCTTATGTGGTACAGAATACATGATCCTAAACTGAAATGTGGTCCCTCCAAGAAAAAGCTTTAGCAGCACCAAACTCTTAACTTTACAGGTGGCGACAGAGCTTGTTGACACTTTGCTTCCTGCTTCCGCTCTTAGGTTGTGAGTGCAAGTATGACCTTCTTCATTCTGTCACGAGAAAAGGTTTGGTTTTCTACCACTGTTCAGCTCTCCAATGGAGCTTTTTCTTTATTCTTTAAGTCATCAATGTGGGCGAGCAGTCAGGAAGATGCAAATTGTCACGGAAGTAGGAAGTGATAGAGCTTTTATTTAACATACTGTATGGGTGAGCAGCTTTTACTGGGATGAAGGGGCTGATGTTTGTTTACCTCATCCACTGTTTTGTTGACTAAAAATAGGGTTGCAAAACCTGCTCGATCAATTCAGATCTAGCCTGTTTCCTGTATATACTGTAGGAGGTCACGCCAGTAAAATACCCTGCTGTAACCTCGGGATAACTGAGCAGGTGACAGGTGATTTTAACACCATGTACTGTACTAAGCATGTAAATCGTAGGTTGTCACCCCGACTGTAAAGAGTCAGGAAGATGCAGAAGAGGTCTAATCAGCCAAAATATATATAAACTTTATTCCTTTATTTATGTGGTGTGTAATAAGGTGTGTGGGAGAGTGTGTTTTGTGTATTACATATTTATATAACTGCTGTCAGCTTAACAGTGTGATTGTGTTGTGACTAGGGCAGTTTATCCACGATACTTTGTGACTGCCAGCTGAATACGTGCCATAGCACATAATTGTCCCAAAAACAGTCAGCTACCAAACGTTAGCACCAAGTGCTTCATAGTCATGTTTGCTTATGGATTGATTGATATTTTCTGTTTTGAATCATACTTTTATATTCATATAGAGGTATGGTTTATGTATGTAGGCAAACTTCTTGTACCTTTTGAACAATACCCAGCTCTAGGTGTGAGTGGTGCAGGGCTATAAGGTTATAGACTGTGGTGTCCACAGTCATACGAAAATACTATACTTCCTCAGGGTTTCTTAAGACTAATGATGTAATGTTGCTCAAACTTCTGCTTAAATTCATACGTTTACAGTTTTCTTTAATTTAAATATATATATATTTTTTTTACTATAGCCTTTATATTTGGGTTAGAACAATATGCTCAGAAAGAGATGAATGTATGTTTTTGTGCCTTACATCAAGTTGGAATTGCAAAAAGAGGTTTTGGAGGGGTGAAAGCGTTTATGCATTATCAAATACTCAGATTTATAAAACAACAGTCATAATCAGGTGTCAATAATAACCCTTACAAGGGGTCTCCAGTAGGAATTTTTATGTAAGGTTACTGTATGCTTTTAGGACTTTGTAAGTTGAAAAAAGGTTGATTGCCATGTCTTTTTTTTTTTTTTCAATGTTAGGGCATTGAATGTGTACAGAAATGTCTGAATCTATTTTACTTTCATGCTGCTAAGAAGAGATTATATATTGTGTTGTTTTATAATTAATGGCTTTGAGATGAAATTGTGAAAGAAGACACTCGCTGACTACCTTACAACTCTCTGTGATGTTTTTCCTCTGAAAAATTGTAGTGATGCAAAACGTCAGCCACCTAAACAGCATGAAAAGCACATACTGTATATGTTAAGGTACACTCTGACAAACTCTTCTCAATAAACTCACAGTAACCAAAGGGGCTGCTTAATCGTGAACCAAATGTTTCTTCCTCCCCAGTTACTGTGCAAAAGCACCCACATTAAAATCCAGTACTCTGATCAGGCCATTAGATGCATGTAGCTAATTATGTACTTGAAGGGATTTTTTTCCTCTGAAGAAACTGGATGTTCCTGACCCATCACTTTTATCATTCATGCAGCTTACCACTCAGTATCTCCTTCTCATGTTGCTCTCCCCGTAACCTCAAAGTGATCAAAACAAATGTGCAATTAAAGGAGGAGTGTATCCAAATCATTCTGGCTATTTTCGTTCATA